>BLSH010397631.1:362101-396711 GCA_018402905.1 Glandirana rugosa | reverse complement strand
TTAAATTGCATGCCAGGGGACTGTTTGATGCAGTAAAGCTTTAAAACTACTTTACACTCGCTCTCAGGAGGATATTAACTGATCTCACAACAAGATGTCAACTAACAAAGAGCGTTTTTATCTGGATCCATTCCTCATTTACTCTCTCAGATGGATGATTATGTTGTCAGAAGCTGCATCTTGTTCTCGCTGTACATCCAGCGCATTGTCATTGTTACGGAGAAGAGCGAGCCATTGATTATTTAACCTATCATTAAAGCTTGTGAAGCAGTTCTTCCTCAGCAGTATTACTCGTCTGCAAAAGAGAATTATTGAACAAGGAGCAGATCTCACATAAGTGAATTATGATTGAACCATTTTTCCTGCATTGTTTCCTGCAAGCCTCCGCAGTGTCCTGAAAGTTTGGGTCTCTGGGGTTTGATAACAGGACACGGGTACAAGGGGGTCAATCAACTTACAGTTTGGGAGCAAAAGAAGTGTTCTAGTGCAGCAGATTTGGAATAGCGACATTTCCTCTTTTTTGTATTCCTACTGTGAAATCAACCCAGTTCATCCAATAAAAAGGTAAAGAAAAAATATAAATTACAGTCCTATACACACATTCCAATACCCACAATTGTATTCTAGAAATGTAATAAGCCCCCCATACTTTTTACCAGTTAAGCCCACCTTGTCCGTATTATTTTTTTTTTTTCTTTCTCCATATCCCAATAAAGAGAACCTGTCATTATAAAAATAGTGTAGCTGCCATTGCATGCTTGTTTTTGAAGGGGCAAGCTTGGTGGTCACCAAACTCATTCTTACCTTAAAGTGTTTGTAAAGCCTAAACATTTTTTACCTTTAAGGGAAGATGACCCCTTGACATGCCACAATTGGCATGTTCTTTTTTGGGTCCTAGGTCCCACTGCCCCTCCTGGTGCCGCAGAGCCGGAAGGAAGTTCAACCCACCCCCCCACCCGGCGATCCCCTGGGACACGCCGGCCATTCACAGCACGCAGCGTGACTTGAAGCCAAAGCCGGGCGCCCACACTTGTGATCCCAGCATCGCTGATGTGTGGGACAGGTGAGTGTCCGATTATTAAAAGTCAGCAGCTACACTTTTTGTAGCTGCTGACTTTTAATAGGGTGGAACTCTGCTTTAATGCATTCTATGCGTTAAGGTAAAAAATGTTTAGATGTCAGCAGCACCCCCCCTCGACCCTCCCTTTTACTTACCTGACACCTCATTCGATCCAGTGCCATACACATCTGCAGAACTCCCCCTTGGCTCTCAGTGCTGTCAACCAAAGCTAGTGGTGGGGGGCCAAGTCCCGTTGTCTGTGTCAATGACGAGCACACACAAGTGTCCCCATGGGAAGCAGCTTCCCATGGGGGCACTGGTCAGAGGAGGAGGAGCCAGGAGCGCCAGCAGTGGGACCCGAAAAGAGGAGTCTTCCGGCCGCTCTGTGCGATTCCATTGTACAGAGTAGGTAAGTATAGACATGTTGTTTTTTTTTTTTGTTTTGTTTTGTTTTGTTTTTTTAAATGTACCTTTACAATCCCTTTAAAGTAGAACTATAGGCAAAACGTTTTTTCTCCCATTTTTGATAGAGTAAGGGAAGGGTTATAACCCCTGTCAGCTTTTTTGCCAGCTGTGTCCCATTGGGGAGATTTCCCTTCATTTCCTGTCCTATAGCCAAAACAGGAAGTGAGAGGAAATCCCTGCAATTTAAGGGAATCCTCCAGGTCACCTGAACTAGTGTCCCTATTGGAAGATTTCCCCTTTATTACTTTTCTGGGGACATCCCAAAATTTGACAGGTGATCTAATCTTTCTCCACTTTACTTGTACTTTAACCGCTTGACCTCCAGAAGATTTAATACCCCCCCCCCCCTTTGTGACCAGGTCATTGTTTGCTTTTTGGCACTGCATTATTTTAACAGACAATTGCGCGGTCATGCAACACTGTACCCAAATTAAATGTATGTATTTTTTTCCCCCACAAATAGAGCTTTCTTTTGAAGAGATTTGATCACCACTGCGTTTTTTTTATTTTTTGCACTATAAATGGGAAAAAAATTAAAATTTTGTGAAAAAAAAAAGTTTTACTTACTGCTATAAAACATATCCAATAAAAAAAGTCAAATTTCTTTATAAATTTAGGCCAATATGTATTTTGCTACATGTTTTTGGTAAAAAAAAAAAAAAATCCCGATAAGCGTATATTGATTGGTTTGCACAAAAGTTATAGCATCTACAAACTATGGGATTTGTACTGGACTTTTTATTTAATTTTTTTAATGCTAGTAATGGTGGCAATCAGCGACTTTTATTGGGACTGCGATAGTGTGGCGAGCGATCTGACACTAACTGACACTTTATGGGAACCAGTGGCACTAATAAAGTGATCATTGCTAAAAATATGCACTGTCACTGTACTAATGGCACTGGCTAGGAAGGGGTTAACATCAGGGTTGATCAAAGGGTTGAATGTGTTGCCTAGCCAGTGTTTGGGTACACAGTGTGGTGTTTTTGCTAAGGGATGTGCTGGATTTTATTCCCTGCTTTGCAGGGAAATAAAAACCGACACATCTATGCTGACAGGATGGAGCGTTGTATTGTTTACATTGTCCTGTGTGCCTGCTTGCCGATCAGCGGGTGCTGAAGGGGCAGTCATTGCCCGGCACCCGCTGATCAATCTGCGCTGTGACTAATCACGGCACAGCCAGCCCCCTACCTGGAAGTGCTGGATTACTTGCTAGATACATGATCCGGCACAGGAGAGCCACTCTGCAGTCATACTGCTTTGTGAGGCGGTCGGCAAGCAGTTAAAGCCTAAGCTTACCTGATAAGTGAAATTTGACGGGTGCACAGCCTGTGCCTCCGGGGGCATGCACTACCTGTACCTGAAACTTGGCTATACCCAGTGAGTCCTGTCCAGCCAATGCATATCCATTCACTTAGGCTCTGTTCACATCTGAGTGATGGGAGTTGCGGGTGGAATCGGCTCGATTCTGCCCGCAGCTCGCAATAGCAGGAAATCGCTGGACGCCCAGGCGTTCCCAGAGGGTTGCCCATCGATTCAAATAGCACCCGATACGCGGCACGTTTTTCCCACGATCCATCAGGCGACAATCGCGGTAAAAACCCCTGACCAGAATCCTGGGGTGCCTGTCACCCAAAAGAAGCTTGTGTACTTTTTTTTTTGGGAGACTGGCGTCCCGTAATTCTGGTCGGGCGTTTTCACCACGATTGTCGCCCGGCGGATTGGGGTGCTATGTGAATCAAAATGCAATCCGATTCCGCCCGCAACTCACATCGCTCAGATGTGAATGGAGCTTCATATAGGACGCCTCTCTGTTAGTACAAAAGAATAGACAATGGCTCTTCACACTATATGGGACTCTGAACTGTGGATGAGCCTTAAATCTTTCCCTAGATTGCAGTAGAAACCGGACGGGAGTTCTAACCCTTCCATACTCTATCCAAAACTAAGAAAATCCGTTTTGCCATTATATACACTTTATGTCAAAGACCATATACAAAAGATAGACAGAGACTGCATATATGGTAAAAGAAATGGTTAGAGACTGTAGACATGATACACGAGATGGTCAGAGACTGTAGACATGATAGAAGAAATGGTCAGAGACTAGATTTGGTACAAGAGATGGTCAGAGACTGCAGACGTGATGCACGAGATGGTCAGCGACTGCAGACGTGATGCACGAGATGGTCAGAGACTGCAGACATGATACACGAGATGGTCAGAGACTGCAGACCTGATACATGAGATGGTCAGAGACTGCAGACCTGATACACGAGATGGTCAGAGACTGCAGACCTGATACACGAGATGGTCAGAGACTGCAGACCTGATACATGAGATGGTCAGAGACTGCAGACCTGATACTTGAGATGGTCAGAGACTGCAGACCTGATACACGAGATGGTCAGAGACTGCAGACATGATACACTAGATGGTCAGAGGCTGCAGACGTGATGCACGAGATGGTCGGAGACAGCAGACGTGATGCACGAGATGGTCAGAGACTGCAGACGTGATACACGAGAGGGTCGGAGACTGCAGACGTGATACAAGAGATGGTCAGAGACTGCAGACCTGATACACGAGATGGTCAGAGACTGCAGACCTGATACACGAGATGGTCAGAGACTGCAGACCTGATACTCGAGATGGTCAGAGACTGCAGACCTGATACATGAGATGGTCAGAGACTGCAGACCTGATACATGAGATGGTCAGAGACTGCAGACCTGATACACGAGATGGTCAGAGACTGCAGACATGATACACTAGATGGTCAGAGGCTGCAGACGTGATGCACGAGATGGTCGGAGACAGCAGACGTGATGCACGAGATGGTCAGAGACTGCAGACGTGATACACGAGAGGGTCGGAGACTGCAGACGTGATACAAGAGATGGTCAGAGACTGCAGACCTGATACACGAGATGGTCAGAGACTGCAGACCTGATACACGAGATGGTCAGAGACTGCAGACCTGATACTCGAGATGGTCAGAGACTGCAGACCTGATACATGAGATGGTCAGAGACTGCAGACCTGATACATGAGATGGTCAGAGACTGCAGACCTGATACACGAGATGGTCAGAGACTGCAGACATGATACACTAGATGGTCAGAGGCTGCAGACGTGATGCACGAGATGGTCGGAGACAGCAGACGTGATGCACGAGATGGTCAGAGACTGCAGACGTGATACACGAGAGGGTCGGAGGCTGCAGACGTGATACAAGAGATGGTCAGAGACTGAAGACGTGATACACGAGATGGTCAGAGAATGCAGACGTGATACAAGAGATGGTCAGAGACTGCAGACGTGATGCACGAGATGGTCGGAGACTGCAGACGTGATGCACGAGATGGTCGGAGACTGCAGACGTGATACATGAGAGGGTCGGAGACTGCAGACGTGATACAAGAGATGGTCAGAGACTGCAGACGTGATACAAGAGATGGTCAGAGACTGAAGACGTGATACACGAGATGGTCAGAGAATGCAGACGTGATACAAGAGATGGTCAGAGACTGCTGACAGATATAGGAGTTTTTGAAGACTGGTATCATGCTTCAGGAGGCAGTCCTAGAGCCTAGGCTTATTACATGAGACGGCTAGAAAGCATTGCTGGAACAGGGCAGTGGGGAATAGACTGCACTGCAGGGGCCCTGAGGGCTGCATAAAAAGTGCCAAAGGGCCGGGCACCAGGGGTGTACTAGACTATACTTAGAAACATGGGTGTTAAGAGGAACAGAGTTGGATAACATTCTACAGGGTGGGCCATTTATATGGATACACCTTAATAAAATGGGAATGGTTGGTTGATATTAACTTCCTGTTTGTGGCACATTAGTATATGTGAGGGGGGAAACTTTTCAAGATGGGTGGTGATCATGGTGGCCATTTTGAAGTCGGCCATTTTGAATCCAACTTTTTTTTTCAATAGGAAGAGTGTCATGTGACACATCCAAACTTATTGGGAATTTCTCAAGAAAAACAATGGTGTGCTTGGTTTTAATGTAACGTTATTCTTTCATGAGTTATTTACAAGTTTCTGACCTCTTATAAAATGTGTTCAATGTGCTGCCCATTGTGTTGGATTGTCAATTCAACCCTCTTCTCCCACTCTTCACACACTGATAGCAACACCGCAGGAGAAATGCTAGTGCAGGCTTCCAGTATCCGTAGTTTCAGGTGCTGCACATCTCGTATCTTCACAGCATATGGTTTTTTTATGGTCAGTAATAACCAATACCGGTTGAACACATTTTATAAGTGGTCAGAAACTTGTAAATAACTCATGAAAGAATAAAGTTACGTTAAAACCAAGCACACCATTGTTTTTCTTGTGAAATTCCCAATAAGTTTGATGTGTCACATGACCACCTTCCTATTGAAAAAACAAAAGTTGGATTCAAAATGGCCAACTTCAAAATGGCCGCCATGGTCACCACCCATCTTGAAAAGTTTCCCCCCTTACATATACCAATTTGCCACAAACAGGAAGTTAATCTCACCAACCATTCCCATTTTATTAAGGTGTATCCATATAGATGGCCCACCCTGTATATGTTTATTTTTCTACATCCAATAAAACTAGGATAGGAAAGGAGCAGAAATGGATACGTGGGATATATGCCATGCGTTAGGACAGAATGGCCGGCTTCCCCTTGAAGACTCTAATGATTCTTTAGCTTAGTGGCAGATAAGAAGCTCTTTGTAGACGGCCATTTCTGATGTGGTGTGAATTCTGCCATCACGTAGAGGAGAATATTGGATATCTCCGCTGATTTCCTGCTCGACTCAGTCATCAGGCGCAGTCACTTTATAGAAATGCCTTCTAAATAGCATTTCGTTTTTCCTCTGTGTATTAATGCCTTTCATCCCATTCTCCCCTCTTGTTATCGCCTCTCATTCCCTGAGCTCTCCGTTCCTTGATGACCTTTATGTTGAAGAATACAGATTGCCATCAGCGCTGCTGCAGTCTCCTATGTTGGACATGAATAATGTAGTCTGCCATTTGTGCGCACTGTCAGGAAGATACATGGATGTTTTAATAACAGCAGACTGTAAAAGAGGACCCGGAGCAGACACGTACCCTTCACAGTTTTGGCTTCCTATCTTTTTGCTTTTTTGGGGAGGGAGGTTGACCGTTCAGATAATTTGATTTGTAAGAATGTGTAGGCTTATATTTTACAAGTGGCACAGTAGAACTTAATACTTCAGGCAACCCAAAGGAGTTAAAGGTTGCTGCACACTGTACTGGCTGCATATTAGGCTGGCTGTGCACCATATAGGCTCATATAGGGGTTGGCCCACACTGCCCGGGCTGCATATAGGGGTTGGCCCACACTGCCCAGGCTGCATAAAGGGGTTGCCATGCATTGCACAGGCTTCATATAGAGGTTGTTGCACACCGCACATAGGGTGTGTCGCTCGCTGCAAATGCTGCATGTAGGGGTTGTCCTGCACTGTACAAGTTGAACATAGGGGTTGACCTGCGGTGCTCGTATGGGTTGCCCTGCGCTGCACGTAGGGGTTAACCTGCGCTGCTTGTAGGGGTTGCCCTGCGCTACTCGTAGGGGTTGCCCTGCGCTGCTCGTAGGGGTTGCCCTGCGCTGCACGCAGGGGTTGTCCTGCGCTGCACGCAGGGGTTGTCCTGCGCTGCACGCAGGGGTTGCCCTGCGCTGCACGCAGGGGTTGCCCTGCGCTGCACGCAGGGGTTGCCCTGCGCTGCACGCAGGGGTTGGCCTGCGCTGCACAAGCGGTACATAGGGGTTGCCCTGCATTGCCAAGGTGCACATAGGGGTTGCCCTGTGCTGCACAAGTTGCACATAGGGGTTGACCTACGCTGCACAGGCGGCACATAGGAGCTGCCCTGTACTGCACAAGGTGCACATAGGTGTTGCTGCGCACTGCACAGGCGGGATATAGGGATTGCTGCGCTTTGCATAGGATTCCTGTTGGGGTTGCCTTGCACTGCACAGGCTGCATATAGTGATATAAAAATTTTACTTTATTCATATTCAAAATATGTAAATACAATACAAACAAGAACTGATAGGATAACCGTAACCCACTTGTCACCAAGGATCAGCGATAAATCACACAGACCGTGCCACATAGTATACCTGATTCAACAAATCACATGTGGTGAGACTGCCATCAACCACTACGGAATCATGAGGTTAATGGTGCATAGCAGACAGGAGCAGATCACTCAGACTTACAATGCCCAGGTTCTTGTGACAGGTACAGGGTCCTCAATGCAGTCCATCCTGACTGTGAAGACAATAGGAACACTCCAGGCTTATGCTAAGTACACATGGGGAGTTTTTTTTTTCATCCAACCCAGCGGGCTGTATGATAAAAAACTTGGTCACTGTACTAATTATGCGATGTTAGTACAGCGATCTCCTTGGTGAGCTGTTGTGTCCTGATAGGGGGACTATCAGCTGTTGGCTACAAGCGCTGATCAAATGCTGGTTTTCCAGCATAGCCGTTTATTAAAAGCCAGTCATCATACCGGCTTCCGTCGTACCGGCTGCTGTACACATGGGCGGAATGTCGGACGGTTTTCTGTTGCCCAATACCAGCCAACATTCGGCCCGTGTGCACCAGCCTTTAGGGTGGAAAGCCATGCTGGGACTTTTATTAATTCTGTTGAATAGCAGAATGCCAATCAATACCAGCTTGTATATTTGTGATCATTTGATGCTTCTTTGATTCTCTCTCTTCCTCTGGCATGTTCATTCTAAAACTCCAGAGGATCTCTGTCCTTGAGATGAACAAAGTCATTGCAGCTTTTTCCTATTCTTTATTGACCTTACAAGTTTGTCTTCATAGTTCATTTTGTGCTGTGTTTTATTTATTATTTTTTTTTTTTTTTTTTTTGCTTTTGGCTTTTTAGGATGAATTAATTACGACTAAAAGGAGTTATGAAGATCAGCTGAGCATGATGAGTGATCACCTCTGTCTTATGAATGAAACGTTATCCAAACAACGGGAAGAAATAGATACTTTAAAGATGGCTAGCAAGGTAAGTACATTTTATCGTATATATATGTGTGCATATAAAGTTTTATTTCTGTATGTAAAAGGCCTCAGTTGTGGTAAAAGCAATCACTTAAAGTGATATTAAAATCTTGTTTTCTCTTCCGTTCACTGACAGACGCAGCCTTCTTATGACACATAGGGTTACGCTCATCCTACTAGGAGTAGACTAGGCAAAACAAACAAATGCATAGGCTGGCCCCTCCCAGGGGGCCGTCCTCACCTTAGCATATAACCCCCCCCCGCCCTGTACAGCACATCAGTTTTTATTTGCCTAGTGCAAGGAGTAGACCTGGTTCCCTAAGGCATTAAACAGCAAGTATAGCTGGCGATTCCTGGGTGCTGGTAGCGGTGGGTGCAATCCTCCCGGGTCTCCCAGGTTGATTGGTGGTGTAGAGGTGGTGGTCACACAGTGGGGGTGCCGGAAGGCTGAGATGTCAGAGGCCGGCAGTACTATGGCAGGGGTACCTACGGATCTACAGTCCACGCCAGGAACATTAGTGTCCTTGGAGCAGATGAGGGCGGTGTTTGGGGAGTTCTTCGCCCAGGCAGGGGTGCCCGTTCCGAGGGGCCCCCAGAAGTGCCCACCCCCCCCTTTCCTCAGAGGAGGATTCGGATCTGGAGAGCGCCTCTGTGGTCACACCTGTGGGTCTTTCAGAGGGTGAGCCGCCCTCAGAGGGCGAAGAGGATCAGGAAGCTCCTTTTTCGCGGGATAAAGCGATAGTGGAAGCACTGATCACTGATATTTGCGACTGAGTGAGTCCGCATATGTTTGTGGACCACTTAAACCACCTAGGCCTCCTAGGGCTTACCCTTATGATCAGGTGTTTGAACAGGCAGTGTTCAAGGAATGGCGTAGGCCACCAAGTTCTTTGGTTTTACCTAAAAGCTTTGCTGTTCGCTTGGAAGAAGGTCTCCGCTACATATGCAATGCTGCTTTGGATCTTCTTCCCATATTGTCAAAAATGTCTGTTTTTTTAATTGTTATCAGGCGGGTGCTGTGGCTCCGCTCTTGGTCGGGCGACCAGGCTTCAAAGAAAGCTCTTGCATATCTGCCCTTTCAGGGAGAACGTCTGTTTGGCCCACAGTTGGATAAAATCATTAAGGATTTCACGGGAGGGAAGAGTACTTTCCTTCCAGAGCCGAAGCGACGAGATTGTCGTCATAGGCAAGGTCCTGTCTCTTCAGGTCAGAAGTTTTTTCGGGCACCCGGCCCAGCAGGCAAGGCCGGGAAGGCGTTCACAGGGCACAGCAAGAGGCCCTGGCAACGCAAGTCCGAAAAAGCGGAGGACAAGTCTGCCTCCGCATGATGGGTTGCTGGGGTTTGCAGACAGGTGGGCTGCCCGCATCACCGATTGGTGGATACTGGAGGTTGTGGCCTCCAGATACAATCACAAGGTGCAGGCCTTTGTGTGCAGAACAAGAGATCAGTTGGCGGTCGCCTCGGACGCACCGGTAACGCCCTGGGGTCAGTATCGGCTACTGTACATTTGTCCTCCTCTAAAGGTTCTACCGCGTGTTGTACGCAGGATAGAAGCAGGAGGAATCCTGACAATCCTGGTAGCTCCAGACGGGCCTCAGCATCCTTGGTATGCTGACGAAGTGCGGATGGTGGCAGATGTTCCGTAGCATCTTCCACTTCGCGAAGACCTACTGTCTCAGGGGCCCATCTTGCACCCGGCTTTACCCTCGCTGGCTTTGGCGGCTTGGCTGTTGAGGGATAGGGGTGTCTCTGACTCCGTAATTCCTACTATGATTAAAGCAAGTAAGAGTACTTTGTGTAAGATTTATCATAGGACCTGGAAGGCCTATATTGCCTGGTGCGAGGCAGGGGGTTGGAACCCCCGCTCTTATAGTGTGTCCAGAGTACTGTCATTTTTGCAGCAGGGACTGGACAAGAACCTGGCGTTGAGTACGCTAAAGGGGCAGATTTCGGCCCTGGCAGTTCTTTTTCAACGGCCCTTGGCGTCTCATTCATTGATTCGTACATTTGTACAGGGGGTACGTCATGTGACTCCTCGGATACAGTCGCAGTTGTCACCGTGGGATTTGAATCTGGTGCTTTCTGTGTTACAGAAGCCACCATATGAAAGGATTAGGGACATTCCCTTACAGTTGTTGTCGCAGAAGGTGGCCTTTCTGGCGGCTATCACATCCACCAGGCGGGTGTCGGAGTTGGCAGCATTATCCTGCAAGTCACCCTACTTGGTCCTGCATAAGGACAAGGCAGTTTTGCGGCCTTCCCTTTCGTTTCTTCCGAAGGTGGTTTCTTCCTTTCATTTAAATGAGGATATTGTTCTTCCCTCATTGTGCCCGCATCCATCGCATCTCAAAGAAGTTGAACTGCATTCTTTGGATGTGGTGAGGGCCTTGCGGGTGTATTTGATTTCTACAGCTTCCTTTCGGCAATCTGATTCTTTATTTCTGCTGACGAAAGGGTCACGCAAAGGCATGGGGGCCTCGTCAGCTACCGTGTCTCGTTGGATACGGAAAACCGTGACTCATGCGTATGAGATTCGGGGCAAGGTTCCCCCGTTTCCGGTCACGGCTCATTCCACCAGGGCAGTTAGTACTTCCTGGGCTTTAAGACACCAGGCCTCGGTGTCACAGGTGTGCAAGGCAGCCACTTGGGCCTCAGTGCACACGTTTACTAAGTTTTACAAAATTGATGTTTCAGCATCCTCGGATGCTGCTTTTGGCCGCAAAGTATTACAAGCAGCAGTTTAGGCGTGGTTAGCGCCGCCTGAGAGGGCGTTTTTTTTGTTGGGTACAGTTGTTATGGTTTTGCCCACCCCTCTTGATTGGCACAGCTTTGGGACTTCCCCATGTGTCATAATAAGGCTGCGTCTGTCAGTGAACGGAAGAGAAAAATCCTTTTCGCTGAGTTCACTGACAGACGCAGCACCCACCCCTCTGCGTAGAGTTTGTACGGCTTGTTACGAACTGATGTGCTGTACAGGGCGGGGGTGGGGGGGGTTATATGCTAAGGTGAGGACGGCCCCCTGGGAGGGGCCAACCTATGCTTTTGTTTGTTTTGCCTAGTCTACTCCTAGTAGGATGAGCATAACCCCATGTGTCATAAGAAGGCTGCGTCTGTCAGTGAACTCAGAGAAAAGGATTTTACGGTAAGTTATACAAAAAATCCCTTTTTCCATGCTTCTGCATCTATCGAAGCGGATTGGATGTCAGCGGACATGTCACCGCTGACATCTGTCGCTCCATAGAGAACAATGTAGCGTCCGTTCAGGTCCGCCTGGAAAACTGACAGGCGGACCTCAACGTTCCTTAACGGTCCTTACGTGTGAAAGGGGCCTTATACTTACCTGCTCTATGCAGTGGTTTTGCACAGAGCAGCCCAGATCCTCCTCTGCTCAGGTCCTTCGTCGGCGCTCCCGGCCCCTCCCTCCTGCCGGGTGCAGCTTGCTATGGTGGGCATCCAAGCCGAGCCGCTGCCCTGCGTGTCCATTCCGATATGGAGCTCCAGCTCGGCCTCACCCCCCTCTCCTCATTGGCTCACCGACTTTGACATGGGCGCCCGCTGCTGTCTTAGCCAATGAGGAGGTACAGCCAAGGCTCTCATGCAACATCAAGATGGGGCTCAGGTAAGTATTAGGGGGGGCTGCTGCACACAGAAGGTTTTTTTTTTTTCTTAATGCATAGAATGCATTAATATAAAAGACCTTCTACCTTTATAACCACTTTAAAGGGGTTCTAAAGTTAAAATGTTTACCTTAAAGTGATATTAAAGGCAATTTTTTTTTTTTTTAAATAAACCTGTTACACTTACCCGATCTGTGTAATGGTATTGCAAAGAGCAGCCTCGATCCTCCTCTTGTCGGGTCCCCCTGCTGGCCCCTCCCTCCTGCCAAGTGCACCCAGAGCTAACAGCTTGCTGTGGGGGCACCCAAGCAGGCTCACTGCTGCCTGTCCATTCACACACAAAGCTGTGTCTTGGCCCTGCCCCCTCTCTCCTAATTGGCTTGCTGGCTGTGATTGACAGCTGCGGAAGCCAATGCCCTCCCCAGTCAGAACACAACAGCTCAGCAGGGGAAAGGGCTGTACTAACATCAGATTGTTAGCACAGCGGCTTCAATCTGAGCTGTCAGTTCTTTGTAGAATGAAAAAAAACTAGTAGTTTATACTAGGCTTAAATCTTTAACATCTCCCAAATGTGTCTGTTCCCACTACCCTCACTGATGCTGTAAAAAATGGAACAAAAAAAGTTTAGTAATTCCCTTTGGGGTTCCAGCTGTGCAGAGTGTTGATCTGTCGGAATTCTCTGAGCAGCTGTCTGATTCCTTCTCTCTTCTCTTCCAATTTGTCATTGCTGCAGCTTGATTTCATGAAGAACATTGTATTCAATGATTGGGATTCTCCGCAGTGCACATTGTAACTTTTTTCCTTTTCCTCCTCACCTTCAGGGAAATTCCAAGAAGAACAAAAATCGGTAGTTGATGTCAGTCTGGTCGGGAAGAGAACACTGCTGCTATATACACTGTAGATCAGTCTGTGACAATGTCCTTATCCTTTGTGACATGTGTGAACCCGGATCCTTCTCTTGGCAGACGGTCACCAAACCGAAAACACGTTGAGTCTTTAAAGAGACACTCCAGCCAGAAGTAATATTTCAGTTTAGGGTGGACATCGTGTGATGGAATGGCTGGCTTTAGGCCTCAATCACATGGGCATACTTAAGCGTACGCCAGTGTGAGGGCCATGTTTTTCCTGCACAGGTGTTCCGAACATCTGCATGCAGGCAGTCCCATGCATGTCACTTTGGATGCAGTGGCTGCATGGACATAGTGGTTATGTGTGTGGGCGCAGGTGTGTCCCCCCAAAAGCAGACAGTGTGAGTTCGGGGACACAAATCCACATTCACGTGGATGTCAAAGTGGGAGCAGCAGCTGTGTCCTAAATGACATGAATGGGACTGCCTGCATGCAGATGCACGGAACTCCTGTGCAGGCAAAGCACGGATGTATGCTTAACCTTTTCACGCTGACCGTTTGCCGGCAATTGGATCATGTGGCCGCTGTGATTGGCTGTCACAGCAGTCACATGATTGGAAAGCACTCAATCACAAGTATGCATCGGGAGCTTACCGATCCCGTTGGCTACCGTGCAGGGAGCACGCTCTTAGTACGGTAATTATTTTGACAGGGCTGCATATATGCATACGGCCAGCGTCAAGGGGTTAAAGTGGTTGTAAACCTTTACATATAGCCAGTGTAGTTGGCTGGCCTCAGGTGATACAGACATTAAACAAATCCTCCTACATATGTTGTACTTGTGTTTCTACAGCCGTCTTTCCCCTACATTCATTCAAAGTGCAGAATTTACACAGGATCCCTCAGCTCTGAAAAGCAGGGGGCAGAGAGGTGAAGATACATTGGTCAGGAGAGCCCTGAGAGCTGATTGGAGGGAAGAGACAACCCCCCCTCCACAGCACACAGGAACAGGGCTGAGGCTGTCAATCAGCTAGAGCTCCCTCCTCTCACCTTTTTTTCTCTTGGTGTACCCAATACCCAGTACTTTAAAGTGGGTTACATATACCCAGTGAAGTGACTGGCCTCAAATGATACACAGACATTAAACAAATCCTACATAGGTTGCACCAGTTTATTTGCAACCCTCTCTCCTCTACATCAGTTCAAAGTCCAGAATTGATAGAAGTCTGAGCTGTTAAAAAAAACGAAAAAAAAGGTGGTGAAATGCTAAAATTACACTCTGCAGAGCTCAGTGAGGAGAGGTATGAGAGCTGATTGGAGGGAAGGGACACCCCCCTTCACACAGCACACAAAAACAGCTGAGGCTGTCAATCACAGGCTCTGTGCTGTAGCTCCCTCCCCGTCACCTTTTTTCCCTCTTGGTGTCAGGAAAACTTGACTTATGCTGATAGTAGAGGAACAAAGCAGCAGACAGAAATGACACTCAGTACTCTGGATTGAGACAAGTACACACTATTGAGGGATATGTTTTGTTTATATTTCATGTCCAAGGTTTACAACCACTTTAAGTACGCCCATGTGAATGAGTTCTTTATAGGACATCTGTGTGGAGTTTTCCATGTTTGTGTCTGCCCTCTCCCACAAGTGCCATTTTCCTGCAACGGGACCCCCAAATTATTTGTTTGAAACACATTGGGCGGGGGGATGTGACACAGCCATCGCACATTCTAATGGTGGCACATGATGGGCACTTCTAGGAGTTGGAATGGAGATCTGGTATCTTGCCATTAGGTTGCCAGAGACAAGCCAGTGTGGGATTCAGTGCAAATACGCAGACCCGGAGATATCCGTTTTAGGTGGAGAAAACCGTATGCAGTAAAGGTGGGGTGCAGGGAGGTAGGAACTGGCCCTGATGTATTTAAGGATTTTGGGTAAATGAAAGGAATGGTGTTTGGTGTCACTTGTGAGGTTTTGTGATACTGACAGTAGAAAAGGGCAAACATGGCTAGATGGGACTTGGGTGGACCTTAAAGTGAAGCTCCATGTTTGTACACAGGAAAAATTACGCAGTCCACTACATGGAAGGATTTTATTACATTCATTTCCCTTTTCTGTTCAGAAGATTTAATACAAACAAGGCCATCTTCTGGCCTTCTGAAAATTTACTGCCATCCTTTAAGAATCCTTAAGGCTCCATTCACATTCGTGCGACTATGGACACTAAATTCGCCTGCCAACCATTCAGAATATGCAACTTAATGTAGGTTCCTGCACTGCTTCGATCCAACTTTCATGTGCCTTGATTGTCATAGACTTCAATGTAAACCCTCAAAAGTCACATGAAAGTCGCACCTGAATGTTCTACATGCAACAGTTGTCTATTATCATTGGTCAAAGCCAAAGTCCCTTCTAAAGTTGCACTCCAAAGTCACATGACTTTGGAGTCGTACAAGTATGAATGGACCCTTAAGAACGAGAGAATTCTAATACAATTCCCCATCCACCCTAAACTGTGTGCATGGAGGAATCTCCCCTCCTGATTATTGTATTTTGATACTCGGTACCTACAACTTTCAGAATGCCTGAGCAGTGGCTGCATCCGATTTCATGCACTCACCGATTGCCAACAATTTTCCACCTTGCAAAAAGCCGGGTGGTGCCACTAAGCCCTCCCACAGCTCGGATTTTGGCCAATTCAGCAAGAATCATGTGAAATTCAAGCTGGCTTTGACAGCCTTAAAGTATATGTTCACTTTTTTACCAAATTGAAGAGGTGAATTACCACCCTACACCCCCCCCCCCCCACCCTCCTGGTCCCCACTGCGCTTACACCTGTGGGTAATAAGGTGTCACTGTCCACGCAACCGGTGCAGCGGTCTGGGGATTAAAAAGCTTCACTCCTTTCTTACTTTAGGGCTCGTGGGACAGATCAGAGCGATTACGATTTGTGAAAGTGGTCACTTGCCAGCATGTTACCAATTAGAATCTCTCTGATCCATTTGGGAAGCCCTGTGTAAAGAAGGGGAAGAAGAGTGGGGCTTTCGAATCCCTGGACAGCTGCACTGGCTGCATGGGCAGTGACAGCTGATCACCCATGGAGGTAAGTGCAGTGTGGACCAGGGAGATGGGGAGGGTGTAGGGTAGGGGTCTCCAAACTTTCTAAACAAAGAGCCAGCTTGCTGTCCTTCAGACTTTAGGGGGCTAGACTGTGGACAGTGGGAGTAGAAAATGTCCTGGTGTCAGTGGGAGTAAACAATGCCATATCTTTAGTGGAAGGAATAGCGCCCCATCATTATTGTCAGTGGGAGGAATAGTACCCCATCATTGGTGTCAGTGGGAGGAATAGTGCCCCATCATTGGTGTCAGTGGGAGGAATAGTGCCCCATCATTGATGTCAGTGGGAGGAATAGTGCCCCATCATTGGTGTCAGTGGGAGGAATAGTGCCCCATCATTGGTGTCAGTGGGAGGAATAGTGCCCCTTCATTGGTGTCAGTGGGAGGAATAGTGCCCCTTCATTGGTGTCAATGGGAGGAATAGCGCCCCTTCATTGGTGTCAATGGGAGGAATAGTGCCTCAGTGCTGGTGTCAGTGGGAGGAATAGTGTCCCATAATTGGCGTCAGTGGGAGGAATAGTGCCCCTTCATTGGTGTCAGTGGGAGGAATAGTGCCCTTTCATTGGTGTCAATGGGAGGAATAGCGCCCCTTCATTGGTGTCAATGGGATTAATAGTGCCCCAGTGCTGGTGTCAGTGGGAGGAATAGTGCTCCATCATTGGTGTCAGTGGGAGGAATAGTGTCTCATAATTGGTGTCAGTGGGAGGAACAGTGCCCCATCATTGGTGTTTGTGGGTTTAGGGTGCCCATCGTCAGTGGTAGGAATAGTGCCCCAAGAGCTGGATAAAGGCAAGCAAAGGTCAGCAGTTTGGAGATCACTGGTGTAGGATGTTAGTTCACATTTCCCATTATTTCGAAGAGGTGAACTTACACTTAAAATAGAATTAGTGCTTTCAGTTCACCTTGAATATTCTGTGGGGGCCAAGCTGGCCCAAGTAATTAAATGATGGGAGTGCTGTGTGCGCTGTCATTTACTGGAGCAGCATGATCTCCATACATTAAGCGTCACTCTGTTCTGGCGCCAGTACGGATGACTTCCCATCTGGTGCTGGAACTAAATAGTCGGGCTTCTCCGGCCATTCAGAAGCCTTGTATTTTTATCAGTAAATACAAGGCTTCCTCTGATTGGCCGAGGAGGAGAGGCGGGCTGATGATGTCACGATCTCCACCTCCGCCAATCATTGTTAAAAATACAAGGCTTCTGAATGGCGGAAAAGCACTCAGACTGACTATTTAGCTCCAGCAGAAGATGGGAAGTTTTGCATACTGCTGCCAGAACACAGCGCCTCTTACTGTTTGTAGCCAATGCCCCTACAGTACATTGTAGCGCACACAGTAGTTGCATCCATGTGTAATGGAAATAGTTCATTTGGGCTAGTTTGGCCCAAACCAACTATTTAAAGTGAACTGAAAGCTGCAATTCTACTTCAAGTGCAGTCATCAGTGTGCCTTTAACAATCCAAGTGACACAGCTTGTAGTGCAGGGCTTGTTCATCAAGGTAGCAAACCACCCACATATATCTTTCCCATACTGATCACTCATCCGTCTAGCACTGGCGGGGGGTAGGAAATGTCCTTGTCATTAGATGCAGTCAGACTTGTGCTGTTTCCGCAAGAGCTCTTCAAACTTGGTATTCAAAGAAAAGCAACAAACATTCCAGAAAATGTTAAATTAAATTGTTAAATTAAATATGTTGACTACTTAGAAGGTAAATATCCATTTTAACCACTGGAGGCGTTACATGGGCTTACCGGTCATATGATTTTTCTGGCTGCATAAGAGGTGTCGCCAGCACACCAAGAAGCAAAGTGCAACGTTTTTTTCTGGTATAATCACATAGAAAAGCCATGTTTCAGGGCTGTGCATTCTCACCTGTGTGATCCCGAAACGTTGCTTTTCTGTGAGATCATACAAGAAGAAAGCTTTGTGTTTTGAAATGAGCTCGTTGGTATGCTGGTGATGTATCTTAACCACGTTGTACACCACGACCAGTTGGGAGTCATTGCAGCACCCTTTTAACCACATGGTGTGGGAAAGGAATATGCTCTTGGCACTGTGATTGGGTGTCTCAGTGGTCACGTGATCAGGAGCCTGCCCCAGTAGCTCCTGATGGTAAACAGTGACTGGGAGCTCAAAAGAATGAAAATAGTACCACTCGAATGCCCCTCCAAACCTGTTGGTTGGATCAGCATGTGAAAGGACTGGGGCCAGACAGACTGAATCAAATTTTTAGGCTCCAGCAGACTTCAACAAAATGGAGGGCATCTGCTCACAGACCCCGACTCCCTTTTGCGTACATGTAAGGAGGTGAGTAAAAGATAGTTTCCGCTCCTGCTCTCCACCTGTAGAGAACTGACACATTTCACCCTTTTTGGGGTCTTAATTGTAGAGGACTCTATGATTAAGCCTCAAAAATGGCGAAGCGTGTCTGAGGAGTACTCTACAGGTGAAGAACAGGAGCTGAAGCCATCTTTTACCCATCTCCTTCCATTTATGCAACAGGGCTTCAGTGTCTATGTGCAGGCAGCCACCATTTTGTTGAAGTGACTTGGAGCTGTTGCTGACAGCGCAGTCAATGAGTTAGGAGGCAATGAATGGGCCCACTCCCAACACAAACAACGGGCACTATCTGTACGCAGATATTTTGCAGCTTGCAATTAAAGACTGCCACATCTATGCCTATGGTGACGTTAAGGGATTACATATAAGCCTTCCAAATTGCACTAATGCCTTTATCATAGGAAGAAGAAGCAGGTACAGCGTTTACTTTCCCTACTCACCTCCTTCAGCAGTTTATTTGCATTTATTACTAAAGTGCATGTTCTTCCAAATTTAGTTATCCAGAATTAGTTAGAAATCCAGGGCTGCTTCTGACCTTCTTTGGTATTCCCCCCTCTCCCCCCCCCCCCTTTTTATCCAAAAGCAGCTGTTTTAGACTGTTTCTTGTAATGCCACCTGTAGGTGAGACCTGGTATAGCAACCCCTCAGGGAATGATAAGTTTGATCATTGCCCAAGATCTTCAGAAGTGGTGGGGCTGAGGATTTTCAGGAAAACAAGCAGCAGTACATCTTACAACAAGCCCCTTTCAAGGACCAGGAAACCTAAACTGGTGGTAACCTTTCCAAACTTGTATGTAAAGGTTTCTGGAGGTGATCAGCAATTGATATGCACTATATGAGCAAACCTATGTAGACACTTGGCCATCACATCCAATGTATGGCCAAAACAACGTGGAGACCCTCACCATATTGAGTTTAGCTGTTTCTAATGAGGGTAACACTGATGCTGGTATTGCTGCTGTAAAGATATTTTAGAAAATTGTACACTTCCAAATTTGCAACTTCCCTTTGGTGAAGGCCCTTTTCAGTTCCATCTCGACTGTGCCCCTGTCCACAAAGCTAGTTCTATAAAGACATGGTTTGACCAGCTTGATGTGGAGGAACCTAAGTGGCCTGCATAGAGCCCTGACCTCAGCTCTACTAACTACCTTTGGGTGGCACTGGAACATGGATTGTGAGCCAGGACTTCTAATCCAGCATCATTACCTGACCTCACAAAAGTTCCTTTGGCTGAATGGGCTCAAATTACCAAAAGCATATTCCAAAATCTATTAAAAAGCCTTAGAAGAAAAGTGGAAGCTGTTGTAGCCACAAAGCCAGTCCAACTTTGTGTTTATGAAAAAAAGAAATGTCTTTATGGCACAAATAGTGTATGGTTACCCTGAGAAAAAAACACTGGGATGCACAACCACGGGTCCAATAAGCCAGTCTTTAACGGGTATGTGAGGGGTTGACGTCGGTAAGCTTCCTTTCACAAGATGCAGTTCCACCAGAGACTGAATATCCGAATCAAGATATGAAAACACACAAAGCAGATGGCGCCATCTAAGTGCGGCATTAAACCACTTGTATGATAAAAACAAATTGGCAACTCACATGAAGCTAGTTTGTGAAGGCATGTGGAGCATAAGAAATCAGGACATCTAGGGAACCCTGTAGCAGAGGCATCCAGTTCAGGGATTGTGCAGCACTGCTGCCAGATGAGTAGGCATAGGAAGCTCAGAGCACTTCCTGGTCAGAAAGTCTCCAGAGGAACCCAGTGGATGATGTCAGATGCCAGCGATGTCCTGGGGCATGGCAATCTGTTTCAAGGCGCCCCTGCCTCAAAGTACTGCACAATCCCTGGACTGGGTGCCTCTGCTACAGGGTTCCCTTGATGTCCTAATTTCTTATGCTCTACATGCCTTCACAAGCTTACTTCATGTGAGTTGCCAATTTATTTTTATCATGCAAAAAATGTTTTTAATGCTGCACTTAGATGGCGCTCTCCCCTGTGTATTTTTACAACTTCCTATTAGTGCTCATGGTTTGTCAAACATCCTCTGGTAGGCAAGTGTCCACTTTTGGCCATATAGTCATGTTCAAAATCATGACATTGCCAACTGAGTGTACAAAATGTACCTTGTATGGTTGATTTCCTGGTGTATTGAAATATATCGCTGCCCCTTCACAACCTTTAATAGCTGGTCAGCATTATGTGGCCCTCAGCAGCAGCTTACAACTGAAGTAAAGTGAGAAGTATCTTTGGACCTCTACAGATAATGGGATGTTTTCTATACCAAAATGTGAAGGGCGGTTTTAGCTCTTTAACATGATCAATTGTATTAAAGTGTTTGTCCTTTTTTAAATCTTAAAGCTGAACTCCTGGCAAGCATCTGAATATACAGTTGAAATACATATATGAAAATGAGACTTTGCAATTCTGTGCAGCCAGTCTTGAGATCTCCGCACCTCTGCCAGACATTATAGCCAGATCCCTGTCTACTAATGCAACACTAGCAGCATAGCTTGGTCCATAACACACAGCCAGCCCACTCAACGAGCAGCAGGACATGGCTAACTTGTGCACCACAGCAGAGTCTGGCTCCTATTGCTGGCTCTCCCTCTCCCACTCTTACAGGGTATTACAGGAGGTTGATATCAAGACACATTCTGGGATATAAATATACATTTCTCTGTCGTTTATTGAAGAACACTGCCCAAAGATCATTACCAATGGGTTAGGGTGCCCCTGCAGGAGGAGGGTGCTAGATGCAAGTAAAAAGCGGATGGCACCATCTAGTGGCCAAACTTCACAACTGCCATATAGTGTGGTCCTGTTCTGGTTCATCTCAAGGAGATTGCCTTGCACTCCTTGGATTAGAATATGGATATGATTAGAACCAAAAGGATGAACCTGGTTGCAACTTCTTCCTTTAAGGAAGACCAATTCCTTGTTTGTTATGACTGATGGCCCATGTGTTATCATCTTCCACTTTTTCCAGATTGATCTGTCAGACAATTTCTCTAGCATATTGATATCAAGACACATTCTGGTACTTTCACTAGGATAATAATACAGTATCTCACAAAAGTTAGTACACCCCTCACATTTTTGTAAATATTTTATTATATCTTTTCATGTGACAACACTACTTTACATTGTAGCAAATTGTCATTTCTTTAGTGAGTGTACAGCTTGTATAACAGTGTTAATTTGCTGTCCCCTCAAAATAACTCAACACACAGCCAGTGTTCTCACATGAAAAGATATATTAAAATATTTACAAAAATGTGAGGGGTGTACTCACTTTTGTGAGATACTGTATATATTTCCCTGTCGTTGATTGAGGAATACTGCCCAAAGGTCACTACCGATGGGTTATGGTCCCCCTGCAGGGGAAGGGTGCTAGATGCAAGTAAAAAGCAAGTGGATGGCACCATCTAGTGGCCAAACTCCACAACTGCCATATAGTGAGGTCCTGTTCAGGTTCATCTCAAGGAGATTGCCTTTCACTCATTTGATTAGAATATGGATATGGTTAGAGCCAAAAGAACCTGATTGCAGCTTTATTTAAGCAAGACCAGTTCCTCATGATGGATGGCCCATGTGTCACCATCGTCCACTTTTTCCAGATTGATCAGTCAGACTATTTCTCAGGCCTGTGCTCTCAAGCGTAAGGAGTGTATATTTTATACATCACTTTGTTCATATTTGTCTTTTTTTTGTTTTATTATATCTGCCTGGAGTTCAGTTTTAAAGCATCCATGACCTGATAGGAAATGTTGGCTACTAATATCACCACTCCATTATTTTACCTCGCGATTCCTTTCGACAAATTTTTACATTGCACTTTTTTTTTTAAAACCGAATTTTAAATTCATTACACTCTGGCTTTAAAGGTTTTTGTATTTTTCATTTATAATAAAAAAAAACACATTTAATGTCTGTAACTGTATATTTTTTGTACAATTTATATTGCGTTGTGTCCTTCTTTGTGACCTCATGTTACAGAGGCTTAAAGGGATTCTAATTCCAATCAAGGTCTGTTTACTTGCAAATGAACAAAAATGCCTCCAGTGGTTTAAATCTTAATGTCTGTAAAATAATGACAAAAGAAATTAAATTTATCAATAAATTGTTTAAAAAAATGGAATCGGCTACTTTCATGATTTTATGACTATAGGATTTAGAAATATTCAGCCATAAATTATTTGGCATTATGAAACCAACATCAAAACTGTTGATCAATATTTTTTTTCAGGGGTGGGCCCCCATCAAGGTTCATGGCACCCAAATGCACCTTTAGACTTTACTTGAAATCTCATGATTTTAAAGCCGCATGTCAGTGCAACTTGTCTGACATCGGTGTGGCTTCATTGCACCTGAAATCTCCAAAAGTAATGCAGGGATGTATTTTTCAAGTTGATGCGGCACCGCAAAGTCAGTGTTGCACCGATCTGAACAGTTAAATTGCTGACAATCTGGTGTGACTTGGACCTGTCAAATTACGTGACAAGTCGCACCGGTGAGAACAGGGGGCTAAAATTGGATCTAGACCCATGCATCAGGGGTGACAGACTCCATTTCATTGTGGGAAGCATCAGCATTATGGCCGCCCTCAAACTGACAGTTGTAAGATTAGATGTCCAGAGTACCGACCCCCCCATCAGAAGTCAAGAGTCCCTCCCTTACCTTGTGCTGCTGCTGCTGGGGACAGAGATGTAAAGTAGAAGGTGTAGGGTCTGGAGGAGGTCCAGAGGAGGACTGCTGAATGCTGAGACCAAGGAAGGTGGTGAATGGGGTGCTGCTGCTGCACAGAGAGGTCCAGGACCTGTAGGAGGAGTTCTGTCCTCTCTCCTGAGGCGGGGGCAGAGACCAGCTTCTCTGTGGCTGCACAGAGAAGTCCAGGATCTGACAAAGGAGTTCTTTTATCCTCCCTGCTGCTGACCACTGAGACAAGGCGTGGGCAGAGACAACAGGAGTGCCGCAGCTGCAGGAGAGGAGCGAGGGCCACATGAAATGGCCTGGTGGGTGGGATTTGGCCCGCGGGCTTTGTGTTTGACATGTGCCTGACACATACCGAGTGAAGTGACTGGCCTCAGGAGATACACAGCGATTAAAGAAATCCTCCAATATAAACTGTACCTGTTTATCTGTGTTCCTCTTCTCTACATCCTTTCAAAGTCCAGACTTTATATAGCTTCTCTGAGCTTTTAGAAAGTGGGGTGGGAGCTGAAGTTAGACTCTGCAGAGCTCATTGGCTGGCATTTACCCACCCCCTCCACACAGGAACAGAGCTGAGGCTGTCAATCACAGGCTGTGTGCTGAAGCTCCCTCCCCTGTCACCTTTTTTTTTAACCTCTTGGTGTCAGGAAAACTTGTCACAAGTGATTAATGCTGATAGCAGAAGAATGAAGCTGCAGACAGAATTGACACTTGGTGCTCATAGAGACAAGTACATAGATACTAAGATTAAAGGGGACCTCTAGGTACTGCCCTCTACAATCTGTAAGTAAAAACGAATATATATATATATAGTACAAAGTATTGTACAAATACTTTAAGGCCTCATTCACACTGACGTTTTTTACCGCCGTGTTTTTTGCAGCTCTCCATGTTATTCAATGGCCCCATAAAAACGCTGACGTTTTTGAGCTGTAGATAGTGTTGGCGTTAGTGAGCTGAAAGCAGAACCCATGGCCAGCGCATTCCGAGGCTGTAACATTATGGCGTTTTTGACGGAGAGCCGGCAAAACTCTCCCTAACTAGCATTAACGCCGTAGTGACATTAACCGGCATTTCTCATCATTCTTCCAGGACGGCACAGCTGAGAGATGACTGGTCACACCTGGACAGGAAACAATCAAGAACAGAGTTTAAAAGGCCCCACCCTCCCTCTGCCCATCAGTTTTTGATTGTGGGATGCAGCGAAACATTTGTTATTATTTTCTCCCATAGGATCAAGGCCTGGGGCTAAGATCCTCCTCACGAACACCGACCCTGGGGCAGACCAGTGGTGGATGCCGGTCGGGGGAAAGCTCGCTCAAGTTCCAGAGGGATTTCCGTAAGTCTCGGGGTGGGGGCAGCCGGAAAGTGGTGGACGGCAGGGGACCCCTCCACCTCCCCCAAGTTCTGGGGGATCGTGGGCGCAGTGGTGCCTTCCCAGAACCCCGGGGACCACCGTGCCCTACCTGAAAATGTTGATGGAATTGGGAGACAATCTGTAGGGCTGGTTAGGGGTTTCCTGCTCCGGCTGCATGATCAGGAACACGGACGGTGGAACGGCTCCTGGAGCTCTGCCGCTCAGCATAGCCAGGGAAGAGGTGGACCTGTTTGCCTGCCCGGTTGTTGCAGCACGATCCGGGCAGGAGAAGCACGCTGTTGGCGAGCTCCCCAAGGGGCGGAACGTGATGCCGGGTGCCGAGGAGGCGCGCATGCTGCGGACGTCAGAGGCCATATCCGGGTGAGCTCCGGCAATATGGCGGCGGCCAACAGCGTGTGTAACACACGTGAATACGGCAGGAGAGGGGGTCCAGGCTTTCTCTTCTTAGCGGCTTCTGGAGGGTGCGGCGGCCAGATGGAGAAGGAAAGCGGGCCTGAAGAGCCCTCAGCAATCAAGGGGGCCACAGGGGGTGAGTCTGCCCGGCTGTAGAAGGGGAGGGGGGAAGGTTAGGGTGGCAGCCCTATTCCTCACCCCCCCCCACTGGTAGCAAGAAATACTTGGGCAAGCATTAGGGGCGTTCCTGAGAGGGGGCTTGTCAGGAACATCCTGTTGTCTTTTAATCTAACGGGCTGGGTGTGTCTTCTTCCAGGTACCATACGCCTAGCTCAGGGGTCGGCCACTAGATTTAAAAAGACCCCTTAACGTTGCGGTTATTGCAACGACAAATTTGCGCAGGGTCACACAAAGCCGTTTTGCTTTAAGTGTATCCATAAACTGGCAGGCAAGAAGACCGCTCAGGTCACGAAAGATTGCCTGACCTTACAGTCTGAGATGCTAGCTACCCTTCAGAATTTTAAAGCTACTACGAGGTCCAGTGGTCGGGCTGAGTCCTTCTCTAGTAGGGAGGTTACCCCATCCCAGGAGGGGACCTCCTGGGGTAGTACAGGGGCATCCGTTAAAACCCCAACTGAGCTTGTCTCGGGGGGAGGAAGAGGATGACCCTTCGGAGCTAAGCTCCCTGGAGGAGGGGGAGAATCCCGATCAGGATAGCCAGGATAGTGAGGAGTCTAGGCCTGGCAGACACCTGTTCTCTGCAGAGGATATGGAAGGCCCCCTGAGGGCGATATATTCGTCCGAGTGGATCCAGCAGCCAGCACCAAAGGTTTCAGCCCAAGACAGGATGTATAGGGGATTGTCTAAACCTCAGTCAAAATCTCTCCCGGTCCACCAGTCTCTCAGGGATATATTTCTGAGGGAATGGAAGGAACCAGAGAGGAAAATCCTGAAGCTGAAAACCTAGAAACACAGGTGCCCCTTTAGCGAGGCAGATGAGGAAAAGTTGCTCAAAATCCCCAAGCTGGATGCCTCCTTGGCGCAGGTATCCAAGCGTTCTGATCTGTCCTTCGAGGATGCGGGAATATCCCTGATCAGATGGACAGGAAGTCAGAGACTTTGCTACGCAGGGCT
Organism: Glandirana rugosa; assembly: GCA_018402905.1. Classification (NCBI taxonomy): domain Eukaryota; kingdom Metazoa; phylum Chordata; class Amphibia; order Anura; family Ranidae; genus Glandirana; species Glandirana rugosa. The sequence goes on along the minus strand of BLSH010397631.1, from coordinate 370,617 downwards.
TGGGAGATTAATGCAGCAGCTATCGGCCCTGCATTGGCCTCAGCTTGTGTGGCCAGCAACACAGACGCCTGGGTGGGCAGGCTAGTGGATCAGGTATCCAGGGGAATAAATTCCAAGGAGGTTTTGGATTCCCTGGAAGTGATTGGGAAAGCGGTAGCTTTCCTGGCTGACTCAGCTGTAGAAATGGTAAGGGCAACGGCCAAGTCAGCAGCCCTCCTAAATTCTTCCAGGAGAGCACTTTGGGTAAAAACGTGGGATGGAGATTTCACATCCAAGTCTCGTGTTTGTGGGATACCCTTCGAGGGCTCCCTGATCTTTGGGATAGGCTTAGAGCCTGTGAAGCCCAAAAAGGGTAAGGATAGGAAATTTTTTAGAGGCCCCCCCTACCAAGGACAGGTTCAAAGGTAAAAGGGAGGCGGGGAGAAAGTGGGGGTTCGGGAAGGGGAAACAAAAAGGAGGAATCCTTTTTTCTGGTCCCGGCCCTTCCACTAAGGAAGCTAAGTGACGCCAACCCACGGGTTGGTTTCTTCCCCAGTGGAAGAAAATCACCCAGAGCCCATACATTCTCCACCTGGTAGAGGAGGGATACAGGTTGGAGTTTCTGTCCACCCCTCCTCCAAACTTTGTCCTGAGATCCGCAGAAAGCGGAAGGGCTCCTGGAAAGCGTCCGGGAATTGGTGGATCAGGAGGTTGTCATCCAGTTCCAGCAGGTCAGTTGGGGCGGGGGTTTTACTCCCATATTTTTAGTAAAGCCCTCGAGAAAATTCTGACTGATTATAAATCTTTGAAAGCTAAACAAACACTTGAGATACAAAAAGTTCCGTATGGAAAGTATCTACATGGTCAGAAGACACCTCTGGGAGGGGGTTTTCATGATCAGATTGGATCTGAAGGATGCCTACCTCCATGTCCCAATTGCCCCGGAACATCAGAAATTTCTGCGCTTCGCAATCAAGACGAGGCAGGGTGTTCAACACTGGCAATTCAGGGCTCTTCCCTTTTGGGCTGGCTTTCAACCCAAGGATCTTCACAAAGGTTCTTGCCGAGGTGGTCTCCTATCTCCACCTCCAGGCAATTGCTCTGATTCCATACTTGGACGACATGCTGGTTTACAACTAGTCCCAGGATCAGGTGCTGTTGCACCAGGACAGAGTGATTGCCACCCTGGAAAGCCTAGGGTGGATGATCAGCTGGGAGAAATCCTCCCTAGAGCCATCGCAGACAAAGGGTTTTTTTGGGCTACCTGGTGGATTCGGTAGTGCAAAAAATGTTTCTCCCCGAGAGAAGGTGGCAAAGGTTCAGGAAGCAGTGTCGGCCCTGTGCAACTCCAAAGTGGTGTCACTGAGGGCCATCATGAGGGTCCTGGGCTTCATGACATTGTGTATCCCTACGGTACCCTGGGCCCAGCTCCACTCTCGAGACCTCCAGAGGTTCCTTCTTGCCAGTTGGGACAGGAAGGAGGAGTCCTTGGAAGGAAAGGTGTCCCTCCCGGGGAACGTGAGGGAAACACTGGGTTGGTGGCTCAGTCCAGGGTGGGGGGTCAAACGGTCATCCCTGGACCCAACAAAAGCTTTTAAGTGTTACCACCGATGCGAGTGCTTGGGGGTGGGGGGCCCACCTGGAAGACCTTTGAGCCCAGGCATCCTAGGATCAGGTCCAGAGCAGGACTTCGTCCAACTTCAGGGAGCTCCTGGCAGCCGGAGAGGCACTGAAGGCATTCAGGGATTGGATTCAGGACAGGGAGGTTCAGGTGTTCTCAGACCACGTTGTTGCAGTAGCCTACCTGAACCACCAAGGGGGAACCAAGTCCTGAAGGCTAGGTTAGCAAAGGAGATCCTCGAGTGCGCAGAGAAAAGGATTCCCTCAATCTCTGCGGTCCACCTAAGGGGGAGCACAATGTGGAAGCGGACTTTCTGAGCAGACGGCCCGTTCAACAAGGAGAATGGGAATTATGCGAGGAAGTCTTTGCTCTAATAAAGCAGCAGTTTGGCTCTCCAGAGGTGGACCTGTTTGCCTCCAGGGAGAAAAGGAAGGTTCCAAAATTCTTCTCTCTCGCCAAGGAGTTAGAGTCAGGAGGGGTAGATGCCCTAGCTCACAGGTAAGACTTCGGCCTGGCGTATGTTTTCCCTCCTTTTTCTCTCATCCCCAGAGTACTGCAGAAGCTAAGCCGGACAGGGATCTGTCTCATTCTTATCGATCCTTGGTGGTCAAGGAGGGCGTGGTTTCCCACTCTGAAGAGGTGGTCAGTCCCCCCTCCGCTTCATCTACCTCTCAGGCAGGATCTCCTCCGCCAGGGACTGGTGTTTCATCCCGATCCAGGGTTTCTGTCCCTGACAGCCTGGTGCTTGAGAGGGAGCTCCTTAGAGGAAAAGGTTGCTCAGAGAGAGTAATTGATACCCTCCTGCTGAGCAGGAAGCCGGTCACCAGGCACATTTACGCCAAGGTCTGGGGGGTCTTTTCTCGCTGGTGTTCGGCAAGGAAAGTCCCGGTACAGGCGACCCCATCCATTCTGGATTTTCTCCAGGATGGGGTGGATTTGGGTCTAGCAGTTAAGACCCTCAGGGTACAGGTGGCGGCCCTATCAGTATTTTTAGAAAGGAGGCTATTTGTGGACCCACTCATAAAGAGATTTTTGTTGGCCAGGGAAAGGGTGACGCCGGTAAGGTTAAAGAGTTTTCCACCGTGGGATTTATCCTTGGTTCTTGATGCCCTGACCAGGGAACCGTTTGAGCCAGTAGCTCAGACGTCTTTTACGTTTCTTGCTTTCAAAATGGCTTTCCTTTTGGCGATTACGTCAGCCAGAAGGATAGGGGACTTACAGGCTCTGACAATTAAAGGACCTTTTTTGTTGATTTTGGCTTCCATACTTTAGACGTTAGATGTTGTCTATTAGTTTACTTAGACAGAGTCAAAGGGTTTAGAAGGTCTAACCATTTGTTAATTAATTTCTGGGGTCAGAAGAAAGGTCTCCAGGCATCTAGGCCGACAGTGGCAAGATGATAAGGCAGGCAATTTCAGTGGCATATGAGCTGTTGGGTAAACAAGCCCCTGTTCGAATAAAGGCTCATTCCACTAGGTCTCTGGCGACCTCCTGGGCTGAAAAGGCGGGCGCCTCGATTGACCAGATTTGTAAAGCGGCCACGTAGACAAGCCAGAACACATTCCTGAGACACTACAGGGTGGAGTTGTTGTCACCTCAGGACCTGGCATTCGGCAGAAAAGTCCTGCAGGCAGTGGTCCCACCCTAAAGGTAGGCCTGAGCTCCTTGCTCATCATCTCAGCTGTGCCGTCCTGGAAGAATGACTAGAGAAAATTACCAGTTACACTTACCGATAACGGTGTTTCTGGGAATTCTTCCAGGACGGCAGGCCTACTTCCCACCCATTTATGTGCTGGTGTTTGTTGGCACAGAAGGATACACTCTTGCACCAGTGTGGGCTAATACTTTGTCTCAACTGAGGGGCAGAGGGAGGGTGGGGCCTTTTAAACTCTGTACTTCATTGTGTTTACTGTCCAGGTGAGACCAGTCATCTCTCAGCTGTGCCGTCCTGGACGAATTCCCAGAAACACCATTACCGGTACGTGTAACTGGTAATTTTTAGGCTAAAAAATTGCAGAGGAATGGGTTTAAAAAAAAAAAAAAAAAAAACGCCTATTGACACCGACGCTCACTAACGCCGATGCAAAACGCAGACGAAATCGGGTTTTTTGATGCCGATCTTTGCCTGACGTCGGTCCCAACGTTTTGCTATTACGCCCGTGTGTATGAGGCCTAAATTCTTCCAATTATTATAGTTATATGAACATTGAGCTGGATAGAAGAACAAAGGAAACAATAGAAAAAAAAATTGTGTTGGACATAAGTCTTCTGTTCACTCTGTTCAGGGAAAAGGTTGCCACCGTCTCTATTCGCTTTTGTTTTCTGAAACCCTCTATGGGATTTTGTTGGCAACCAAACTAAAAAGAATTACTGTTCATATGAAAAAAAACATAGCCTTATTTAAAAAAAAACACACAGGGCCATATTGTGGCCTAAAAACCATTATTATACAGATGTATATAAATGAAGTTGATACTTTTCCAATATTGCATATCTTTTTGGGATTTTGATATTCAGCAGATAGCTTGCTTGGCCATCGTACATCCATTTCTAGGTTTATCAATTAATCTCTTCCTCAGGGATAATCAGATGCGTCTAAGCATAGCAAAGATATATTACTACTTATCATAATGTCTGCTTATATCAACCTCCACTTGCTTGTGAACAGGGGTGATCTCATGCAAGGAACATAAATCTCCCATATCATGGATAGGGCCTTATAAATGAACAGAGCCCATTTTTCACTCCAGCTGTATACGTCTGTTCTCTAGCACAGTGTTTCTCAACCTTTTTTTCAGTCAAGGCACCCTTTAAAATGATGTACAATCTCGAGGCAACCCCATTCTAAAATGTTCAAACTATTCTAATAGTAACAACCACACACACATAGGAGACCCAACGTTATTCTTCCAAAGCAAATACACTTTTGCAAACTGGTACCGACTAGTATTCCATTGTTTCTCTTCTCCCTCAGTTTTTCTCAATCACTCAGCTAATGTGACCCCAACGCTGATGGAGAGGGGTGGGAGAGGGGGATACAAGGATGCTATGCAGGCGACTGGCATCCTCCATATCAACTGATAATGCCCTTGGTTGTTCGCTAGGGTGTATAATGAATACCCGTGGCTCTGTGCATCTACAAGGCAGGCTTCATCCATATGCCGGCTTGTATACAATTTTTACGTTTCCCTATCAGGTAAAAGTGGATCCTTTTTACAGGCAGTGAAAGACACCTCCTGCCGCTGCCTTTACCACCCGTCTCCTGTCTGATCAGGGAGCCCAGCAAGGATGTGACTGACGGCATCCAATTCCTGGGACACATTGAGATGAAATGATGTTGTTCCTCCCACTGTGTGATGTCTGAAACTGGAAGTAGACATGTGCACTGCCGAAAAAATGTGTTTGTTTCATTCGTTTTTTTTTTCTTTTCATTTTTCGGGTCATTTGTTATGAGTGCAATTCGTGAATTTTCAAATTTGAAAATCTGAAAAGAAGAAAGAAAATCCAAAAATTCAAAATAATAACTAACTAATTTATAACTAATTATTAAATTATAGGTATTGGATTTTCCTTTCAAATTTGGCTACAAATAACTATTACTAACTATTTACTATCAAATTTGGCTGTAGTGAACGTAACAAATACAAATTTATCCAAAGTTACGAATTACCCGACATAACGGATGCTGCATCTAAACAAATGGAACGGAATTAATTAATAATAAGCAATAATAATAATAAAACATTTTTACTATTATTATTATTGTTATTCATTATTATTATTATTAATTTGTTAAGTTCCATTCATTTAGATACGGCATTCGTTATGTCAGATAATTCGTAACTTTGGATAAATTCGTATTTGTTACGTTCACTACAGCCAAATTTGATAGTAAATAGTTATTTATAGTTATTATTAGTTATTATTTCAGATATTCGGATTTTCGAATTTCTGAATTTCATATTTCCGAATGTTTGAAATTACAAATTTACGAATATTGGGAAAAATTAATTAAACGGGTTTTCGTTAGTTTGGATATTTCCGAATTAACAAATTTGTTGAAATTCGGAACGAAACGAAACGCCCATGTCTAACTGGAAGTGACGAGGATTTAGGCTGGGTTCACACTAGTCCGATTCTCGGACCGACATTAGGATCACAAGTCTCATTACGTCACAAAAACAATGATTCCCTATGAGAGACGTCTTAACTGGTCAGACCTGTGTTTTTCAAAGTCGGACCGACTTTGAAAAAGGTTCCTGTACTACTTTTGTCCGACTTTGATCCTACTTCAGCCCATTAAAAAGCAATGAAGGTGGATCAAAGTCGGATCATTGTCTTAACTGATCCGACTTTGGCATGCGACTTGTGCTCTGACGATCTTGAAGGGGAACTCCACGTCAAATTAAAAAAAATAAAACGGCATGGGATCCCCCTCCAGGAGCATACCAGGCCCTTCGGTCTGGTATGGGTTTTAAGGGGAACCCCAATGCTGAAAAAAACGGTGTAGGGTCCCCCCCAAAATAAATACCAGACCCTTTGGTTTGGTATGGTTTTAAGGGGAACCCCACGCCAAAAAAAATGGCGTAGGGTTACCCCCAAAATCCATTCCAGACCCTTATCCGAGCACGCAGCCTGGCAGGCCAGGAAAGGGGGTGGGAACGAGCAAGCGCCCCCCCCTCTCCTGGACCATACCAGGCCGCACGCCCTCAACATGAGTATGGGTGCCTTGGGGCAGGGGGGTTCCGCTCCCCCCACCCCAAAGTGCCTTGTCCCCATGTTGATGAGGACAGGGGCCTCTTCCCCACAACCCTTGCCGGTGGTTGTCGGGTCTGCGAGCTGGGCTGTGACGCCATAAGGGGAGTGGGGCTTCCAGATGAAGTCAGCGACTGGCCCCGCCCCCATGCCAATAAAATTCACTGCAGAGCGTGGATAGTCCATTAGTCCGGGAGACTGTGTCGTGTCAACATGGGAAGAAGAGCAGAGGGAGAAGGCATAGGAGAAGACAGCGGCAAAAGAGCAGATGACAGAAGATCGAGCAGAAGATAGAAGATCCCTCGGAAAAAAGAAGGCCCTGAAAAAGAGCAGAAGAAAGAAGAGCCGTAGAGGGGAGAAGACGCCGGAGCTGATTTAATAAAGTATTTTAAAGACTTGTGTAGTGTGTTTTTTTACGCTTTTTTTTTTTATGTGAATGGGTAGGGGTACAATGTACCCCATAGTCATTCACATGGGGTGGAGGGCCGGAATCTGGGGCCCCCCTTGTTAAAGGCGCCTTCCAGATTCTGATAAGCCCCCCCCACCTGCAGATCCCGACAACCACCGGCAAGGGATGTCGGGAAGAGGCCCTTGTCCTCCTCAACATGGGGACAAGGTGCTTTGCGGTGGGCGGAGCAGGGCCCCCCTGCCCCAAATCACCCATACTCCCCATGTTGAGGGCATGCAGCCTGATATGGTCCAGGAGGGGGCACTCGCTTTCCCCACCCCCTTTCCTACATGCTCGGATAAGGGTCTGGTATGGATTCTGGGGAGGGACCCTATGCCGTTTTTTCGGCGTGGGGGTTCCCCTTAAAACCCATACGAGACCGAAGGGCCTGGTATGCTCTTGGAGGGGGACCCCATGCCGTTTTTTTTTTTTTTTTAATTTGGTGGAGGTTCCCCTTCAAGATCCCCAGAGCACAAGGTGCCTGGTATTGTTGGGATCAAAGTGGGATCCCTGTTCGCAGAAAATCAGACCGACTGTGACCCAATGTAGGACCGTAAATCGCACAGAAAAGTAGGATCAAAGTCGGACCGTTTAAATGTCGGATAGTCTGAACCCAGCCTTAGTCACTTCCAGTTCCAGTCTCACGTAAACAAGCCATTACGGCTTGTACAAGCATCTACTCAAACATATCTCTGTTTTATCAGGTGCTTCGGAAGCCAGAGGAGAGATCTGCTCTACAGCCGATTTACTGCTACAGGAAGGCTGTTTTGTGCAGAATCATGTAAACACGTGATTCTGCGCTTCCGCCTAGGGCGCGCGCACTGCTTCTGCTGTGTTTTGTTACAGCAGAAGCCGATCAGTTGGTGCCAGTCAATCGATGTCTGCAGGCACCTGCCGATCGTTGGGAAGACCCACAGGATGGGGCTCTACATATGTAAACAAGGCAGAGTTCCTTTCTGACGGGGGCTATGCGATGGATTTTCTTTCTCTACAAAGCAGGGAATAAAATCCATCACTTCCTTTAGTAAAAACACCTCACACAGACACAGTCACATAGCACACATTTAACCCTTTGATTTCCCTAGATGTTTAACCCCTTCCCGGCAAGTGTCATTAGTACAGTGACCGTGCATATTTTTCGCACTGACTACAGTATTGGTGTCACTGGTTCTCCAAAAAGTAGCAGTTAGTGTCCAATTGTCCGCCACAATATCGCAGTCCCACTATAAGTCGCTGATCGCCGCCATTACTAGTATAAAAAACAGATCAAAATATAGTTCCCCCTGCCCTCCACTACAGCTAATGTTATAGGTTGTGCTCCTCCCAGGCACATTGGCTGAAAAAAAAAAAACCTCCATAAATATATCCCATAGTTTGTAGACGCTATAACTTTTGCTCAAAAAGATCAATATACACTTATTTTACCAAAAATATGCAGCAGAATACATATTGGTCTAAATTGATGAAGAAATTAGGGTTTTTTTTTACATTTTTTATAGGATATGTTTTATAGCAGAAAGTAAAAAATATTGTTTTTTTTTTTTTTCAAACCTGTCAGTCTTTTTTTTGTTTATAGCGCAACAAATAAAAACTGCAGGGGTGATCAAATACCACCAAAAGAAAGCTCTATTTGTAGAGCAATTGTAAGGTAAAGTAACGCAGTGCCATATCGCAAAAAATGGCCTGGTCATGATGGGGGGGGGGGGGGGGCTA
>BLSH010397631.1:349115-360783 GCA_018402905.1 Glandirana rugosa | reverse complement strand
GACTGACATCCTCCATATCAACTGATAATGCCCTTGGTTGTTAGCAAGGGTGTACAACGAATACCCGTGGCTCTGTGCATCTACAAGGCAGGCTTCATCCATACGCCGGCTTGTATACAATTTTTACGTTTCCCTATCAGGTAAAAGTGGATCCTTTTTACAGGCAGTGAAAGACCCCTCCTGCCGCTGCCTTTACCACCCGTCTCTCCTGTCTGATCAGGGAGTCCAGCAAGGATGTGACTGACGGCATCCAATTCCTGGGACACATTGAGATGAACTGATGTTGTTCCTCCCACTGTGTGACGTCTGAAACTGGAAGTAGACATGTGCACTGCCGAAAAAATGCGTTCGTTTCATTCGTTTTTTTTTTCTTTTAATTTTTTGGGTCATTTGTTATGAGCGCAATTCGCGAATTTTCAAATTTGAAAATCCGAAAAGAAGAAAGAAAATCCAAAAATTCAAAATAATAACTAACTAATTTATAACTAATTATTAAATTATAGGTATTGGATTTTCCTTTCAAATTTGGCTACAAATAACTATTACTAACTATTTACTATCAAATTTGGCCGTAGTGAACGTAACAAATACAAATTTATCCAAAGTTACGAATTACGAATGCTGCATATAAACAAATGGAACGGAATTGATTAATAATAAGCAATAATAATAATAAAACATTTTTACTATTATTATTATTGTTATTCATTATTATTATTATTATTAATTTGTTAAGTTCCATTCATTTAGATACGGCATTCGTTATGTCAGATAATTCGTAACTTTGGATAAATTCGTATTTGTTACGTTCACTACAGCCAAATTTGATAGTAAATAGTTAGTTATAGTTATTATTAGTTATTATTTCAGATATTCGGATTTTCGAATTTCTGAATTTCATATTTCCGAATGTTTGAAATTACGAATTTACGAATATTGGGAAAAATTAATTAAACGGGTTTTCGTTAGTTTGGATATTTCCGAATTAACAAATTTGTTGAAATTCGGAACGAAACGAATTGCCCATGTCTAACTGGAAGTGACGAGGATTTAGGCTGGGTTCACACTAGTCCGATTCTCGGACCGACATTAGGATCACAAGTCTCATTACGTCACAAAAACAATGATTCCCCATGAGAGACGTCTTAACTGGTCAGACCTGTGTTTTAAAAAGTCGGACCGACTTTGAAAAAGGTTCCTGTACTACTTTTGTCCGACTTTGGTCCCACTTCAGCCCATTAAAAAGCAATGAAGGCGGATCAAAGTCGGATCATTGTCTTAACTGATCCGACTTTGGCATGGGACTTGTGCTCTGACGATCTTGAAGGGGAACTCCACGTCAAATTAAAAAAAATAAAACGGCATGGGGTCCCCCTCCAGGAGCATACCAGGCCCTTCGGTCTGGTATGGGTTTTAAGGGGAACCCCAATGCTGAAAAAAACGGCGTAGGGTCCCCCCCAAAATAAATACCAGACCCTTTGGTTTGGTATGGTTTTAAGGGGAACCCCACGCCAAAAAAAAATGGCGTAGGGTTACCCCCAAAATCCATTCCAGACCCTTATCCGAGCACGCAGCCTGGCAGGCCAGGAAAGGGGGTGGGAACGAGCGAGCGCCTCCCCCTTCTCCTGGACCATACCAGGCCGCACGCCCTCAACATGAGTATGGGTGCCTTGGGGCAGGGGGGCTCTGCTCCCCACACCCCAAAGCGCTTTGTCACCATGTTGATGCGGACAGGGGCCTCTTCCCCACAACCCTTGCCGGTGGTTGTCGGGTCTGCGAGCTGGGCTGTGACGCCATAAGGGGTGTGGGGCTTCCAGATGAAGTCAGCGACTGGCCCCGCCCCCATGCCAATAAAATTCACTGCAGAGCGTGGATAGTCCACTAGTCAGGGAGACTATGTCGTGTCAACATGGGAAGAAGAGCAGAGGGAGAAGGCAGCGGAGAAGACAGCAGCAAAAGAGCAGAAGACAGAAGATCGAGCAGAAGATAGAAGATCCCTCAGAAGAAAGAAGGCCCTGAAAAAGAGCAGAAGAAAGAAGAGCCGTAGAGGGGAGAAGAAGCCGGAGCTGATTTAATTAAGTATTTTAAAGACTTGTGTAGTGTGTTTTTTTTACGCTTTTTTTTTTATGTGAATGGGTAGGGGTACAATGTACCCCATAGTCATTCACATGGGGTGGGGGGTCGGAATCTGGGGCCCCCCTTGTTAAAGGCAGCTTCCATATTCTGATAAGCCCCCCGCCTGCAGATCCTGACAACCACCGGCAAGGGATGTCGGGAAGAGGCCCTTGTCCTCATCAACATGGGGACAAGGTGCTTTGGGGTGGGCGGAGCAGGGCCCCCCTGCCCCAAATCACCCATACTCCCCATGTTGAGGGCGTGCAGCCTGCTATGGTCCAGGAGGGGGCACTCGCTTGTCCCCACCCCCTTTCCTACATGCTTGGATAAGGGTCTGGTATGGGTTCTGTGGAGGGACCCTATGCCATTTTTTCGGCGTGGGGGTTCCCCTTAAAACCCATACGAGACCGAAGGGCCTGGTATGCTCTTGAACCCCATGCCGTTTTTTGTTTTTTTTTTAATTTGGTGGAGGTTCCCCTTCAAGATCCCCAGAGCACAAGGTGCCTGGTATTGTTGGGATCAAAGTGGGATCCCTGTTCACAGAAAATCAGACCGACTGTGACCCAATGTAGGACCGTAAATCGCACAGAAAAGTAGGATCAAAGTCAGACCGTTTGAGACCGTTTCAGATAGTCTGAACCCAGCCTTAGTCACTTCCAGTCTCAGTCTCACGTAAACAAGCCATTACAGCTTGTACAAGCATCTGATCAAACCGATCTCCGTTTTATCAGATGCTTCGGAGGCCAGAGGAGAGATCTGCTCTACAGCCGATTTACTGCTACAGGAAGGCTGTTTTGTGCAGAATCATGTAAACACGTGATTCTGCACTTCCGCCTAGGGCGCACGCACTGCTTCTGCTGTGTTTTGTTACAGCAAAAGCCGATCAGCTGGTGCCAGTCAATCGATGTCTGCAGACACCTGCCGATCGTTGGGAAGACCCACAGGATGGGGCTCTACATATGTAAACAAGGCAGAGTTCCTTTCTGACGGGGGCTATGCAATGGATTTTCTTTCTCTGCAAAGCAGGGAATAAAATCCATCACTTCCTTTAGTAAAAGCACCTCACACAGTACACAAACACATAGTCACATAGCACACATTTAACCCTTTGATTGCCCTAGATGTTTAACCCCTTCCTGGCAAGTGTCATTAGTACAGCGACTGTGCATATTTTTCGCACTGACTACAGTATTGGTGTCACTGGTTCCCCAAAAAGTGTCAGTTAGTGTCCAATTGTCCGCCACAATATCGCAGTCCCACTATAAGTCTCTGATCGCCGCCATTACTAGTATAAAAAACAGATCAAAATATAGTTCCCCCTGCCCTCCACTACAGCTAATGTTATAGGTCGTGCTCCTCCCAGGCACGTTGGCTGAAAAAAAAATAAATCCATAAATATATCCCATAGTTTGTAGACGCTATAACTTTTGCTCAAACGAATCAATATACACTTATTTTACCAAAAATATGCAGCAGAATACATATTGGTCTAAATTGATGAAGAAATTAGGGATTTTTTTACTTTTTTTATAGGATATGTTTTATAGCAGAAAGTAAAAAATATTGTTTTTTTTTTTCAAACCTGTCACTTTTTTTGTTTATAGCGCAACAAATAAAAACTGCAGGGGTGATCAAATACCACCAACAGAAAGCTCTATTTGTAGAGCAATTGTAAGGTAAAGTAACGCAGTGCCATATCGCAAAAAATGGCCTGGTCATGATGGGGGTAAACTTTCCAGCACTGAAGTGGTTAAAATGTATTTCCCCCCCCCCCCCCCCAAAAAAAATTGCGTTTGAAAAAACACTGTGCAAATAACGTGTGCCATAAAAAATTCCAACACCCATCATTTTATTCTATAGGGCCTCTGCTAAACAAAATATAACAGAGGACCTGTCACAGCCCATGTTATCACAAAGGATGTTGTTCCTCCCTTGTGATAGCAATAAAATTGATAAAAAAAATAAAGGTACAATGAAAAAAAAAAAAAGTGAGTAAAAGAAATACCAGAATTTGGCGCCGTTCCACCGGCATATGCAGTTTGAAATCGTGACATGTTTCTGTCCCGACTCACTAACAAATTCAACTTAAGAACAAACCTACACTCCCTATCTTGTTTGTAACCCAGGGACTGCCTGTACTTGGCGTAGCATCAGCTTTTATAATTTACTAAAAGAAGTGGGTATTATATTGTGTTTGTGTTCACTGAGGCTGGGTTCACACCATTGCAATTCGGATGTGGATTCCCCACATCCAATTCACAATAGCAGGAGATTTTGACCGGCTGTCTATGGATTTTGCTCACACATCTCCGCAGCGACTCCGGTACGAATTTTTACAGGAGCCCTGTGCATCTTTTGGTCGGTTTCAGGTCCGAATTCAGGCTGAAATTGGACCTGAAATGGTGAACCAGGACGCACCGGACCTCTGCTGGGAGCCGCATGTGAATATGGTGTGAACCCAGCCTAAAACTCAGGGTATTTTTGCATTTGATAAACCTCTGGGCAAATATCGTTTGCGATATCCATTATATTCTCCAGGGTCTCTGCTTAAAAAAAAAATATATATATATATAATGCCTGACGGTTCTAAGTCATTTTCGAGCAATAAAAAGCTGATTTTTTTACTACATGCATGTCAGAAATGGCCTGGACTGGAAGCGGTTAAATTGCTAAGGTGTAAATGGAGGATAAAGCGGAACTAAACCCTCCTGTCCTTTTGCAGGTATCTCCAAACTCCAGCCCTCCAGCTGTTGCGGAACTACATGTCCCATGAGGCATTGTAAAACTCTGACATTCACAGAGATGACTAGGCATGATGGGAATTGTAGTTCCTGAACAACTGGAGGGCCATAGTTTGGAGACCCCTGCTTTACAGCCAAAGAAGCTGCCTCTGTTTGATCTGCAATTGACATGATGCTGCACATGTGATCAGTTAGGACGCCAGCCAACTGATGGCTTGATAGTTTGCTTAAGAGCACAAGCAACTATGATTCTATCCTTCATGGCCTGCTTTGGAAAACCGTTAAATCAAGGGGTTTCGTTCGGCACACGTGTTCCTTCTAATCGACCAATCAGAAGCCATCTGTCATTTTGCGCAGTTGTGTGATTTTACTGTGAGAACAGAGCTTTTATTATATATATTATATCGTTTTTATCCTTTTGCCTGTTTCTCTTTGATGTCCCTCTCATTGTCCAGATTCCAGAAGGTGGCATAATAAGACAATAGAACGCCCGGTGCTCTATTGCTGCAAGGCTTCCACTAACAAGTCTTATCTGCCGCCGCTCTGGACTCATGAATCAGGGATATAATTGGTGTGCAGTTCATTTAAAGGGAGATCATTCTCTGGACGGCGTTGTTTGTTAAGCGGGAGGGATGGGAAAGCAGATCTGTGAAAGGTGCAGAATTGGAAAATTAATGAACGCCGGAATGTTTGGTCCCTTCATCTGATTGAAATTCAGCTCGCCGCACAATCCACAGAAAGGCGTCACGTGACCCGGATTTATCAATACTCCCTCCTAATTAATTTACTAGATCTGTAGGAAGGGCTGTCTTGGATTTAGCAGCTTCTCTTCAAATGTCATTTTTGTAGAACTTTTTTTTTTATACATATTAAAGAGAACCTGTCACTGAGGTACAAAAAAAAAATTGCAGCTGAAAGCACAGCAAAATTAAACCGGTTATCCAGTCAGGTTAAAAAAAAAATAATAATAACAGTCAGCAGCTACAAATCCTGTACCTACTGACTTTTATTAACCACTTCAACCCCGGAAGGATTTACCCCCTTCCTGACAAGAGCACTTTTTGCGATTCGGCACTGTGTCGCTTTAACTGACAATTGCGCGGTCGTGCAACGTTGTACCCAAACTAAATTTACGTCCTTTTTTTCTCCACAAATAGAGCTTTCTTTTGGAGGTATTTGATCCCCTCTGCATCATTTCTGATCATCGCTATAAACAAAAAAAGAGCGACAATTTTGCAAAAAAACCCCAAATTTCTTACTTTTTGCTTAAATACATATCCAAAAAAAAAAAATAAAAAAACGAATTTATTCATCAATTTAGGCCAATATATATTCTTCCTCATATTTTTGGTAAGAAAAAAAAAAATCGCAATCGGCGTATATTGATGAGAATTAATTTATGGCTTTTTTATTTATTTATTTTTTACTAGTAATGGCGGCGATCTGCGATTTTTATCGGGACTGCGATATTCCGGTGGACAGATCGAACATTTTTAACACTTTTTTGGGACCAATGACATTTATTCAGCGATCAGAAGTTTAAATATCTACTGATTACTTTATAAATGTCATTGGCAGTGAAGGGGTTAACCTGCAGGGGGTGATCTAGGGGTTAACTGTGTTCTCTAGGCGTGTTCTAACTGTATGGAGGCTGGACTGCCAGGGGCATAATAGATCTAACTGATCCCGTATACAGGGATCAGTAGATCTCTCTCATGCCGTCTGTCAGAACAGGGAACCGCCGTGTTTACACCGGCAGTTCCCTGTTCTGGCTCTGTGGAAGGTGATCGCGGGTCGGGAAATGCCCAGCGGTCAGAAATCCCTTATGACTCTGTGGTTCAGTATGTATGGTATTTCAAAATCCGGTATAATGGACGGTCCGTGCCGCACTGCTGCAACCGCTCTCCGCCAATCACGAAGCGCTGGTATGTTACCGGTTTCCCAATTGGTGGAGAAGACAGGCGATCCTATTGGACACCTTTCTCGTTGGAGGAGGGGGATGCACGGCCAAAGCCAAGCCGCTCTCTGCTCCTCACTTGCTGGACACCGCTCTGCCTGCTGCCCGCTCCTAGATGGAATAAGTGCGGGACTTTGATGGGGGGGCTTCTTCTGTCAGAGCCGCGGGCCCCGTGGGGGGGGCGGCTTTATATCCTTATCTGTGGTGCTCTATATCCCTATCTATGGTGCTGTATACCCCTACCTGTGGTGCTGTATACCCCTATCTGTGGTGCTGTATATCCCCCTATCTGTGGTGCTGTATATCCCCCTATCTGTGGTGCTGTATATCCCCCTATCTGTGGTGCTGTATATCCCCCTATCTGTGGTGCTGTATATCCCCCTATCTGTGATGCTGTATATACCCCTACCTGTGGTGCTGTATATACCCCTATCTGGTGATGCTGTATACCCTACCTGGTGATGCTGGGCTGTATACTCCTGACACAGTGGGTGGAATCTATAAGGGGTGAGACTTATGAGAAGTAGGAGGAGTCAAAAAGGAAGGGCAGGGTCTGGCGCCCCCCCCCCCATCCTAAAATTTCACCAGCCGCCACTGAACAAACCTCTGAGGGCTTCAAAGAACAGCTGTATTTGAGATTAAATTACACACAGGTAGAGTCTATTTACCAATTAGGTGACTTCAAGGCAATTGGTTCCACTAGATTTTAGTTAGGGGTATCAGAGTAAAGGGGCTGAATACAAATGCATGCCACACTTTTCAAATATTTATTTGTAAAAAATGTTGAAAACCAGTTATTATTTTCCTTCCACTTCACGATTATGTGCCGCTTTTTGTTGGTCTATCACATAAAATCCCAATAAAATACATTTTTGGTTGTAACATGACAAAATGTGAAAAATTTCAAGGGGTATGAATACTTTTTCAAGGCACTGTAGTTGTGAATCAGGCCTTAGACCTAATAGATTATTTAACCCTTGCAGTGCAGGGGCAAAGTGGTTTTAGCCCCCGTTCACCCCGGGGCGACTTATCATGTGACTTGACGGTTCCAAATCGCATGACAAGTCGCACCCCATTGCCGGCAATACAACCATTCAGCGATTATGAAAAAGGTTCCTGCACAACTTTTTGCTGATTTTATTGCCACTTGCATAGACTTCTGTTAAAATAAGTTGCAAGCCGCAATGAAATCAACAGTGCAATTTGAACTGATGTGCGGCTTTGAAATCGTGCTGAAGTAAAGCGATTTCAAAGCCACACTGGTGTGAACTGAGGCTTAAACCTGCTGGGGAAATTCCCCACTCCAAGAAAAGAGGATTCCCTGACACCACCTCATCCTCTCCTTTTGCATGTCATGGCAGTCGCCTCTTTTGGGAGGGCCTAATTATTGTTTGTTTTGGCCCAGCTCCTCTGCCCCTCCCCTCTCTGGTGGTGTAACCCTCTGTCTGCACTGTGTGAAGCGGTTGGACAAATTTGGGAATCTGGTAAAACATCCGCAACACATCACCTTTTCTATATAAATCTCCATGATTAGAGTCCTGCTTACGTTTTCTTGGCCCAAAACTTTATAGAAGATATTTTTCCTTTTCCTAGCAGTTCATGCAAGAACTAAAAGCCAGCAGAAGTAAATAACGTCGGGCTTTACATATTTATGACGAGTTGTGTGTCTCGCCTGCAGTTCTCCACTAAATACCGTTGAGGAGGATTTGTTGGGTATTTAATCTTCAGGAATAGAAGGTGCAGCTTGGAGATAACCGATATTACGATATTCTCATATTCACTCCCATAGGGGATCCGGCAAGACGGGACGGGGAGCGCTCTGTACAAGGGGGTGGACATGACACGTCTCTCACCCCACAGCAGTCACGTCATTACAAATCATTCTTCCTGGGCAGGATTGGAAGTAAATCTAGCTCAACTTTTTTCTTTTTTTTTTTAAAGCATATCCATGTAAAGTGTAAAATTAAATACCAACAAAAACGTTTTGGATAAAGTTTGTAAACTGCTGTGGAACATCCTGGCACCACTTGAGCTGATAATGCACCAACAGTCTTCTTGTAGCACCCTCTAGGTAGTGAGGTTTTTCTCTGGCACTGTAGGTAAATTTAGGCAGGCCTAGCTGGTTGCTAGGCCTGATTGTTTTCATTCTGGGCTGGGAGTGGCTCATGGTAGCAGCTGGTAACTTACAGGTGGTGTCACTTCTTGGTCACCTCCCCTTTTCTTCTAGAAGATGCTAGAAGGAAGGGTGGAGAAGAGAGGTGGATTCTACCTGGGGTATCTTAATCAGCCTTGACCAAGCCCCAATGAGGATTGGGAGTGGGCAGACATCCTTAAATACCTGGGGTCAGCTTAGCTGGGGAGGAGTTGGGAGTTGTCGGGTGGAAGCTGGGGTGAGAGTGTAGAGGCTGTTGGGCCCACGGGGATCTCCCCAGTCTAGGGGGGTGACCCTGGGCTGGGGCTTGGGTGCATCCGGGGGGAGTGAGAGATCCTGGAAGGAGAGGCACATGAGAGAGCACAGGAGAGGACAGCAGGAGAGAGAACACTCTAAGAGTCTCCAGGGGGGACAACTGGTTGCAGCAAGTGATGTGCTGGTGAGTAGGCACAGTCGGGAGGACTGGGGAGGCACACCTGAAGACCTCGGAGTCTGCAGCTGGAGATGGGTGCAGAACCAGTGGAGAGGACTGTGGAAAGGGCAGTGGAGAGAGGTCATTGCAGCCATGCTGGCTGGCAGGGCCTGAAGAGAGCTATATGGCAGTAGTAGCTTGTAATGAGTAGAGAACCTATTATCCTTAATTATTTCATATTGTTGTATAAAGAAAAGTGCTGCTTTAATATTAGCAAGAAGTCTATGCTGACAAGGTTTTTGTCTCGGCACACAAACATATCCTGTCCTTTAACTCACTGTCTGACCCTGTGGGGGTCACTTCTGAGTAATGACGTCATAACATGCTATCTTATCCAGCAGTACATCCTCTTTTGTAATTTGCTACATCATAACATGTTATCTTACCTTGCAGTACATCCTGTTTTGTAGATTGACCGTCTGTAACCTTGAAGCTGAGTAATTACAATCTAATATGTTATGTTATTCTTGAATTAAGGACATAATGTATAGATAACTGCTGACAAGGCAATTTTTTCTTTGTGTAATATACACCTCCCTTTGTATGAATTGTATATAAATACCCATTGTCCTCCCAGTACAGCCAGAGACTGTTTTCACCATACTTGTGTGTCTGTCTGCATCCATTTCATTCGGGTGAACTCAGTCTCTCATTGGACGTCCGAACGCAAGACAGACTGACAGAGAGATGATAGCCGAGGGTTATCATAGCAGTTCCTAACATAGCTGAATAGAGGACAGCTTGCACCTGAACCCGAGGCCTCGTCCCGCAAAAAAGGCAATCCACCGAGGCCTAGCTGGATTAATGCGTCAGGCCTAATCATGCGGTGGTAGCTAGTTTGGAGGAGTAACGGTCTGCAGCAAGGGAAGTGCTGGAGGAAGAGTAACAGTCTGCAGCAAGTGTTTGTGCCTCAGAGAAGAAAGAGAAGTGTATATACTGGAAGCGTATATAGGAGTCCTTAGCAAATTTTGCACTGAATGCTCTGGGGCATCCCATAATTCCCAAATCCCTCCAAGTTCAATACCCCTCAATAAAAAAACAAAACACAGCAATGGACTGGTCTATGTCTCTGAGTGCCTGAGAAATGGATGTCTGGCTGGGCAGGGTGACAGGTGAACCACCACTTTCAGCAACCCTTACGGGGGCTTGGCTACACCCTGGACCAATGACATCCATGGGCTGCTCCCAACGTGAACATTGTCATTTGCAGAAACATCCCCCTTATTCACCTTAGACCCCATTCACATGTCACAATTTAGAATTCCAAAATGCGTGGCAACTGGTACAAAATACGTGATGCACTTTGGGGGCTACTATCCTTCAATGACACCCCAAATGCGATGCGATTCTGCCGCAATTGTCACACGGCAAACTGCATCTTTAAAAATCGTGTGAAGCTAGCTGCCTGAAAAGCAGGAGCTTCTTTTCAGGCGACAAAAGCGCATAGGACAGCCCATTTGAGTGACAGGGCTGGCCCTATTTGGCACGTAGAATCATGTGATGATCGCCTTTCAAAAGATGCATAGTGGGAATGAGCGATATGTGAATAGGGCCTTACTGATAATGTATATATATATGTATATGTAGCGGTATCCCCGAAGGAGCTGCTAATGAAATTTATATTTTCCCAAGCCTCCCACTGAATATTCTTGCAGCCAGTCACTATGGTATTTTCACACAGCCAGGTGCACACACAATCCTGCTAGTTTCAATGACCAGTCTAAGGGATGAATTTTCAATGCTTTATTTGTAGAACTTGGATAGGAGAAGGATAGGTATGAGATACGCCAAGTAACTGAATGTAACTGAGGACAAATTCTCCCTAGGTTCTGTACAGCAGGCAGTCAGTGGCTTCACACAGCAGACTGACTCCAGTGAAACAAGTCCATCTTTAAGCAACCCGATGGCTGACTGTACCACACTCATGTCTAGACACTCTCTTAGGGACTCTGACACACGATCTTAAAGGGGGACGAGAGTATAGTCGAAATAACCCACACGGTCGATCTTTCTTCTGTGACCTCTCACAGAACTTCTTGTCTCAGGTCGAAGGAATGACAAATCGTTCCCTGGACAAGACGATTTCGGTCGGACGGTATTTCACGGAACCATCAGACGATGTAACTCAATCTTTCCTCTGTGACCGATCACAGAACTTCTTTGTTTCAGGCCGTACAGGAGACAACGAATTTCTACCTGAACAAAGTGACCTCAGTCAGACGACACACTTC
>BLSH010397631.1:337652-347978 GCA_018402905.1 Glandirana rugosa | reverse complement strand
AAAAAAAAAATAAAAACCCCAAAAATGAATTCTCATCATCCGTAAACGCGACCACTTTTGCGCAAACCAATCAATAAACGCCGATTGCGATTTTTTTTATCGCAAATATGAGGAAGAATATAAATCGGCCAAAAACGGTGAAAAAAAATGTTTTTTTTATATTTTTTTTTTGGATTTGTATTTTAGCAAAAAGTAAGAAATTTGGGTTTTTTTGCAAAATTGTCGCTCTTCTTTTGTTTATAGCGGCGATCAGAAATGACGCAGAGGTGATCAAATACCACCAAAAGAAAGCTCTATTTGTGGGAAAAAAAGGACGCAAATTTCGTTTGGGTACAACGTCGCACGACCGCGCAATTGTCAGTTAAAGCGACGCAGCGCCAAATCGCAAAAAGTGCTCCGGTCCTAAAGCTGGAAATCCTTCCGGGCCTGAAGTGGTTAAGCAACAAAGGACATGCCGGACTTTGTTTCTTCAAGACACTAGCCAGTGTCTCCTTTACAACTCAGTGTAACAGACTACCAATACAATACCAATGGCAGGCTGACTTTAGCAGAACAGGTCCCTTGTTAAACAGTAAGGACAGAAACTGGACTCTGTTCTTCAAGACACTCTCCAGTGTCTCCTTTCTAGCTGGCACACCCAATAAAGCTGATATGAGGGCAGGGGAAATTCTAGCACACAGTCTCAGGGATTCTCTCACAGATCTGTACTCACACCATGTCCTGGGACAGTCGTTAGCCTGTTCTGCGAATCTCCAAGCGACACTTTGCTACTGCAGTATCAGGCCAAATCCAGAGACATCCTCCCTCTGTCAGCTTCTATGGAACTGTGGGTCGCAACTTCATCATCCGGATAGGCCTAGTAGCCGGCAGCCTCCTGGGTAGGCTCTCAGGCCTAGCAGCCAGGAGCTAAACATACACCTCACCCCTCAAGCCTGAGTGGGCTGGGACTCCTAACCTTGAGCCCATGTGCTCCCTTTTATATGAAGGTGTTCACCCAAGATGCAGTGGGTCACCACTCCCCTGCTAGCTGGTCAGAACCACCTCCAAATACACCTGCTGTGACTGGCTGAGTCTTTTCCCCTCTGTCCAATAGGGACCGGTACTATTGGACATGGTAAAAGATCTCCACACCATATGAAACAGCACCAGAGCACATAGAGCAGACCTTACTTAAATCAGGCTCCCTGATAAGCAGACAGCACATAAATTTACCTGTCAGCTCCTCTGTTAAGCAGACAGAGCCAAAAACTATATACACTCTCTAGTACCAAAACTAGGAGGGCGCTACATATATATATATATATATATATATATATATAAATTCCAGAACCTGTATGTGGTCATTTTGTGTGAATGGGTGCAAAGTCGAACATTGTTAGACTATTTCCTAATTTCCTCTACAGGTCGAATGTTGTTCATACAGAATAGAGCAGCCTTTCTCAACCAGGTTGCTTGGGTTTCCGTTCCTTAAGCAAGGAGCAACTTCTGCCTCTTGGATAAGTTCTCACCGATACCAGTGATCTTTGCCTCTGTTTTCAGCTGCATAAGAGCTGGGGGAGGAGAAGCAACAGCACATTGAACTTCCCAGTGAATGGCTGTGCGGGGGGGGGGGGGGCGTGTCAGTACAAGTCTGACCATTGGAGTGGAGCAGGCTGAGATCCTAGCACCATACCTCCCAACTTTCTGAGATGGGAATGGCGGAAACATATTAGCAAAAGTATGTAGGCATAGGACACACCCCCTTAAAGGAGAATTATACAAAAAAAATATTTGTTAAACCCACAAGTGCTTCTTTTAGCACTACTATTCCTTCATATTAGCTTTTTAAATGTATAAATGTAGCAATTTAGAAATTGGATTTAAGGTTTCGCATTCTAAAACACTTTTTGATAGATAAATAGTGTATTTTATATATAGGTATATGCATCAGACCAAAATGAGGGACAAATAAAGAGCAATGAGGGACAGAGGAACATTGTTCCAAATCAGGGACAGTCCCTCGAAATCAGGGACAGTTGGGAGCTATGCAGCACAGCTAGAGAACTGACCATGTTGTGCTCTACTGCTTAGTGTGGTCAGTTTCTAATAGGAAAGCAGAGAGACTGGCAGGAACACCAGGGATTTCACATAAAGGAAGTAATACAGAGAGAACAGGATACTTTCTCATACAAGTACATGGTAGAGCAGCCACATATCAGGAATATGAAATGCTGGAGTAACAAACACTTAAAAAAAAAAGAAGCTTTAATTTCTCTTTAAATTAAAATAAACAGGTTATACTTACCTGCTTTGTGCAATGGTTTTGCACAGAGCAGCCCCAATCCTTCTCTTCATCTGGGGTCCCCCGTCGGCGCCCCAGGCTTCTCCTCGTTGGCAAGTGCCCCCATGGAATGCATGTTCGCTCCTGAGCTGCCCTGCCCTGCCCCCCCTCAGCACAGCATTTGATTGACAGCAGGGGGAGCCAATGCGCAGGGAGGAAATGAGACAGTGACGAGAGCTGCTGCTCTCATGCACATTGCTGGATCGGATGAGGCTCATGCAAGTATAAGGGGGGGCTGGGGTGTGGGGGGGTATTTTGCAGCACAGCAAGTTTTCACCTCAGTGCATAGAATGCATTAAGGTGAAAAACCTTAAGGTTTTAGAGTCACTTTGACATTTTTCCCCCCCTTCTGGGGGTGGGGATGGTAACATATGTTGCAGTGCTCTGTTCTAAGGAGCATTTTGTTCCATTTTGCTCCAAGCCTGGAAGGGACAACTGGAATGTGCAGTCAGCTAGACAATTCCCACATGTGGCTGTTTCCTAAAAACCTGGATTGACTCTCCCTTCAGTTCATTTGCCAACACCAAGAATAGCTACCAAAAATAGTTGGAAGAAGAGTTAGTAATACGATTGGAACAAGTCCGCTGTTACAACATATGTGTAATAGTATTGGACACCGCTGCATAATAATGCTACTGTTAAGCAATGTTCTATGAGCATGTTTATCAGGAGGGATTACCACTCCTTAAATCCGTATTAAACACAAAAATACATTGTAGTTTAGCAATCAGTGGTCCACCAGGGGGCGGCGCCCCCCCAGCACGCACAATCCGCCCCCTACCATCATTCATCCAAAAATCAATTGCTCCATGTGTGTGACCGTGCACTGCGCCCCGAACCCTCCCACCCTGCAATAGCAGCAAATCAACACTCGCCATCAGCTTCCAACTTCCCGTCCTGGCCAATCAGGACAGGAGGCCCAAGACCCAGAACCCGGAAAGAAGACCAGGTTAACACAGAAGCTGTGGCGCCAGGCACCAGAGGCCAAAGACCGATTAGTTTTTTTAGGCTTTTTTCTATTTTTTCACCTGGTGATCTGGCTAGTAACACACTTCTTTTCTTAGGGTGTCTCCTCTATCTACGAAGGAGCAATGGAGTCACCCTTGCACAGCAGCATTGTCTTGAGAAGGTGGTGTTAGTTGGACCAGTAGATTTAGATGGTCTTTAACCAGTTCTGGACCTGCTCGCGTACATTTATTGCTGCAGTGTGGTCGCATATCGCGAATCGCCATCTATAAATGATGTCTTGCGCATGCGAGGCTGGCGGGCAGGAGCGCGCAGCCGGCGGCACACTCTCGTGCCCCCCGCACACTCCAGGAGTATGGCCGCGGGTCAGGTGGACGGTCGCCTGTGAGAGAGGAAGAACGGGGAACCACCAATGTTAACACGGCGGTTCCCTGTTCTGACAGGCAGCATGACACTGATCTACTGATCTCTGTCACTGGGATCAGTTAGATCTGGCATGTCCCTGCCAGCGCAGCCCCCTCACAGTTCGAACACAGTGGGGGAACACAGTTAACCCCTTCATTGCCCCCTGCAGGTTAACCCTTTCAATGCCAATTACACAGTAATCAGTGGCTATTTAAATTTCTGATCGCTGTATAAATGTCATGGGTCCCAAAAAGTGTCAAAAATGTCCGACATGTCCGCTGCAATATCACAGCCCTGATAAACATAGCAGATCGCCGCCATTACTAGTAAAAAAAAAATATTTATAAAACCGCCATAAATTAATTCTCGTCGTTTGTAAACGCGGCAACTTTTGCGCAAACCAATCAATAAACGCTTTTTTTTTTTACCACAAATATGAGGAAGAATATAAATCGGCCAAAACTGATAAACAAATTAGTGGTAGTTTTTTTATATTTTTTTTGGATATGTATTAAAGCAAAAAGCAACAAATATTGTTTTGTTTTTTTCAAAATTGTCGCTCTTTTTTTGTTTATAGCGGTGATCAGAAATGACATGGAGGTGATCAAATACCACCAAAAGAAAGCTCTATTTGTGGGAAAGAAAGGACGTCAATTTTGCTTGGGTACAATGTCGCACGACAGCGCAATTGTCAGTTAAAGCGACGCAGTGCCGAATTGCAGTGTCACGTACCTGGTGGTGGAGTCTGGCTTACGCAGTGGGCAACCTCTCTTACGACCATGATTCCTGAACCCCTGGTAGTGTAGACAGGGAGCTCGGGAGTGCAGGATGGCACGAGGGTCAGACTGGGTCACTGGTGCTGGTAGGAAGTCCGTGGGTGCGCTCGTGCACAAGAGGCGGGGTCGTACAGGCGGGGTCGTAAAGCTGGCAGGCAGTGCAGTACAGAAGGAGCGAGCACATGGGTGGTCAGGTCCAGGCAGGGTTGTCAACGGGCAGGCAGCAAAAGTATAGAAGGGCTAGGCAGAAGAGCGGTCGTAGACAATCCAGGGGTCGGTGCAGGCAGAGATCAGCAAATTCAGGCAGGCTGGGTCACAGGAACAGATAGTCAGGATACAGGAAGCTCAGAAATGCACACTAAACGCTGTAGATCAGACAGCAGAGTCTGTGTGCTGCTAAGGTGTTTAAATAAGGAGGCTTGGCTCCAATCAATGAAATCACCCTGCATAATTGTTAACCCTTAGTGACCCCTGCGCTGGGTAGCAGATCCATGACATGCAGAAAGTCCACTTTAGCCACAGATTCTCTTCCTAACACGCAGAAAGTGCTCTGGTCCTACAGTGGGATTGAAGTGCTTAAATAAGTTGTTAAAATCAAAGTTGAACTTCAGCTGATATTTTTTAAGCCGTTACAGAAACAGTTTTTCCTGTCCGTGTTAAATGGTTTGTCCCAACCCTCTAACTGCCACTTTTGTTGGACAGCTTGAACAAAAGAACAACACGTTTCGAGGGCCAGACACCACACCTTCATCAGGGCTTAAACCAGCTGATGATTGTTTCTGTGTCGATGTTGACACACGCTGTACAGTTTTCAGATTTCAAATCACTGTCCTCACAGTCTGACCCCACATCTTCATAATCCCTGATAAAGGGGGGCTATGTCTGGTCCCTGAAGCGCATTGCTTTTGTACCCAATACATTTGTGGAATAAAACTTCATTTTGGCATTTCAATTACCAGCTCCAAACATTGCCCTCATAAAGAGATTGTAGGAATCCCTCAGTGTTTAGAAGCTTCTTACCTAACATCCAAAAAAAAGAAATTCCAGAAAACAGGCGCTAGGGCGTACTATTGTATAATATGTTGTCACTAGGGTTGCCACATCATCCCTTTAATCCAGGACACATATGAATTGCACAGGTTGTTCTGAGGCTGATTTAATGCAGATAAGGCACCAAGTGAGTTTAATTACAACCTTAATCAGCCACAGAACCTGTGTAATTAATATGTGTCCTGGATTAAAGGGATGATGTGGCAACCCTAGTTGTCACCACACTCAATCCAAAAAGTACCAGTGTTGTACAACTGTGCCACAGTATACACTATATTGTCAAAAGTATTGGAACACCTGCCTTTACAGGCCTCTGTTAGCCTGGAATGTAAAAGCATAATGGGCTAGTATGCATCGCATATTAGCCCATTATGTGCCACTTACCTGCATTGGAAGCCAGCGATGTCCCTGCTCCAGGCCGCTTCCATCTTCTGCCCCTCTTCCTACCGGGGCCGAGATCTCCGGCTCTGTGACTGGCCGGAGCTGCGTGACGTCACTCCTGCACATGCGCACGGGAGGCCGTTTCTTCACTGCGCATGTGCTTGTGACGTAGGCACATCGCAGTACACTGCATATCTCCCGTGCAGGTTTGGGAGATATGCAGGGCACCTACAGGTAAGCCTTATTATAGGCTTACCTGTAGGTTGAAGTGGTTGTGACGGGTTGACAACCACTTTAATGGCATCCCAGTCTTAGTCCATAGGGTTCAATATTGAGTTGGCCCACCCTTTGCAGGTATAACAGCTTCAACTCTTCTGGGAAGGCTGTCCACAAGGTTTAGGAGTGTCTATGGGAATGTCTGACCATTCTTCCAGAAGCGCATTTGTGAGGTCAGACACTGATGTTAGACCAAAAGGCCTGGCTCACAGCCTCAGCTCTAATTCAGCCCAAAGGCCTTGAGTCTGGAAAATAATTTCCCATATGAGGTTCCCAACATTTAATTCACCAGTGGGGTGTTGTCACTATAGCCAAACTATGCATAAAGAAAAAGTAGTCCTTTTGATAAGAGACAGGGAGGAAAAGTGTCTATTCCTATGACAAAAATATAGCATATTGGGTGGTAAAAAAAAGTATTATTTATTTTATTTATTTCATATCAAAAATTGCTTCCAAATTAAAAAATAGAGGGTATCTAAGATAATGTTTTTCAACTCCAGTCCTCAAGGCACACCAACAGGTCATGTTTTCAGGATTCCCATGAGTTTGCACAGGTGATTTGATCAGTTTCACTTCCTTAGTAATTACCACAGCTGAGGGAAATCCTGAAAACATGACCTGTTGGTGTGCCTTAAGGACTGGAGTTGAAAAACACTGATCTAAGACACCCAGACTGGGAGAACACTCAATTCCACATTAATAGTGTAACAGCGTTGAGGTATGGACTCCACTAGACAAAAGTGTCACACTGCCTTCGCTAGATCACTTTCTTCCCATAGTGCATCCTGGTGCCATCTCTTCCCCAGGTAAGTGACACACACATACCCGGCCATTCACCTACTATAAAAGAAAACTTAGTTCATCAGACCAGACCACCTTCTTCCATTGCTCCGTGGTCTGGTTCTCATGTGCCTATTGTAGGTGCTTTTGGCTGTGGACACGGGTCAGCATGGGCTTTCTGACTGGTTTGGGCCTACATAGTCCCAAATGCAACAAATTGTGATGCACTGTGTTTTCTGACACCTTTCTTTCAGAAACAACATTAACTTTTTTTAGGAATTTGAGCTACAGTAGCTTTTCTATTGGATTTGACCACACACACCAGCCTTCACTCCCCATGTGCATCAATGAGCCTTGGCCGCCCATGATCCTGATGCCGGTTCACTGGTTTTCCTTACTTGGACTACTTTTGGTCGGTCCTGACCATCACATACCAGGAACATCACACAAGAGCTGCAGTTTTGGAGATGCTTTGGCCCACTTGTCTAGCCATTCCAATAAGGCCCTTGTCAAATTTGCTCAAATCCTTCCTTACGCTTGCCCGTTTTTCTGCTTTCAACACACCAACTTCCGGGACATGTTCATTTGCTAGATCCCATCCACTTTCAGGTACCATTGTAACAAGATAATCAATGTTACCCACTTTATCTGTCAGTGGGCACAATATTATGGCTGATCCATATGTGGGAAGGTGCAGCGTGGTGCGGCGGCAGTAAATACTGCAGAGAACAGAACTTGTATTAAAGTAAAAGGTTAGCAGTTTTCAACAAGCCCAGCAGGAAGGTGCCCAACCGAGAACACTCACAGAATGCGGCAGCAATGTGTAGCAGAGCAGGTCTAGTCGTGCCGACAGCGTCTGTCTTGAGGTGCAAAATGCAGCCTGGCCAATCCATATGCAAATGGGGAGGGGTCCAGCTAGGATGTCCTTTCCCTACTCATCTGGAACCTCTACTTGCCGCTAGTCACTGTCCTTGTCAGACGGGTGACCTGTCCCTACACTTCTCACACTCAAAATGTGTACCAAGTTTTGAAGCCAGGGCCTTAAAGTGGCTGTAAACCACACTCTTTCATTTTTACCTACAGGTAAGCCTATAATAAGGCCTGCCTGTAGGTAAAATTATTATCTCCTGAACATGCACCGTTTAGGAGATATTTGCCCTGCATGCAGCCAATGACATCTCTGGCTCTGAAGGTCTGGCATACCATGCTGGAACCGAGGGCTCCCATGCACATGCGTGGGAGTGACATCATCGCGGTTCTGAGCAATCACATAGCCGGAGCACACAAGCCCGGAACAAAGACAGGAGGAACATGTCATCCCTCTTGGTGGTGACATTACAGTGCTGGAGGGCGTTGTTCCAAGGTGAGTATTTCATGATGTGCTAGTATGTGATGCATAGTAGCACATTATGCCATTGCCTTGCAGGTTTTTTTTTGCAACATCTTCAAATAGTCTCTGCCTGACCCAAGATGACTGTAAGAGTCACATGGGGTGGCAGCATCCAATTGGATAGCTTCCCCAGTGACCCAGAAAATCATAGAGAAACTATGTTCATCTTGACTTCCTCTCCAACTGCAATGATGCTGTGGACGAGCGCCATCTACAGTGGAGAAAGTACACTGCACCTGCCTACATCTGTATAGTGATCCTTACCACTGAAGGAGCTTTTCATACACAGACCATATGGGTGGAAACAGAATAACCTACCAATATGTTTTTGGAGAGCAGGACCAGTAAGAAACCTACACATATACAGTAGTTGGGTATCGATCTAAAAGCACCAAGGTGCTTGCCTGTGATTGGTGGCAATACATACAGTTCGTATTTAATGCAGTAAATATAGCTTATTACAGAACTCACTGGCTGATGACTGAAAATCTTGACTCTCCTTGACAAAAGCTCAGGAGACATCGCAGCTGAATACTGTTGCATAGTTATGATGGATGTCAGGTCGGCTGACAAACTGAATGATTAGGATTCATGTATTGTCGCTAAGCTATCGCTTGTTATTTCCTTTACATAGGTCAGGGAAGTAATGTGCTTGATTGAGAGCAGGTAATATGATTTGTGCTGAGAGAGGAAAAGCGGAACGCTTAATAACTTTGTCCTCGTATCAGCAGCGACCTCCATCATCTTACATTCATTTACGTAGCTCTGATTCTTCCCAGTGCGAGGGCGTTTGAGATAAAGACATAATGACTGTGAGTTATAGACAGTGACAGATCGTTAGGCCACTGATCTTTCCTTGCAGAGTCAGGATTATCAATAAGGCAACATGCAGGATCTGTAACCTTAAACTTCCAATCAGAATTAATCATTCACGTATCTGATTTTGGTCAAATCTAGTTGCTGTTGCTAACTGTTTTATTCACCAAATCATTGTTTGTTTTCAAAGGTTTGCTAACCAAGTCTATATAACACAGACACTTATCAAGAATGGTGCAGGTAGGGATACAGCTAAACGACAATATAATTATACACTGTAGGGCTGTAGGATCTAAGAACTAAGTGCAGTATATAGGAGGAAATGATTGGGCTAAAATCTTTATTTGTGTTATGCCAAATGCATCTTCTGCCAGAAATCTGATCAGATCTTGTAAAAGATGAAAGCTAATGTGAACAAATGGGAGGCAAATTTACCTGGGTGTGGTTAAAAAATGTTTTTAATGCCCCTGAATTTACTGTAACAAGTTGAAAAAGACCCTGAACCTGGTAGAAGTACAGTGCCTTGCGAAAGTATTCGGCCCCCTTGAACTTTGCGACCTTTTGCCACATTTCAGGCTTCAAACATAAAGATATAAAACTGTAATTTTTTGTGACGAAATCAACAACAAGTGGGACACAATCATGAAGTGGAAAGAAATTTATTGGATATTTCAAACTTTTTTAACAAATAAAAAACTGAAAAACTGGGCGTGCAAAATTATTCAGCCCCTTTACTTTCAGTGCAGCAAACTCTCTCCAGAAGTTCAGTGAGGATCTCTGAATGATCCAATGTTGACCTCAATGACTAATGATGATAAATAGAATCCACCTGTGTGTAATCAAGTCTCCGTATAAATGCACCTGCACTGTGATAGTCTCAGAGGTCCGTTTAAAGTGCAGAGAGCATCATGAAGAACAAGGAACACACCAGGCAGGTCCGAGATACTGTTGTGAAGAAGTTTAAAGCCGGATTTGGATAAAAAAAGATTTCCCAAGCTTTAAACATCCCAAGGAGCACTGTGCAAGCGATAATATTGAAATGGAAGGAGTATCAGACCACTGCAATTATAGGTTATTTAAAGAAAGGTGAAGTACTAACACAGGGTGAACAACAACTAAAGCAGTGTTTTTTAATGTCAAAATATAGAAATACAAACTTCGGACTT
>BLSH010397631.1:324992-337242 GCA_018402905.1 Glandirana rugosa | reverse complement strand
CTTTTCTTCAGCAGGGACAGGGAAGATGGTTAAAATTGATGGGAAGATGGATGGAGCCAAATACAGGACCATTCTGGAAGGAAACCTGATGGAGTCTGCAAAAGACCTGAGACTGGGACGGAGATTTGTCTTCCAACAAGACAATGATCCAAAACATAAAGCAAAATCTACAATGGAATGGTTCACAAATAAACATATCCAGGTGTTAGAATGGCCAAGTCAAAGTCCAGACCTGAATCCAATCGAGAATCTGTGGAAAGAACTGAAAACTGCTGTTCACAAACGCTCTCCATCCAACCTCACTGAGCTCGAGCTGTTTTGCAAGGAGGAATGGGCAAAAATTTCAGTCTCTCGATGTGCAAAACTGATAGAGACTTCCCCAAGCAACTTACAGCTGTAATCGCAGCAAAAGGTGGCGCTACAAAGTATTAACTTAAGGGGGCTGAATAATTTTGCACGCCCAATTTTTCCGTTTTTATTTGTTAAAAAAGTTTGAAATATCCAATAAATTTCGTTCCACTTCATGATTGTGTCCCACTTGTTGTTGATTCTTCACAAAAAATTACAGTTTTATATCTTTATGTTTGAAGCCTGAAATGTGGCAAAAGGTCGCAAGGTTCAAGGGGGCAATACTTTCGCAAGGCACTGTAAATACTAAATCAAGTAGAGCGTAGTAGAAGTACCCCCTGTGTATGTTAAAAATACCCTCTGACGGGGCCGTCTTTAACAAAGGGCAAAAGGAGCAGCTGCCCTGGGCCCAGTCATTGTTGTGGGGCCCAAAGCAGCTGCCCCTCGAGCCCGCACTGCCCGCAAATAGTTGAGAAGTGGATTCGGGAGGGCCCAAGAAAATGTTTGCCCAGGGTCCAATCAATATTAAAGGCGGCCGTGCCCTCTGAGCATAGCCGTGCACAGGGGGTGTGCCAGGTGTGCCTGGGCACACCCTAATCACTGTGTGGGGTGCTGATTCCCCCTATTGCCTGGGCTCCCCCCCCCATGTTGCGCCTCTCCTTTCAGTGCTGCTGCCTTCTCTCCCCCTGGCTCCTGTGGGGGATGTTTCTGAATGGAGAGTGGCGGAAGGGGCTGGTAGATATGTACTTTACCGGCCTCTTTCTTTTCTAAATGAACACAGTAAACACATTCACTCACTGTGTTCATTCATAACTGAAGCACAGTAAACTATGTTTACTATGCTTTAGTTTGGTTATGAACAGGAAGCCCCTTGCACAGAACACTTCCAATGTATTCACTGTCCCATGCAGCTGAGGCTGCAGAGAAAGGCATGTGTGTTTGAGCTTTGGGGTGCACACCCTAATGTAATAGGTTGCGCACACCTATGCCTCTGAGCCTGGTAGAAGTACCCTCCTGTGTACGTTGGAAGTACCCCCTGAACCTCTTAAAATTAACCCCTGTACATGCTAGAAGTACCATACAAACCTAGTAGAAGTACCCCCTGTGTATTTGGAAATACCCACTGAGCCTCTTGAAAGTAACCAATGTGCATGCTAGAGGAACCATCTGAGCTTGCTAGAAGTACCCCTGTGTATTTTGTAAGTGCCCCCTGATCCTGGTAGAAGTGTAGGGTTGGGGCACGGAGATCCTTGGTGTAATTCCTAAAATTGGCCACTAAATGTCACCATAATTGGGGTTGAAACCCTTGAAGTGAAGAGTAGGCAGTTTAAGTGCCATGCCGTGGTAGCTGCTAGAGGCCCCCACAGAAGTTAGTAGGGTGTACCATAGATTGCTAGAAAGTGCCAGCTCTGCCAGTGTTTGGCTTCTTGGGGAAAAAAAGGTTCTGTATCTGTCTGGCAGGAGTACACCTAAGCATCAGTTTTTCATTGGAAGCAGTGCAAGGACCAAGGCAGCAAAGATATCTTTCAGGATCTAGCTTCTCAGTGCTTCCCCTTAGGGGAGAAGTAAGGTTGGAAAAGTGCAGGACTTATGGGACCACTCACATCCCTTGAGTGTGGCTGGGATGTTGGACTCAGGCAAACCCCTAAAGGTAACTCTACTGTTATCTGTTTGCAACTGAGGGATTGTGCCATCACCATTTGGCATGACTGAAAGCGAATAAATATGTATATCAACTGTGTTTCAGTAAAAGAGTTACTGTAAAAGGTTGTCAGTGTGTGGACTCTACCTTACTTTTCCTAACCTCAAGTTGGCAACATCTTCTGGAAACAAAACTTGTGCTGGGTAAGGCTGCTATTCGGTCAGCTGCCATAAGTCCTGAGGATGATATGGAACAGATTACTGTTGGCTCTGGAGCTGTGTATGTTAGAAAAAACCCCAAGAGTCTGGTAGACCTACCCCCTGGGTTCACAACACCACTGGTTTGTGGAGAGGTGCAGCATGGTGCAGTAGCGGCAAACATACAGAGTACAGTTGCAAACAACAGAACTTATATTGATGTGGAATTTAGTAGTTCACAACAAACCCGATGGAAAGGCACCCAATTCGGGGCACTCATGGCATATAACAGCAGTGTGTAGCATACAGGTCTCAGATGTGCCTACAGTGTCTGTCTTGCGGGGTGGAATGTGGCCAGGCCGGTCTGTACCCAAATGGGAAGGTTTTTCCGGAAGTATGACACATCCCTATCCTTCCCCTACTCATCTGGAACCTCTGCCTAATGCTAATCACTGTCCCCGCCAGAATAGGGCCCTGTTCTACACTACCTACATGTGAAATGCATCCCAAGCCTGTGAGCCAGGACCTTAAATAGCCTCTGCCTGACCCAAGATGGCAGCCAGAGTCACGTGGGGTGGCAGCATCCAACCAGATCTCTTCCCCAGTGACCCAAGAAACCATAGAGGAACAGTGTTCCTCTTGACTTCCCCTCCAACTGCAATGCCGCTGCGGTCAAGCGCCACCTACAGTGGAGAAAATAGACTGCACCTGCCTACAGGTTGGGGAATCCTGATGTAAGCCTGAATGCAAGAGCAACCAATATAACTGATCGCTGCCATGACCACCATCGCTGTATTATCTACACATTCAGGCCGGACCTATCCATTTATCGTGTTAGGCACTCGTGTTACTTATTGCTAACCTATGTTTATTCTTTCCGCGTCACTGACTGTTCATTTATCAGCGATATTTGCATGAAATCAGCCTGGAGTCACACATTAGTCCACCAGTAATACAATATACAGAAAAATACATCTGAAAATCTGCTATAACAATATTAATGACCCCATTAGTAATTCATTTTATGGAGCAAACATTGTGTGGCCCTTCCAGCTGTGTCAACAAATCTCAGAGCTGCGTGTCAGGGAATAAAATCCATATTTTACACTTTCATCATGAATATGTGTCCTTTTCCTACACAGCGCATAAGTAATGCTAACAATCTGTTCAATAAATATGGAGATTTATATGTATACATATGGCTAGATAGAGAGCTAGAACAAGGATAGATAGATAGATAGATAGATAGATAGATAGATAGATAGATAGATAGATAGATAGATAGATAGATAGATAGAGAGATAGATAGATAGATAGATATCGGGCTATTCATATTCAAGTGGATGCGACTTTCAGAAAACGTGCCACTCCAGACTGCGTTTTCAAGGGCATGGCAGCCCAATTTTATTAAGGGAACAGAAAAAGTTCGAACAAACAGTAATCTTCCCTCGCAGTGGGTTCCACCATTAGTGCATACCCATGCTTCAGCCTCCTGGCTTACTCAGGTTTCCTTTTTTGTCAAGCTCCCTCCTGTAGCTTACTTTTGTGTCAGCGTCATGCTGCTCAGTCGCTGGCCATATCTGCCTCCTGCAGAGATGCAGGCACAGACTGCCACCTGCAGCCTTAGACTCCTGGAGACCACCTTTCTCATGGACCCATCTCCTCCTGGGACCCTCCCAACCTCCTAGGCCAGAACTCCTGTCTGCCGGGTGGAGCTGTCTCCAAGTGTGAGCCCTGAACTCTAATCCTGGGATGCATATGAACCCAGCCCACAGGTGTGCAATTAGAATGCCTGCCACAATCAGGAGTATATTTGTAAGGAACCATCCGGGGCCATTGGAAGGCCAATGCGCGGGCGCACGTAGCGTATGCGTGCGCGTTGGCATGTGCCTGTGCGCGGGAGCACACGCGTGGAAGCGCCAGCGTTGGCGCCAAAACGGCCATTTAAGCCCTCTGCACCCTGCAGTCAGTGCTGTCCGTTCTACAGCTTTCTGGTTCCGTGACCCCAGTGTTTATTCTTAGAGACTTCCTGTATCCGTGACCCCGGCTTCCTGTTGAACCTGCTTTGCCTGCTGCCTGCCCCGACCTTCAGCCTGCCTATGACTATGCCTCTGCCTGACCCCTTGTACTTCTATTGCCTGCACGTTGCCGACCCTGCCTGTACCCGACTTTCCGCCAGCCTAAACCACTTGTACCGCACTGTCAGCTTGTTACCAACCGGGCCTGAACCTGTCATAAGTCAGACTCAACCACCAGGTACTTGACAGCAATGGACAGCCACGTCCGAGTCTGCACTGGGGTCCTCTATCATGGAAGAAGTGTGTGTCCATCTTGCAGGCTTGTCCCAAGCAGTAAAAGACCTCCAGGATGAATATACCCGCTTGGAGACAAGTCCAGGAATCTGGCTTCACCAGCAGGCGATCCCAGCCAAGCTCCATCCCACATCGTAGAGACCCTTCCTATAGAACCCAGAGTGCCTATGCCTGAGCGGTTTACGGGGGACAGCCGCAAGTTTCGGGTGTTTCGGAACTCCTGTGAGTTGTACTTTGCTCTGCAACCCTGCACCTTTTGTCTGGAGTCAACCAAAATGGGCCTCTTGATCTCGCTCTTCCTGGATGGGCCTCAGGCCTGGGCTCACCGATTGCTGAAAGCAGAAAGCCCCGGAGACCTCAAATCTGGATCAGTTCTTTCAAGCCATGGCCCAATTATATGAGGATCCCTACCAGGCCGCAACGGCAGAGACAGTACTTCATGCGCTCCAGCAGGGCCACCGTACAGCACAGGAGTACGTCTCAGAGTTCCGGAGATGAGGGCGCCGATACAGCCTGGAACGATGCGGCCCTCTGTTACCAGTTCCGGCTGGGGCTCTCTGAGCCACTCAAGGATGAGTTGGCTCGCGTCGGGGTTCCTCACACCCTGGACGCGCTGGACAAATTGGCCATCGAAATTGACCGCTGCCTGCGGAAACGCAGAGCGGAGAGAGCTGCTGCGCCCCCGCAGTTCACTCGGGAGATACCCAGCTTACTGGCACCCAGTTCAACCATGACCTCCTCCTCCTCTCCACATGGCCACCTGAAACCACTGCAGTATGGGCGTCCCCGCCCTTCCCTGTCACCTGAAGAGCGACAGAGGCGCATGACCCCTACGGAACTGCCCCGCTAAGGCTGATAAGGGCCCTTACCCACAGATGTCTGCTGTCCGAGTGGTCTGCATGGTCGTTCCATCCCCGGCTCATGTCACCATGTCCTCAGCTCCCGTGGCAGACTTCCAGTTGGTCTGGCCCACATTGCTACACCGCACATGGCGTTCTTCAAGGGTAGGTTGATCTCGCCCCCCTTTGTACCTATATCATGTACTACAGATATGCCATTAGACCTTTGGATATTTTTACTTTGTTACTTTTCATTTTTATACAGATATGGGTGCATCTACCCCTGATGAGTGGGTACTATCCCACGAAACACGTCGGGTTTACAATGATGCCATCTCTCCATCCAATTTTTGTATTACCATATGGTCTTTTATTCATTCCTAAGTGTTTTATTTCACGCCATGGCAGATGCTCCAATCCAATTACCAGGCAGGATGTTCTGCAGTCTTAAATGCATAAACGCATATATGTTTGCTATACATTTTTTACTAATTTATGTTGTGATGGAATTATTATTGTTTATCCTGTATGGTACTTACCTTGCCTTCCATGACCTTGGAGGGTCAGTAAACAATTATTTCTGTACAACCTACAATTGCTTTACTCCAATTACCATAAACGCATATATGTTTGCCATTCAATGCATGTTGTGATGTAATGAATCTGTTTATGATGTATGGCACTTGCCTTGCCTTCCAGGATCTTGGAGGGCTAATAAACAATTATTTTTGTACAACGCACATTGTTCAGTGTCCTTCTATATCCTCATTTAAAGTCCCAACCTCCTTTTCCTTACCCCAGTCACAGGAGACGTGCTATCTCTACCTAATACCAAGTCCCACCTTGTCCTCTTCATGTCCCTCCAGCTTCCCGGAGGAAGCGTGCAAGTCCCAGCCATTTTGGATTCAGGAGCCTGCAGTTGTTGTATGGACCTTGCTTTTGCCACCCAGCATCTCATCCCGCTCCGAACCAAGGACGATCCAATGGTCATCTGGCTGGCTGATGGGTCGACTATTAAATCTGGCACAGTGACCCACGAAACGTTCCCTCTCTCTGCCAGCACGACAGGGGCTCATACGGAATTCTTACTGTTGGACGTCACCGCATCCCCGTTATTCCAGGTTATCCTTGGCCTACCCTGGTTCTGGGCCCACTGCCCTCTGATCAATTGGAGCACCGGGGAAGTGCAGTTCCGGTCACCTTATTGCCTCAGCCACTGCCTGTCGCAGTCTCCGCAAGATTCCCCAGTTCTTCTTAGCATGGACTCAGACCCTGATCTGGAAATCTGCTCAGTGGTTCCAAAAGTTCACCACGACTATCTAGACGTCTTTAGAAAGAAGGGGGCCGATACCCTACCTCCGCACAGGTCATATGATTGCCCAATTGACCTGCTGCCAGGGGCTGAAGTCCCATTCGGATGGATCTTCCCCTTGTCCGAAGTAGAGTTAGTGGCTCTCAAAGCCTACCTGGATGAGAACTTTGAAAAGGGCTTCATCCGACCCTCCACGTCACCCGCTGGAGCGGGGATATTCTTCGTGGAAAAAAAGGACCATTCACTCAGGCCTTGTATTGATTATCGGGACCTCAACAAGGTCACCATAAAAAAACAGTACCCATTGCCGTTAGTTCCGGAACTTTTTCAAAGGCTTGGCTCGGTTACCGCGTCCACCAAATTAGACCTCCGCTGAGCCTATAACCTGATACGTATACAGGAGGGGGATGAGTGGAAGACAGCCTTTGGGACTCGCTTTGGCCATTTCAAGTACTTAGTTATGCCATTTGGGCTCTGCAACGCCCCAGCGACCTTCCA
The DNA here is from genome assembly GCA_018402905.1 of Glandirana rugosa. Taxonomy (NCBI): domain Eukaryota; kingdom Metazoa; phylum Chordata; class Amphibia; order Anura; family Ranidae; genus Glandirana; species Glandirana rugosa. Next base: position 330,094 of record BLSH010397631.1, on the reverse strand, counting down.
GCATCTGATCAATGATGTCTTCAGAGACTACCTTGACCTGTTTGGAAGACCCCGCAAAAGAGCCGAAGAAAGAAGACACCGGAGAGGGGAGAAGACGCCGGAGCTGATTTAATAAAATGTTTTAAAAACTTGTGTAGTGTGTTTTTTTTGTACATTTTTTCCCAGGTAAATGGGTAGGGGTACGCTGTACCCCATACTCATTTACACAGGGTGGGGGGCCGGCATCTGGGGGCCCCCTTGTTAAAGGGGGCTTCCAGATTCCGATAAGTCCCCGCCCGCAGACCCCGACAACCAACGGCCAGGGTTGTCGGGAAGAGGCCCTTGTCCTCATCAACATGGGGACAAGGTGCTTTGGGGTGGGGGGCGCCCTGAAGCACCCATACTCCCCATGTTGAGGGCACGCGGCCTGGTATGGTCCAGGAGGGGGGGGGGGGCGCTCGCTCGTCCCCACCCCCTTTCCTGGCCTGCAGGGCTGCGTGCTCGGACAAGGGTCTGGTATGGATTTTGAGGGGGACCCCACGCCGTGTTTTCGGCATGGGGTTCCCCTTTAAACCCATACCAGACCAAAGGGCCTGGTATGCTCCTGGAGGGGGACCCCATGCCATGTTTTTATTTTTTATTTGACGTGGAGTTCCCCTTTAAGATCCCCAGAGCACAAGGTGCCTGGCATTGTCGGGATCAAAGTCGGATCCCTGTTCACAGACAAACGGTCCGACTTTGACCCTATGTAGGACCGTAAATCGCACAGCAAAGTAGGGTCAAAGTTGGACCGTTTTTTTGTCGGATAGTGTGAACACAGCCTTACTGCTGCTGTAATCACCAAGTCGGATGTCATAAGTTGGATGGTTAGAACAAGAATCCAACTTGGATCCTACTTCAATGATATTCAATGGGCTGAAGTAGGACCAAAGTTGGACCAATGTAGAACAGGAACCTTTTTCAAAGTCGGACCAACTTGTGTCGGATCAGTTAAGACGGCTCTCATAGGGAAACATTGATTTTGTGATGTAATGCGTCTTGTGCTCCCAATGTCAGACAAGTGTGAGCCCTGAGCTCTAATCCTGGGATGCATATGAACCCAGCCCACAGGTGTGCAAATAGCATGCCTGCCACAATCAGGCGTTAGTGTTGCCACATCATCCCTTTAATCCAGGACACGTGAATTACACAGGTTCAGAGGCTAATTTAATGCAGATAAGGCACCAAGTGAGTTTAATTACCACCTTAATCAGCTACAGAACATGAGTAATTAATATCTGTCCTGGATTAAAGGGATGATGTGGCAACCCTATCAGGAGTATATTGCTAATCCACAGCATGACACGGGGTCGCCTCTCCACAATAGATAGATAGAGAGATAGATATATAGATAATATTCCAAAAGTATTGTGACATCCCTCCAAATACTTGGATTCGGGTGTTCCAATCACCTCCATGGCCACAGTTGTATAAAAACCATGAAAGAATGGGTCGCTCTCAGGAGCTCAGTGAATTCAGACCTGGTACCATAATAGGTTGAAACCTGTGGAATTGAAAAGTAACTTTTAATAATATTGAATGACATCGTGGCGTGTGTAGCAATTGTATATACAATATTATTATTTTTTTTAATTTGCTTTTTTTCTCCCATAAAATTGGATTTACCCTTTAACCCCTGGTCGCCAAGTCTAAGCAAATATGCTCCGCCACTGGACTGGACTTTTTTCTGTGGGGCCGCATATTTGCCTATCTGTCTAAGTACTGGGAGTGCACCTCACATCACCCTACCAGCACAGTGACCGGCCGGGGTCTCACGAGAGCCCTATAACCTCTTGGCACTGAGCATACACAAATTTGCAGCCCCAATGGACTGGGATTTTTTCGCCGAGCCGCATATTTGCGTATCTGACTTTGTGCTGGTAGCGCTCCCTACAGTGTGCTCCCAGCACAGTGAGCGGGGTCTTACCAAGGGCCCTGGGCTCTGTACTAACGATCAGGACCCGGAAGTCCTGATTCCAGGTCCTGACCGCTGTGATAGCCTCTTATTGACTATCATATTGATCAGTCATTGTAGCCCGCCCCCGTGTTTTCTCTCTCTGAATGGAGGAGAAAGATACATCACATCTCTCTCTCCTTGCAGAGAGGAAAAAAACAACAACTGTGTGTAAATATAAAATGATGATAATAATAATAACAAATAAAATAAAAAATACAAAAAAATACCTAGATCAAAGTTTGATCTAGGTCAGTGCCAGGGTTAGTGTTTGGGTCAAGGTCAGGGTCAAAGTTCAAGGTCATGGTCAGTATTTTTTTGGGCAGGATTTTTTTAAAATGAATATCAGTGTCGGTGTGTTTTAGGTAGGATAAAAAACAGCAAAATGGGCGCTATTGTTTCTGAGCTGTACTAGGGATACAAACAACAACTAGCATACACATATGTGGTATTGCTATAATCGTCAGGAGCAGAAGAATTTATTTCGGTTTGTTCTTTGATGGTAGGTTATAGTAATAGCAAGAAATATGCAGCAAAATGTAAAAAAAAAATATACATATTTTTTTAATATTTGGCCCAGTTTTCCTTAATTAAAAAAAAACAAAAAAAAAAAAAAAAAGGAAATATCCTTTACCATTTACTACCAAAAGAAAGCCCAATTTGACCTGAAAAAAAAATGCAGTATAATTCATTTGGATGCATAAATTATGATGTGTTACAGGTTTACTAACAAATGTCAAAGCATTTACATTTGTTTTACTCTTAGTGTTGGTTCACACAGGGGCGATCCGACTTCAGGGGCGACTCGAAGGCCGCCCTGCACAGCACGACTAGCAAACAACTTCTGTAATAGAAGTCAATGCAAGTCGCTTGAAGTCGCCCCCAAAGTAGTACAGGGACCTTTTTCTAAGTCAGAGTCACTTCCCTGTGGTGGTCATTTGAGAAGAGGAGGAGCCTGGAGCATCGTTGGAGGACCCCAGAAGAGGGTTAGGGGCCCCTTGCTGCAAAACCGCTGCACAGAGGAGGTGAGTATGACATGTTTGTTATTTAAAAAAAAAAAAAAAAATCTCTGAGCCTTAAGACCCCTTTCACACTTGTGCGAGTTGTCCTGCAATTTGGGACTGCAAAGTCGCATGTCGTTCCCCATGATTTCCAATGAGTGCCGTTCATATCTGTACGACTTTTAAGTCATGCCAACTTCAAAGTAGTCCCTGCATTACTTTGGTCCAACTTTGATGCAACTTGAGGTCCATAGACCTCAATGCTAAACCCTCAAAGTCTCATGCAAATCACACCTGAATAATATAGATGCGATTTCTGTACTACTTCTGTACGACTTTGTAATATGTTTTCATTAAGCCAAAGTCGTACTGATCCCAAATCACGTTAAAATCGTTGCAAAATCTAAGGGGCCTTAGTAAAGGTGATTGTAGCCGTATTAGTGCACTTGTAACAAAACAATTGAGTACTGTCCGTGATACTTTTTTTATTGGCACTAACAGTTCCATTTTCAGGACAAGCTTTTGGGGCGTTCCCTTCTTTCCAGTACCAGCAGTACTGATCCACAAAACTTTAGCAAGAAAGCCGGGAATCTCAGTAAAGTCAGAAGACTGATTTGCAGTTCACCGTGCGGTCGCCTGTGTTGTAGCCGGCAGAGCTGTGCCGTGTCTGGGAGAAGCCATGATGATGATGATGATGATGATGATGATGATGGGATGGCAGGCGGCCAGCCTAGTGGAGCAGCTTATATTACAGCCTGGGCCAGCTTCACTCACATCAGGGCTGACATCAGACGAATGTTGGAAAGTCTCTGCTTCCTGCACAGAGTTCACCGGCTCAGCCTGAAAGTTTTTTTTTTTTCCTCTCTTCCCTTCCCCTCTCTCCGGCTGTCTTGTTTATGTAGAGCTGGACTTCCTCTGCCTCCCTCCACATAGAAGAGAGCAGCAATCAGTCCTTGCCGATGGGAAGGAGACCCTCTCCCGGGATACGAGGACCCTGATCCATACCGGCCTGGATCCCCATCATCCCAATACTGCTAACAAGTGAGTTGATGCAACGCTTTAGTCCATGCAATAAGTAACTACTGCAGGGAAAGTTTGGTAACTCTACCCAAGGCTGACTGTAGACCTGAGGTGTCACCAGAAGGGAGGGAGCAAAACATCTTCCCCATCCTTGGGTGACGGGGGTGATGCTGGGCTTGCTGATGGGAAGGTGCAGCATAGCACTTTCCTTGGCAAAGGCAACTGTTGCCTATTCAAGAGAAAACAATCCAGCACCACAATGTCTTAAAAATAAAACATATTTGATTTTATTAAATCCATCCAATAAAAGGAATCAAAACCTGTAATTATTGACGCGTTTCAGCCTCTTACAGAGGCCTTAGTCATAATAATCTGTTGCCTATCACTTGATACTTGCTAGAAAATTTCTTGGTGCAATTATGAGCTCTTCAGGATCCTCCAGGTTGTCTACATGGATATGCTTACATTGGCTGCTTGTTTTTACTAAAAAAAAAAAAAAAAACCCTTTTGTTAAATATTTTCCTCAATAGCCACAAAGCATAAAAACGTTGTGTGCACCAATTCCCCCTGCAAACCCAGATATTACCTCTAAAAGTAGCAGTGAGATCACCAATGTGCTGTACATAGCCTGTGAAGAGAGCAGAGCTGTAGGAGGAGTCCAGCAGGCCACGCTCTGTAAAGGCTGCCTGCAGAAAACTACAGGGGGGCGGAGACAAGACCAGTCACCCTGCACAAGGAAAGAGAGCAGCAGTTAGCGGTCTTTATTACAGGAAGCTCCTGCACAGATCTATATGAGATATACCGTCCTCGAAGGACATTATTTCTGGCGATTGACGACGAGAGAAAGGAACACGTCCCACTGACCAGAACAGAGGCGGGGGGACATCAAAAGACGTCCGTCGGAAATGTCTCGCACCGGACGACCTGAGGAGGATGTCGAGACGAGAGAAGTGTCCGATACATGTCGTGTAACCACTAGAGTGACGATGAAAATCTCCATTATAGACCCAAACGTCCCCCTTAACCACGTGTGTTGCAAAAATACGAAACACCGATAACTCCTTTTATAAATTGTTTTCCCAAAAAAAAAAAAAAAAATCATTTTTGTT
>BLSH010397631.1:289651-308055 GCA_018402905.1 Glandirana rugosa | reverse complement strand
CTATTCCTCCCACTGACACTAGTGATGGGGCACTATTCCCCCCACTGACACCAATGATGGGGCACTATTCCCCCACCACTGACACCAATGATGGGGCACTATTCCCCCACCACTGACACCAATGACGGGGCACTATTCCTCCCACTGATACCAATGATGGGGCACTATTCCTACCACTGACACCAGTGATGGGGCACTATTTCTCCCTTGAGAATTGTCGTGTTGACACATGTTTGCGTATTGCTACTTCATCCACGTCTACAAAGGACTTTGACGCTGCTGCGTCTCAATACAACCGGAAAATATAAAAGGTAAGAATTTTGAAAATTGTTTACATTTTATAACTGTATACCACAAGCAGTTTTCATATAAATGTTATTTTAAATGTTTTTTGTACTCGTAGAACTAGATCAGAGAGAAGACTGTGTTTTTTTGAAGGTTTTAAATGAAATGTACCTTGGTGTCCTTCACTAAGGTCAGTACTTTGGAAAATGTCCGCCACAGCCTTGGTCCGTGCCTATCCCTGATCATGATTAGTGTGGGCGGCAAGGCAACCAAACGCAACCCGTTCAAGCGAACAGGAAAGTGCCACCAACGCCCCACAAATCGCAGTTGCAGTGCATTTGTTCAGAAAAAATGGGGTTAAATCAGGTACCTCCTCCTCAGTGTCGATCACCTCTGAAAAGCGATCCAAACATGGATCGTTTTTCAGAGGAGCAGCAGGTATAGGCGCATGTCTAAATGTAGCCTAAATCTACACACAGATGTATTGTTTGCTTTGAGTCTATGGTGCATGCCATAAAAAATCTGCATCTGATGCCCTACATATGGGGCATATTTTACACTGAACACTTGTTAAAGTTTGTGCTAATTCACACAGAGTACAAGAGCTGCCTACATCCCAGCAATAGAAGGACGCTAGGCAGCTTCCCTGGGAAGCTACCTGTGTCCCTGCAACGGAGAATGCTAGGTGGCTTTCTTGAGTCCTGGAAATAGTAGGAAAATAGTAGGGTCAGAAGCTGCCTGTGTCCTAGCAATGATGGATGCTGGGACATGAGAAGCCACCTGCATCCTAGCAACAGATGGATGCTAGAAAGATTCCTTTAGAAGCTGGGACGCAAAAGCCACCTGTGTCCTAGCAACAGAGGGATGCAAGAGCCGTCTGTGTCCTAGCAACAGATGGATGCAACAGCTGTCTGTTTCCTATCTACGAAGCATATTAGCTTGCTTCTTTGAGAAGCTGCCTGTATCCTAGCAATGGAAGGACACTAGGTGGTTTCTTTGAAAAGTCACCTGCGTGGTAGGACTATGAAGCTTCTCAATGGAAAGATAAAGTGGCTTCCTAAAGAAAAGACCAAGCGGCTTCTCAAAGGAAGGACCAGGCAGCTTTCCAATGGAGGGACCAAGTGGCTTTGCAATGGGAAGACCAAGCTGATTCCCAATGGGAGGACCAAGCAGCTTCCCAATGGAAGGACCAGTAGTCGGCTATCCAATGGAAGGACCAAGCAGCTTTCCAATGGCAGGACCAAACGGATTCCCAATGGGAGGACCAAGCAGCTTCCCAATTGGAGGACCCAGCGGCTTCCCAATGGGAGGACCAAGCGGCTACCCAATGGGAGGACCAATCGGCTTTCAAATGGAAGGACCAAGCAGTTTCCCTAAGAAGTAGCTTGTGTCAAAGCAACAGTAGGATGCTAGGCAGCTCCTGCCTCCTGGGTCCTAGCAAAGGAGATTGCTATGTGGTTTTCTTAGTTTGTATTCCTGCTATTACTCTCAGCCTTCTCCAAATGTCCAAATTCCTTTTTGTGCTGCTGTGAGCGGACTTTCTGTTAGAGGTTGGTCCCACTGTATGCAGGAATGGAGCCACCCTCTCTTGCTCACTCCTGAGATGGACTATGGACTATTGGATTTGCATTGTGCATAGTGAAGTGCACATGACCCCTAACTAACATGCACTGCTGATTGCAAACAAAACAGAAGTGAGGGCGGAAAAAGAGGTTCGGGAACTCGTGGAGGATGTTATAAGGAGGCAGAAAGACGCAGTAAGAACTATAGGGCCATTAGGCAGTGGATGTACGGATTCTTTTTGGGGAATAAGGATATCCTTTAATGTCACTTTAGAAGAGCACAGTATGGCGAGATGTTCCTTTACAGGTCTGGCGTGTCATATGGCGTATACCCAGAAGCCTTTTCTCCTCTCGGAGAGGTTTATTTGCAATGTAAATAGAGGGAAGTGATTGGTTGCTGTAAGCAATGCAGATGCTTTTCTTCTCATACATTAGAGCCATATGTTCTCAGCTCTTCTCTCCTTCCAGAACAAAGAACAAAGGCCCAGCCTGGCGCAGGTTGTGGTGGGGGGGGGGGGCATCATCTGGAGCGCTGGGTGTGAAGGTGACACAACAGCTGGAAACCATTGAGCTGATTTATGCTGGCGGTGGGACAGAACACACTCTGCTGTGCTGAGCCCTCCAGCAAACACATTTCAGTTGTCATTTTTCTAAAGCCGATTGGAAAATGAAAGTAAGCATCTCATTGGTTGCTGTGGGCAACACCAACAGTTTTATATACTCATTTGCATATCTACCTAAATTAATTGCACCAGGATTTAAAAGAGGGCCCTAGTTTGGGCAAATATCACCAGGAAATGTACAAAACGTCAGCGGCATTTCTTTGTTTTGCACATGGACCCTGCACACCCATTGATTTGTATATTTTGTGTCTGGGTGTGTCCACTGTTGGACTGCACAACGGGAAATGATTCACACGGAAACCTTTATGTTGCCCCCAGGCAATAGGTATTACAGTAGGCCGATACATCACACAGCTGGTCATTTTTGGCCGATTCTGAGTAGCTGGTAATTTTCAGCTGACACGGCACCAGTGAATGGCCCCCACTGACCATGGTTGTGAGATGAGGGGATTGCCACAACCCATAATTATGGATGGGCCCTAAGGCCTGGATCACACCTATGCAGTTTCTGCAGCGCTTTTTGCAGTGTGTTTTGCGTTTTTGTACACACATTTTCCCAATTTTTAAATGCGTTTTGCATTGTTTATGCTTTTGTTTTGTTTATTTTGGCCAATTTGTTGTTGGGCAGATTAACCGCTTCACACCCGGAAGGATTTCCCACTGTAGGACCAGAGCACTTTTTGTGATTCAGTATTGCGCCATTTGAACTGATGATTGCGCAGTCCTGCGAAGTTGTACCCAAACTAAATTTGCGTCCTTTTTTTCCCACAAATAGAGCTTTCTTTTGGTGGTATTTGATCACCTCTGCGTCATTTCTGATCACCGCTATAAACAAAAAAAGAGCGACAATTTTGCAAAAAAAACAATATTTCTTACTTTTTGCTAAAATACAAATCCAAAAAAAAAAATATAAATATAAAAAAACAAATTCATCAGTTTTGGCGATTTATATTCTTCCTGATATTTTCGGTTAAAAAAAAAAAATCGCAATCTGCGTTTATTGATTGGTTTGCGCAAAAGTTGCCGCGTTTACAAACCATGAGAATTAATTTCTGGGGTTTTAAAATTTTTTTTTTTTTTACTAGTAATGGCGGTGATCTGCGATTTTTATCGGGACTTTGATATTGGGGCGGCCATGTCAGACATTTTTGACACTTTTTTGGGACCAATGACATTTATACAGCACTCAGAAATTTAAATATCCACTGATTACTGTATAAATGTCATTGGCAGGGAAGGGGTTAACCTGCAGGGGGAGATCTAGGGGTTAACTGTGTTCCCTGGGTGTGTTCTAACTGTGAGGGGGCTGGGCTACCATGGGCATAAGAGATCTATTTGATCCCAGTGAAAGGGATCAGTAGATCTCTTAGATGCCCACTGACGGTGCAGGGAACCGTCGTGTTTACATAAGCGGTTTCCCGTTCTTTCACACTGGCAGCTCGACAGCGGACACCGGGTCCGCCCGAGCCGTGGGCACACTACTTCAGAGTGCGGCAGGCACGAGAGCGCACCGCCCACTATCTCAGCACGCACGGATCGCCGCTTATAGAATGTGATTCGTGGAATAGAACCACTTTGCCGCCGTACATATACGGTACGCGGTGGGAAAGTGGTTAAAAGATGCAAAATCGCTGTGAAAAACGCACTGTATGCTTTTCTTCAGCTTCTCCATTGAAGTCTGTTGAACCAAAAACACACCGTTTTGGATTTTAAAAAGTCCCTGACCCTTTCCAAAAATGCAGCATCTGAAAAAAAGTATAGATGTGAACGTGTTCCATAGGAAACCATATTTGATGAACTGTAGCACTGAAAAACACATAGGTGTGAACCAGGCCTAAAGGTAAATAAAGGTTGCTTATTTTAATCCTGATCAGGTGATGACTTCACTGGCTGCATGCTTGTCCCAGGTCATGGTTTCAGTATTGAAGGCAGTGGCAGCCAGGTACTCAGCATTTTCATAGGACTAGAGATGGGAGCGTGCCTAGGGTAACTTGTGCCCAAGGTGGCCATTTTTGCTGCCACACCCACAAGTTGCTACCATCCCAGGCCCCACTGTTGCTGCACAATATTTGCCACACCCTTTCATTGGTTGCTAGGATGCTGGCACACCAACTGATGATACTGTGGCCCGGCTGCCAGCATCCCAGCAACCAATGAAGCTGTGTGTCATTGGCTGCCAGGATGCAGCATCATTGGTTATTATGGTGCAGGTGGGCACCTGCAGCTTAACCTGTTCCCTCAGGAGGTACACATGGCGGCTGGTGCTCACTATTTTGGAGGAGCCGCACCACCAACACCCCCCGCGGGAGATGGACGGTGGGTCATTCACCACCCCCCGACCCCCTGGCGGGAGACACAGACGCAGTGATAAACTCCCCCCCCCACGGGAGACGGGTGGCGATCACCCCCCACCCCACCCCGCGGGAGAAGGATGGCAGCGGTCACCCAAGAGGCTGCCTTACCTTATGGAGGCAGGCAGAAGGAAGAGCCAGGGGCCACTCCAGCGAGCACAAAAGAGACATTCTCCTTCCGGCCAAATAGAAACCGGAAGTGTGTCCTTAGACACAATTGGCCAGGGAGTCCTAAGACTCCTAAGCCGGGAGGAGAATGAGGAAGAATAGCGAATATTCATTCGCCAGTGTCGCACAACTGGGTGCGATCAGGCCACAGTGCTCTGCGCCCCAAACCCACCCTGTTTTGAAGCCTATTAGAGTCTCTGCCTCTAATCACGTGCGTCAAAAAAACACACCCCTACCATTGGAATCCATGCATCCGGTGCTCTGTATGTAGATCAGGGGGCCCGGACACATGGATGGGGGGGTGTCACCCCTGCGCCCCTTTTGGATCGGTTGGCACTGATGTACACCTACATGCAACAGCAAAATGGGTGTCCATGGGGAACTGCCATTCTGAGTTCCTGGTCATTGTTCATGATTGAAAGCTCACTAACATGTGACCAGTGTGACAGCCAATCACAGCAATCACATGGTGGGAAAAGGCAGGCAGTTGGGCCACGATTTTACTGCCCCACCCCCCTCTTGAACAAGGAGATGCAGCTGCCACACAGGTAACAGGTATAGAAAATATTAAACGGTACGTCACATTCGACGGGCGGTAGCACCACTGAAAGCATCCCATTTAGGCCACAACCGACCGATGGGTCAGTATTTTCAGGGTTAAAACAGGCGGTGCTACATATCGCTTCCTCACTGCCTGTCAAACCTGCTCTGAAAAGTGATCCTCTGCAGATCAATAAACCAATAAATATATTTTTGATATATTTTAAGTTATCTTAAACAGTAATTCCACATTTATTAAGAAAGAAACAATCCCCTCTGCTTGATCGATACACCCGGCAAGAATTTTAACACATTTTTGTAGCAGAGTCCTACCTTTTATTGAGTGAAGAAATAGATGCTTATTTCACCATGTCCTGGGGGTCTGGTTTATTATAATCACCTGGTGCACGCTCTCTGTTCTGATGAGAAAAGCTGCGGGGTCTTCATCTCTTTACAAGTTTTAAACCCTTAGGCCGGGTTCACATATATGCAGATTGTATGTGGGTTTCCCCGCATCCACTTTGCATAACAATGCATCTCAATGGAGCCGGTTCAAACAGCTATGGGGTGGCCGTGGTCCCCATTTAAAAAGGGTCCTGTGTGCTTCTGGTCCGATTAAGGTGCGAATTCAGGCAAAATTCGGACCTGATTTGCACCTGAATCGGTGAACAGGAACACACCGGACCCCATGCTGTGAGCCACGGCCTTAGCATATGTGAATAGAGCCTAAGTGAGTTTCTCCCCAAAACTGAAATCCTGTTGCGGAGGATGCCTAAAACTTGACTGGTTTCTTAGTGCAGACTTCTGAAAAAATCAGTGAGCCAATCACGCAACAGCTAATTAGATTTCTAGGGACGTTCTGTAGACCATCAGCGCACAGAACACCTCCAGGTTACTATATTGTATTGAATTTTATAGACAATTACAGAGGCTGCAGATTGAAAAGGACAGGGAATTTTTAATAATAATATTACTAATAATCTAGATAGTAATGAGCAGGGCCCTCTGATTCCTCCTGTACTGATTTGTATTCTAACTGTACTGTCTGCCTCCATGTTGTAAAGCGCTGCGCAAACTGTTGGCGCTATAAAAAATCCTGTATAATAATAATAATAATATATTCTATATTATTATCTTTTTCCAATTTCCTTTCCTTTTTTTTTTTAATGAAAATAGAGTTACCCTTTAAGCATCTTAGGTGGCAATAATGCGTTATGTTCCCACATTCCTCTATGTTTTTTATAAATTAATAACATTTGTCCTGTTGAGGAAATAGAAGGAGAACATTTGATTTTGCCCATTCACACTGAACAAATGTACCAGCAATTTTTACTAAATGAACAGCTATGCATTTTTTTTTATATTGATACGCCCCACCGTATACTATTGAAATGATTACATGCATTTATATGCCTTTAGAATAAAGTCGTGTGTATCACTGCCAGTGTGAATGAGGCCTTACCAGGCTGTGCTCAGATTATTTTTGCTGCATTATTGATTTGTTTATTTGTACATTTGCCATGCAATGGATAATTGCCTTCAGCCCCAGAGATCTGTAAAAAAAAAAAAAAAAAACTGTGCGTGCTCCAGAAATTAAAAGAGAAATAATAGATCTTTTTTAATTGTAACAGACGACTTTAATAATGCGGCTTCTGGGCGCGATGTTTTATGTTGGCTTGTTTTGCAGAGTTGTATTGTATTGGATATGTTAATTGGAATCCATCACACAAAGGTCCCTGGACAAATGTAAAAAGAGAATTCTGCTGTGTAAGCGGCACTCCCGTTATTCACTCCAAAGGTCATGTGACAGTCACGGTGTGCAGCAGATCTGTATGGGCCGTTGTGTTCTATTGTGTCTGCATCTTGTTTGTGAAATATTGATTCTGTGATCTGACTGGAGCAGAGCGACTTCCCCATACAAAGCGTGCGCTTCTCCCTTGTTTGCGACGTAAGTTGTACAAATGTGATCGTTCAAAAATAACAGTCAGGAGTTAAAGTAGAACTCTGGCCAAAACATTTTACTATCTTGTTTTTACTGCTGTCTGTATTCGCCATTAAAGCCCCACTTTTTCACACTTTGATTCGTGGCCGTGGGGATTTTTAACTTGGGCTGCAGAGTTTGACAAGTGGCACTGCTTATTAAACTCGTCCATTCAACTCATTTCTCGCCACAACTGCATGTGTAGCAGGGTTGCCAACCGCCAGTAAATTTACTGGCAGTTTGTAAAAATTAGTGATTTTTACAGCTGTCTATAAATATCAGGGACAGATAATTTGTCATGTTGTGCTGACTTTTTAAGTGTAAACCAGGCAAATTACTTGATATGGATATTGTCAGTGTTTCCATGTTGCGTTTAAATATAATTTGTCTTAGATTATAATAGGAGTTCTGTTATTTTTCAGGTTGCCAGTAAAAAATGTGCTCCGCCAGTAAATTTTCCATGTTTTGCCAGTAAAAAACGCTGCGGGAGGTTGGCAACACTGATGTGTAGCCATGTGCAGTTTGTCCTCCCTGCTGTAGGTGGCGCTTTTCAGCTGGCTGTTTTGCGGAAGAGAATCGAGGTTGAGAGGAACTTTGCTTGAAAGGGTTCAGTCAATTCTGAATGAGCAAAGGCTGAGGTCATTCTGCGCCTGACTCATTCAAGCTCCGTTCACTCCTGAGCGACGCCATCGAGTTGCGTTCTTGGGCTTTTTTGTGCTTTTTTTTAGCATGGTTTTTGAAGCAGCACCATTAATTTGCTCCAAAAACACAATAATCTACCACATTTTGGGCATGAGCCAAGCACATTTAGTGCATTTTTCATGTGTTTTGTGGAGTTTTACCCCTCCAGAAGAAGCCACGTTGGATGGTGGCGTAACAGGTAGAGGTGAAGCCTGGCGGTGGTATCGTTTGAAGAATATGTGAGACGTTTCTGTTTTTATGCTGTATATTTTATAATAAAATGTGAGTGTAATTTTAAAGGGGTAATGCAGTTTATGTGTTTGATACCTGGTTGGACATACTGCACCATTAGAGTCTTTCTTTTACATGTCTATCTGGAATTGATTACCCTGTGTGTGGGAGAGACATTGGAAACGAATCCACGGCAGGACCTGGTGGGGTCATTGATTCTGGGAGCTACTGGAGAAGTTATTATAGCTCTCTGCAAGGCAAGCGTTCCATGTGAGTTGGAGTTTCTCTAAAATTATGAGTGGTTAGACCCAGTGGGGTCGCTTATTGAGGTGAGCCCCCAATTCACCTGGTGGAGGGCAGCACAGTGGAAACTGCACTGACAAATACTATAATATATATTTAACATGTGGCTAGATCCAGTGGGGTCGCTTATTGAGGTAAGCCCCCAATTCACCAAGTGGTGGGCAGCACGGTGGAATTTGCACAGATCTCATTATCCGCAAGTGAAGCACATAGCTTTATGAACTACTTCTACACATTACCTGAATTACAGGACATTTAAGCACAGTGCTTTGTTGGATCTCTTGCACTATTGGAATATTAGCACCTTTTTTTTATTGCGTCACAATTGCACCCGGCAATATACATAGGATATGCCTAACAGAGTGATGTTCTGTCTAGAAGTTTGGGAGAGGAGGTGGGGGGGGGGCGCTTTTGATTAAGTGGGCTTATTGTGCAGTACCTGTTACACTTCCTCCCCTTTTCTCCAGATGCAATCATTCACATCATAAGCTGGCAGTTTCTACTCCTGAGCGACGCTGCATTCTTGGAGCGTTTTTTGTGCATTTTTTGTAGTGGCACCATTCATTTGAATTGGCCCCTCTTTGCTCCAAAAACGCACTAAAAAAACCCATGTACCACATTTTGGGCATGACCCAAGCACATTTTGTGTATTTTACATGTGTTTTGTCGAGTAGAAAAAGCATGACAAAACGCATTACTGCGGCTCACATTTGGGGTGCTATTAATGGAAATAATGTCACCGCAAACACATCATGAATTAGCAGAAACAAGGGCAGACACACTTGTTTCTGCTGCGCCCAAGTATTTACGGGGCATCAGGGGGTGATGTGAACACAAGCAATGTGTAGGCAGCGGCAGTGCAGAATGACTACATAGTACATATCTTAGCTAGTATGGACCTGCACACCACAGCTACTAAACTTGTCCAAGACAGCCGAGTGTAGTGCCTGGCTTGTGCTGTTGTCAACTTGTGTTTGTGTGAATGAAAGACCTTTTCTCTAGCTGCAATCATTTACAACACAAGCTGACAGTTTCCACTGAATAGCAGGCTGCAGTTCCACACTCTGTGTACTTAAAGCGGTAGTAAACCCTAAAAGCTGTTTTCACCTACAGGTAAGCCTATAATAAGGCTTACCTGTAGGTAAAAAGAATATCTCCTAAACCTGCATGGTTTAGGAGATATTCGCCCTGCATGCAGCCGCTGACATTAGCGGCGCATGCGCTCTGACGATCCGGCCGAGGCGGCCGGCAACTCAGAGCTGGCTGCCGGAGAGAAGAGCTCCCGCGTGCATGCGCGAGAGTGACTTCACGCGGCTCCGGCCACTCACAGCGCCGGAGCCGCGTACCCGGAAGACAGAAGAGGACAAACATGTTAGCATCCTTAGCGCTGACCGACTCGGGCATCGGGGGCCTCGTTCTAAGGTAAGTATTTCATAATATGTTAGTACGCAATGCATACTAACATATTATGCTATTGTCTTGCAGGATTTTTTTTTATTTTTTTTTTTGTCAGCGGGTTTACTACCGCTTTAAGAGAAGAGATGAGGAGATATGGAACTGCCTAACAGAGGGATATTCTATCTAGCAGTTTGGGAGGGGCAAGGGGGAGGTTAAGTGGGCTCATTGTGCACTACCTGTTACACTTCCTTTTCTTTTTCTCCAGATGCAATCATTCACAACATAAGCTGACAGTTTACGTACAGAAGGTCGGCACTCCAAAACTCCAATTCAGTACATTTATTGATAAGTGCAGAGATGATACAAGAACAGCAGACGCGTTTCGGCGGGACAAGCCCCCTTGGTCACAGCTAACTGTGCTCGTTCCCTGTTGAAGCACTGCACACCTGTTATTCCTTTATAAGCTAACAGTTTCTACTCCCGAGCAATGCTTTTGCGTTGCATTCTTGGGGCTTTTTTTTGTGCATTTTTAGCATGTTTTTGGAGAGGCACCATTGATTTGAATAGGCCCCCTTTGCTCCATGAATGCGTTAAAGAAACTCATGTACCAAATTTTGGGCATGAGCCAAGCATGTTATGTGCATTTTTCATGTGTTTTGTTGAGCGGAACATGCATGACAAAACACGTTACTGCTGCTCGCATTTGGGGTGTCATTAATGGAAATAATGGCACCACAAATGCAGTGTGCATTAGCACAAATGCTTGTTTCTGCTTGTGTTTCTGCTACGCCCAAGTGTAAACAGGGCATCAGGGGGTGATGTGAACACCAGCAATGTGTAGGCAGCGGCAGTGCAGAATGACTGTACATATACTTATCTCAACTAGTATGGACCTGTACATCCCAGCTACTAAACTTGTCCAAGACAGCCTAGTGTAGTGCCTGGCTTGTGCTGTTGTCACCTTGTGTTTTTGTGAATGAAAGACCTTTTCTCTAGCTGCAATCATTTACAACACAAGCTGACAGTTTCCACTCTCTCTGTTCCCCTGAATAGCAGGCTGCAGCTCCAGACTCTGTTTACTGAAGAGATGAGGAGATATGGAACTGCATAACAGAGTGATGTTCTGTCTAGAAGTTTGGGAGGGGGAAGGATGGGGGCTTTTGATTAAGTGGGCTCATTGTGCACTACCTGTTACACTTCCTCTCCTTTTCTGCAGATGCAATCATTCACAACACAAGCTGACAGTTTCTACTGCTGAGCGTCGCTACTGCTTTAGGTTCTTGGGGCTTTTATCGCGTTAACATGTTTTTGGAGTGGCACCATTCATTTGAATAGGCCCTCTTTGCTTCAAAAACGTGTTAAAGAAACTCATGAACCAAATTTTGGGCATGAGCCAAGCACATTTTGTGCATTCATCATGTGTTTTATTGAGTGAAAAATGCACGGTAAAACGCGTTACTGCTGCTCACATTTGGGGTGCCATTAATGGACATAATGGCACAGCAAACACATCGTGCATTAGCAGAAACGAGGGCAGAAATGACTGTACATAGTGCAAATTTCAACTAGTACAGACGTAAGTGCAAGTATGTTCGCATGAGTTGAGTTACAGTACGGAAGACACTTTTTACGCAGGATCTTGCTGCCAGCAGAGCACAGCCATACGCACGAGGGCTAATTGAAGGCTGAGCCTTCTCTTCCTTCATATGAGTACCATGGTAAAAATGTACAGACTTATTCTTGTAAGACAGCAAATGAGGCATGCAATTACCATGAAATGGTTGTCAGCCATGTCATTTTCATATGACAGAGTCATTTATTCCTTGTTTAGTAGCAATATAAATGAATGTTGAATTTGACAGCTACTTGGCTTGTTGGTTTATACATGTTTCAGGAGTTTTATTGTCCAACGCATAGGAAAGAAAAACTCAGACTTTGTTTCCTGCCATAGAAGTCTGCGGTTGGCAGCTTGTGTCAATGGAATGTCACACTGGCACAGCATTCCGTGTCTTAACAACTTTGTTTCCCATGGCATCAAACAATCCTGAACTTTTCCCATGGTCAAAAAGAATACTCTGAAAGCAATGGCTGCCTGCTGAAAAGCCACTAATTTGACCACTACAGTCCTTACTTTGTTACTAAACCCACAACAGTAAAGCATACTTGCTATACTTACTGTGGAATCCTCCACATTGTGTAAAAAGGCTGTTTGATCCTGTCTTCTCTGATCCTCCTCTTCTTTTACTGTCCCCAATCCATCTGCTGATAGTAAAGAGCCTTGGAGGCACATGCTCAGTTTGGTGTGTATTACTAGAGAGTTGTTTTCTTTGCTTGGGAGGGGGCATGTGATCAGCACAGGGCCAATCAGCACTGTCCAGACAGAGGGTCAGGAGTCCTGCAGCCTCATAGGACAGTCAGAGGAGAATTAAAACTCTTCCTACAAGATTTAATCAGACACTGATAGAAGTCACATGACTGCTATATACTGCTGATGAGAAAGGTATTTAGCAGTTTATATTTACTAAAATAATTACATTTCCATGTTCTGGGTACTGTGGGAGACCAGATATAGTGAATGCAGGGTCCTGGATTTAATAACACTTTAAAGTAGAACTACATGCAAAACTTTTTTTTATTTTGGATAGAATAAGGGAGGGTTATAACCCCTGTCGGATATTTTTTCACCATCTATGTCCCATTTTGGAGATTTCCATTCACTTCCTGTTCCATAGACAAACAGGAAGTGAGAGGAAATCCCTGCAAATTAAGGGATTTCTTTGTGGACCCCCAGGTCACCAGAACTAGTGTCCCCATTGGAAGATTTCTCCTCTATTACTTTTCTGGGGACAACCCAAAATTTGGGATTTTCTTTTACTTTGACTTTCAATGATAATAATGAACAGGACAAATATAGAGGGTAAATCTCCTTAATGGGTGCACAGACAGCAATAAAAAAATAAGTTTTGCCTTTAGTTATACTCTAAGAAAAATGATCACCAGAAGAAAAAAAAGCTTGTTAAATGCTCACACAGCACTTGTCCCCATAACAGTCCGAGCAGTGGAAGTTTATTAAAATGAATATTTCTTTTCTGTAATTGATGGCTGTAGCACCACCCTCCTAAAGCCTAAAAACATGGGCGTTCCCAAGGGAGTTGGGGGGGGGGGGGCGACAGACAGTTTTGAGTCCCACCCCCATTGGATTCTGCAGCACTGTGTCTCATCTCTCTTGTTTAGTTTGCACACAATATGAACCGTCACACCATAGCTACTACACAGCTACTACATTTGTCCAGGACAGCCGAGTGTAGTGTGTAGTGCCTGGCTTGTGCTGTTGTCAGCTTGTGTTTTTGTGAATATAAGACCTTCTCTCTAGCTGCAACCATTTACAACACAAGTTGACAGTTTCCACTCTTTCTGTTCCCCTGAATAGCATTCTGCAGCTCCAGACTCTGTGTATTGAAGAGATGAAAAGATACAGAAATGCATAATAGAGTGATCTTCTGTCTAGAAGTTTAAACCCCAAACAGGACACTTGGCATAGAGTTTGCATGTTCTCCCTGTGCCTGTATAGCTTTCCTCCCACACTCCAAAGACATGGTGGTAGGCAAGGATTTTTTCCCAGAGAATAGGTACAGGTACTTCTTTCAAGTCACCCTTGTCTCCGCCCCCTACCCACCTCTGAGCACCTTCCCTTGGTTCCACCAACCACCCACCTCCTATTGCCTGCCTTTTAGAGAATACAAAACCAAGCATCATTTTGTGGTGCCAAGTAATTTGTATGGAATTTGTCAATGATAAAGTGAAAGCAGCAACAATAGTTCCCCACAAGACACACCCAGATCCACCACAGCAACAATAGACCTCCCAGCAGCCAGCATCAATATACCCTCTAGCAGCGAGCAACAATAGGCTCCTCCCTCAACAGTAGATCCCTCCCAGCAATACACAACAGCAACATAAGACCCTCCAACCAACAATAATTCCCCCACCAGCAACAATAGACCCCCCCCGCAACAAATGATCCCCCTTGCGACAATACACCCCCCAGCAGCCAGCAACAATAGGCCTTCAAGCTCTCTTCACCACCCCTCATCACTACACACATTCAGTGCTGGACCTGCATTCCCTTACATTCCCGCTGAAACCAGTAGATGAATTGGCATCAGGATGTGAATGCATGCACGTGAGGTAGGAGCCTTAGATTGTAAGCTTCTTGAGGACAGAGACTGATGTATAGGCAGGCCCCAGGCCTAAGGTAACCAGTCAGGCAGAGACCACAGACAAAACTCTTCATTGTTGAAATTATCAGGTATGGTGTATATGTTAACAGTAATGAATAATGAAATTTCTTGTAGGGATTGGAATACAGCAATGCAGCAATTGCAGTTTGACAGTATTACCAGGCTTGGGGCCTGTAGTAGGTAAGGATGGCTTCTGCTGCAGGGGTAGCAGTTTGCTGTGCACTGGACGGCACTGTATAATGTGTAATAATGACACAGTGCCACCTACAGGACGGAGGAGAAACCTGCACCTGCCTACAGATGTGCCATATGTAAAGCACTCTGTAAACTTCTGGTCCTATATAAATACCTTTAACAATTTCTAAGAACAGTTTTGCATCCTACAAAGACTTTGTACTACACGCTATGCAGTGGAACAACATCCTTACAGGATGGCTCCAACTTACAAGCCAACCTCAATGCACTGTTTAATTGGGCAACTATGCGGCAGATGAGGTTTAATGTTGAAAAATGTAAAATTATGCACTTGGGGGCTAAGAATATGCATGCATCGTACATACTAGGGGGAGTACAACTGGGGGAATCCATAGTGGAGAAGGATCTGGGTGTTCTGGTAAATCACAAGTTTTCTTGTATTAAGAGAGGTTTGGACACCAGAGAGAGAGATATAATTTCCCCCTGTACAAATCATTAGTAAGACCTCATCTGGAATATGCAGTTCAGTATGGGGCATCATTTCTCAAAAAGGATATCGGGGAACTGGAGAAAGTAAAGAGAAGGACAACCAAACTGATAAGAGGCATGGAGGAGCTCAGTTATGAGGAAAGATTAGAGGAACTGAATTTATTCTCTCTTGAGCAGAGGAGATTAAGGGGGATATGATTATGTAGGGGAAACCTCATACTCTTAGGTTTCAGTAACATTTTGACTGCTGAAGCCAGATTGAAAAATAAACATATTTATTATACAAGGCTGTAGCTAGCTACAGTCAGGGAGAACAATGTAGAACATGGCGATGGTTTCAAAAGAACTATACTGCTTTGGCTACAATTGCAATACAATTTATACATTCTGAAAGGGGTGGCACCTAGCTAACTAAACTCTTTGAAGTCCATTTGAGTAGGACTTTCTTTGCTATGTAGGTGGTCATTCACATAATCTTGTCACTTCCAGTTCTTGTTGGTTGAACAGGACTTCCAAGGGTGAGATAGCAATCTTGCAAATTACAGGGTGTAAAACTGGTGTGAAACTGGTATTCTCACATAGGAAGGAAATACAAAATGTAACATCATCTGCTTTATCACCAATGTACTTTATATCAAATATATATTTGATTTATACCTAAAAATGGCTGTTCCCTCTTCCCCGTCAATCACCATGTATAAATACATAAGTGGTCCATATAGTGAACTTGGTGTTGAGTTACTCACTTTAAGCCAGTGGTTCTCAACTCCTGTCCTCGGGACCCACCAACAGGCCAGATTTTAAGTATTACCTTGGGGAGACGCACACTAGAATACTGCAATCACTGAGCAGCAAATTCCATCACCTGTGATGTATTTCAGTTATCCTGCAAACCTGGCCTGTTAGTGGGTCCCGAGGACCGGAGTTGAGAACCACTGCTTTAAGGCCATCACAGAGGACAAGGGGGCACTTTTTACATCTGGAGGTAAGAAGATGTAATCTGCAAATCCAGAAAGGCTTCTTCACAGTAAGGCTACTTTCACACTGCGCGGTAAAACCCCCGCTCGTTTTAGCAGAGTTTTACTGGCGCTTCAGTGCGTTTCAGTCGGGAGCGCAGCACTTTTAACCCCCCACAAGGGCTTAAAATGGGGTCAAAAGTGCCGGCGCTACGCGCTCCCGAAGCGGTGTGCGCTTGCCATTCATTTCAATGGCGGGGTGGTATAGGAGTGCTATATACACCGCTTAACCTCACCGCCCCAACAATGCTGCTTGCAGGACTTTTTGCAATGTCCTGCAAGCGTACTGCCCCAGTGTGAAAGCACTCAGGCTTTCACATTGGGGGGGATTTTTGAGGCACTTTACAGGTGTTATTTTTAGCTAAATAGCGCCTGTAAAGCATCTCAGTGTGAAAGGAGCCTAAGAGCTGGTTAGACTCCCCACGAGGTGGTTCTGTCCAGCTCAGTAGATTGCTTTAAAAAAGGCCTAGAATCTTTCATAAGGCCTCATACACACGGGCGTATATAAAATAATAAACAAAACGTCGGGCCCGACGTCAAGGAAAAAAAGGCGACGTTTTTCAGCATTATGCATTGGCGTTTTTGAGCGCTAGTGAGCGTCGGCGTCAATAGACGTTTTTTTAAAAAAAAATCATTCCTCTGCTATTTTTCAACCTAAAAACGTTGGCGTCAAAAAACGCCGGAAAACGCCGGTACAATATTAGGTGGCGTCTGTTGGCGTCTGTTGGCGTCTCGTGGCGTTTTGCGGCGCTTTTTGACGTTGATGCAGCCAAGGAACGCGCTGGTCGTGGGTTCTCTGATACGCCGACGCCATCTACAGCTCAAAAACGCCGACGTTTTTTATGTGGCCATTGACTAACATGGGAAGCAGAAAAAAACGTCAGTAGACGCCGGCGTCAAAAAATGTCCGTGTGTATGAGGCCTTAGGTAAAGTTGATCCAGGGAATATCCAATTGCCTCTCGGGGGATCAGGAAGGAATTTTTTCCCCCCGTTATAGCAAATTGGATCCATGCTTTGCTGGGGTTTTTGCCTTCCCCTGGATCAACTGTGGGTATAGGGTTGTGTATATAGGATTGTAAAAAATAATTGTCTTGTTTTCCCCTTTTTATTGGTTGAACTAGATGGGCTTTGTGTCATTTTTCAACCAGACTAACTATGTAACTTCATCCAAGAAAAAAGCTAAAATAATTCAGGCCGTGAACAACCTGAAGTAGGAGTTATCTCAATTTTGTGGGTATCGTATTGTGCGCTACTGAAAACACTATAAATATGAAGGACTGGAGAGCGGAGAGATTTAATGAAGTGTGCGTCTACCGGGAGCATTGACGGCTCACAAACGAGGGGGGATGTATTAATCCATGCATATTGGGTTATGCGAAGCTCCACACAAAGCTTGGCAGTACTTTATAGCCCAAAGCCCTGAGATGACCTTCCCACTGGTACAGCCTTTATGGCTGATTTAGCTTTCTGATAAAACTCATGTTCCTCCTGCCATTTTATGAAGCTCTGCTGTTGTGTGATTCACGGTCACAGCTGCAGAACTTCAGTATCCACGGGGCTGAACATTTTTACTGGAAGACTGGAGTGCATGCAGATTAAATGCTTGTGTAAGTTCTCAGCCACTTTTTTTTTCTTCTCAGAGCCTTGTTTATAACAGATGCTCATAATGTTCGGATTTGTTAAATGCCTAAAGTTTTATTTTCTTCTATGCATTCATGCATAAAAAGAAAGGTGGATAAATATAGGAATAGAATTTCATGATGATGTATGTTTTTTTGGGGTCTATTTTTTATTTTATATACTATTTTTTATTTGCTATATTTATTTTATTCCTTTGCTGTTTTTATTTATCTGTTTATTTGATTTAATTATTTGTTTAAGTCATGCCATTTTATTATCTTCTTTATATATATATATATATATATATATATATATATTTTTTTTTTTTTTTAATCCATCGTGAAAGCGGATCGTCATTTTCCCAGCGACCAAGCTTAGGGCTAGTGCTGTGATGGACAGACCTCAAACGTACAAGAGGGACACGGACACACCCAAAGGAGGCCCATGAGGCCAAAGGAGGGTGTGAAATTTCTGTACGACCATCCATTTAATCTAGGACAGATTTAACCGGGATCATATACATACTTACACTCAATCCCTGGAATCTAACATTCGAGGAACTCCCATCCCTGACTACACTTACATGTTACATATACATTTCACGACACATTTAACTGCCGCGATATATTCATGGACTTTATTTATTTAATTTTTTTTTTTTTTTATATATATATATATATATATATATATATATATTTCTTCTATTATTTTACCGTACT
>BLSH010397631.1:264500-281990 GCA_018402905.1 Glandirana rugosa | reverse complement strand
CGCTATAGCAACTTGGATCATCGGCTTTGCTGGGGTTTTTTGCCTTCCTCTGGATCAAGTGTGGGTGAAGGATTGTGTATACGGGATTGTATGGTTATATATATATATATATATATTTTTTTTTTACTAGTTGAACTAGATGGTCTTTTTTCAACCTGACTAACTTTGTCACTATATTAACAAACATATTGGGACACCTGCCTTTACACGCACCTGAACTTTAATGGAATCCCAGCCTTAGTCCATAGGGTTCAGTATTGAGTTGGCCCACCCTTTGCAGCTTTAACGGCTTCAATTCTTCTTGGAAGGCTGTCCACAAGGTTTAGGAGTGTCTATGGAAATGTTTGACCATTCTTCCAGAAGCGCATTTGTGAGGTCAGGCACTGATGTTGGACGAGAAGGCCTGGCTCGCAGTCTCTGCTCTAATTCATCCCAAAGGTGTTCTTTCGGGTTGGGGTCAGGACTCTTGCTTTGTGCACTGGAGTGCAGTCATGTTGGAACAGGAAGGGGCCATCCCCAAACTGTTCCCACAAAGTTTGGAGCATGAACTTGTCCAAAATGTCTTGGCATGCTGACGCCTTAAGGGTTCCCTTCGCTGGAACTAAGGGGCCAAGCCCAACCACTGAAAAACAACCCCACACCATAATCAACCCCCCCCCCCCCAAATGATTTGCACCAGTGCACAAAGCAAGGTCCATAAAGACATGGATAAGTGAGTTTGGGGTGGAGGAACTTGTCTGGCCTGCACAGAGTCTCGACCTCAACCCGATAGAACACCTTTGGAATGCATTGGAGCAGAGACTGCGAGCCAGGACTTCTTGTCCACATCAGTGCCTGACCTCATAAATGTGCTTCTGGAAGAATGGTCAAACATTCTCAAAGACACACTCCTAAACCTTGTGGACAGCCTTCCCAGAATAATTGAAGCTGTTATAGTAGCAAAGGGTGGGCCAACGCAATATTGAACCCTACGGACTAAGACTGGGATGCCATTAATGTTTACGTGCGTGTATGGCAGGTGTCCCAATATTTTTGGTAATATAGTGTATCTTCCTGCTTTCTCTTTATATAAATGGGAAAAAAATTTGAAAAAAATTGTTATTGAAAAAAAAAAACAATGGAGTATTAGTCCTCCTACTGACACCAGCGATGGGCCACTATTCCTCCCACTGACCACAACTCTGATAAACAGTACACTGACCCTTTGTTTAGAAAGTTTGGAGAACCCTTGTCTCTATAGATAAAAATGTGTCTTCTTTGGGCTTAGCCCTTCATTCATAGTGACACTTTAAGAAAATTCTTACGATAAGAGAACTGCTGCTTTGGAAGTTCAAAAACGTGTTCTATGTCTTAGAACTACGGCGCTGAACATGGTGTTCTGCACTACGCTGCCTAAACAACTTCTTTTCCATGTCTCTTCTAAGTGGAATGCAAATTATTATCCCTGCCCTCATTTCTCAGCGCTGTTTAGCTGTTTTGCTATTTTTGGAAACATTTCCAGTGTGCAGAATTTCAGCCAATTCTGTGCTTGACTATTTTTTCATATAAAAAAGCTATCTTAATAAATTATAGCAAGCAGGGGCGTAACGATAGGGGTTGCAGGGGTTGCAATTGCAACCGGGCCCAATGGTCCAGGGGGCCCATGTGCCTCCCTTGTACACCTGAATAGGAGGGATGGCGGGGGTGGCATTTAGAGGACCCAATCTCCTCCATTTTCCTCTATCCAGTTTACTTGTCTTCTGCTGTTCCCAGGGCCCCTGTGTGCTTCCCTGGTCCCCCTGGGGCCTGCTGCAGAACTTGTGAAAGGGCCCCACTGCAGTACCGTAATAAAGGGACCCACAATGGGAGTAAAAGGCCCCAGGATCAGTGGGAAGAGGGAAGGGCCCTGGCCAGGGGTCGGGGGGCCCTTCATAATTTCTTGCACCGGGGCCCTGAAGGTTCTAGTTACGCCTCTGATAGCAAGATAGCAGGCCAAGGGATGACTTTTGGAACTGCTCTGATCTTCTTGCGTAACTTGGCTCAGAATTCATACACCAAATTATTGAAATGTTCCCACAATAGTTTTTCTTCTCCCTTGTAGAGAAAGAGGAATGTGCTGACAGAGAGAGACTGTTAGTTGCTGTTTGCATCGTGTTATTAAAGGGTCAGTCCACCCGAAAGTGATATTTTTAGATGTAGGTTGAGTCTGGTGGACTGAGTCAGCTTCTGGCTTTTAATATGTTTTGGAAGCTCCAACAGTGACATCTCCCTCCCATAGTTCATCAATCTGTTCCTTTCTGTTGGGAGTTCTATGAGTTCCCGGCCATGATAACCTCTTCCAGCATCTCCTTCTGCATTCTTCACCATAAAAAATAAATTAAAAAATCTAACAGGAAGAGTGTATTCTTAATGGCAACAGTGTGCAAACCTGGAAACCTGAACATTGGTATTTGACCCCAACCAGGGCCATATTAATGCATGGGCACCCCAGGGGCCCCAGTTGCTGGGGGGTCTCATGAGAGCCAGAACTAGGGAGTGCTGTTGTGGGCTTGGACTTGGATTTTTCTTTTTTTTTTTAAAAAAAGATTACTCTATGGGAAACCTTATGCCTGACTCCTGCACTAGATATACCAGTGTTGCTAACCGTCCGTATTTTTATGGACAGCCAGTAAAAACAATTCTTTCTTTCCCCCTATCCGTAGCACCCGTAATTATGCCAAAAGCACCTATAAAATTGCAGTGACCCAGATCAGCCCGATCCAATCCTGTATTCAGCTGGCGCCAGCAGGCGGGGCCGGCTGGACTCAGGGGGTGAAATTTGAGGCAGAAGCTGGGCTGACGGCGTGCTACTGCTGGCAAGGTGAGTGATTTCATGACACATCTGCCACCCGCCAGAATTTAAAAACAGTCACCAGGAGCTGAGCAGGCGGAATGGAGGAGCCCTTATGGTGGTGACTGGTCTGTCCTGAGCAGAGTGCGGACGATATTCCAGATTCCACAGCATGACAGCCCAGCCCAGGAATCCACAGCATGAACGGACCATCCCAGACCAGGCAGAAAAACAAGGCAAGCCTGCATTCTCAGGGATGGTGACAGGAGGGATGGTGTGATGGGCAGGAAGGATGGTGTAATGGGCAGGGGGGATGGTGTAATGGGCAGGAAGGATGGTGTAATGGGTAGGAAGGATGCTGTAATGGGCAGGAAGGATGGTGTAATGGGCAGGGGGGATGGTGTAATGGGCAGGGGGGATGGTGTAATGGGCAGTAGGGATGGTGTAATGGGCAGGGGTGGTGGTGTAATGGGCAGAAAGGATGGTGTAATGGGCAGAAAGGATGGTGTAATGGGCAGGGGGGATGGTGACAGGAGGGACGGTGACAGGAGGGATTGTGTGATGGTGACAGGAGAGTTGGTGTGATGGTGATAAGAGGAATGGTGTAATGGTGACAGAAGGGATGGTGTAATGGTGACAGGAGGGATGGTGTAATGGTGACAGGAAGTATGGTGACAGGAGGGATGGTATGATGGTGACAGGTGGGATGGTCACAGGAAGGATGGTGTGATGGTGACAGGAAGGATGGTGTGATGGGCAGGAGGGATGATGTGATGGTGACAGGAGGGATGGTGTGATGGTGACAGGAGGGATGGTGTGATGGTGACAGGAAGTATGGTGACAGGAGGTGTATTGACAGGAGGGATGGTGTGATGGTGACAGGAAGGATGGTGTGATGGTGACAGGAAGGATGGTGGCATGGTCACAGGAAGGATGGTGTGATGGTGACAGGAGGCATGGTGTGATGGTGACAGGAGGGATGGTGGGATGGTGACAGGAGGGATGGTGGGATGGTGTCAGGAGGTTATGGAAGGATGAAGACAGGAGGTCTTTAGAAGTGGGGACATAGATTTTGCTGATCCTAGTGGCTACCAGGGATTTCACCTCACTTTCTGTGGTGGTTATGGAACAGAAATTAAGGGGAAATCTCTCCAGTTGGACATAAGTGACAAAAGCTGATGGACTAAAAAATCCACCCTTATTATATCGAAAATAATAGAAATATGTTTTTTTCACCTTGCTATCTACCTTAAATCACATTGCTATTTGCATAGTGTACTTGTTTGTTGCCTAAATAGTGGAATTTGCACTTAAAACTGTAAGTTTGTAACTTTTGTAGAATGCCAGTAAAAACTTGGCTGTGCCAGTAAATGTTGGGTGTTGTGCCAGTAAATTTCAATCTGGTAGGTTGGCAACACTGAGATATACACGTACTGTACATTATATAGCTCTGACCAAAGTGTTCATTATCTCAAACTTTGTTGGTTTTAATAAAGTTCTACTTTAAGGTAGGCTGAGTAAGGGAAAATCATATCTTTTTGTGAGCAGAAAAGCATATGTAAATGAGGTTCAATTTTCTAAAATCATCCCTTGTCCTGAGGTTTATGTCTGTTTGTGAGGCTGTCACTTGTGGCACAGTAATTAGTAGTATTTTGTGGGTACAAGGGCTTTGGCATATGTGTAGAGTGTATACAGGGACTAGGCTCAGGTTCTGTTTAATCACCCTCCTTTGAGCCATTCCCACTGTTATGCCTCGTACACATGGTGCAACAGTCGTACGACCACACGTTCAACTTTTGACCAAAACCGGTGCTGGCTGTTGTGTCTAGCATACTGACAGAAGTCAAGAATTCTGTATGCTGGCACCAGTCACTTTATTTAATATATTTACACACTTTTATCATCACCAATTAAGCACCAAGACTTTTTTTATATATGGTAGTCACTATATAGTGGTGCTTGGGACTACATTATGAACTTTGGACTATGAGCACTAAGATTATATATAGGCACTAAGCCACTTTACATTGAGGTTTTTCTCATTGCTATATATGTTTTCACATATTTTTTTGTTTATATATGCCTTGCACAAGCACTGTGATTTAGGCCCCTTTCACACGGGCGGATCGTTCGGGTTCGCCTGTCAGTTTTTCAGGTGGACCCGAACAGACGCTCCATTGCTCTCTATGGAGCGACGGATGACATCCAATCCGCTCCGATCCGCCAAAAACAGACGGATGGAAACCCTATTTTCCATCCGCCTGGCGGATCGGATCGGATGAACACAGACAGATGGTCGGTGTCCATCCGGTTCTCCATAGAGGAGAATGGATCTGTGACAGGTCAGTCATCCGCCGGCTCAGTGGGGATAAACGGATGGATCCCCGCTGAGCAGCGGAGCCTGTCAAAATGGGCTCCGCTCGTGTGAAAGAGCCCTTATACTGGGTGTGTAAACCCGATCAATTTAGTTTGTTTATTAAGCGCTGCACTTTTTATTTACATTTCTACATAACTTTTTCAGTGAGCGTGGCATATCTTAATATAGTTTAAAGAAGAAGCCCGCGCCCATAAGTAAACAGTCCACTAAATCTAAAAATGGCCTAGGCTGCTCGCGAAACAACTGATCCAATTGTCATTAAATGGCGCTGTGATTATTTCTTAGATATCTTAATATAGTATTTAGTTGTTCAACAAAGCCGAACGTAGTGACGTGTTACGAGCATCTAAAGAGGAAGTTCAGGTGAATGTGATTTGTGAATTAGGAACGTAGGTTTCCGAGAACGGACACTTCCGGGCGTTCCTGACTTCTGAGCATGCTTGTTTTGCACGTACATCTTTGTTGGCCCAACTTCTCTGTACAACAGTCGTACAAACGCTTGTTGTACAATGAAAGTTTTCTAGTCTGCTCAGCCAACTTCTGTTGTATGACTGTTAAATATCGGCTGTTGTAATCGCGTGTACTAACGGTCGGATGATCGTAGAACAAGCTGTTGTAAGAACGTTGTTGTACGACCGGCCCAACCCGACCATGACCACCATTATCTCATTGTCCCCTGCTCCATTTATCCACCTGTCATATGAAGCCATCCGGAATCCTTTCCTTATGGCCCGACCATGAGCACTATTTGCCATGGAGAGCTACACACACTGCTGATCTTTGATTTAGGGCTTGTTTTCTTCTTGTTTAAAATAGATTTTATTGAAAGTAGTAATGAATATATGTTTATTCTATCAACTTTTTATACTTTAATTCTAGAGAGAAAGGTGCATAATTTGGAGCAGGCTGGTACAGGCCCCAGTGCATTACTTTGCCCAGGGGCCCATGATGCTATTAAGACGGCCCTGACCCCATGAGATATAAAAAAATTGCCAGTAGTTTAACTTTCAGTGTTGGGTGGATTGATCCTCTAAAGATTTCTAGATTAAATACATTTGTTTCAAACCAGACATCTGTACATTTCAACAAATTGTGTCAATTTTTTTAAAGGTTAAAGAAGAACTTTACTCCTGTTCTTAAAAATTAAAAGTTGGCAGCTACAAACACTGTAACTGTTGACTTTTACCAAGCAGGTACTTACCAACCCATACCAATACATTGCT
This sequence comes from Glandirana rugosa, assembly GCA_018402905.1. Taxonomy (NCBI): domain Eukaryota; kingdom Metazoa; phylum Chordata; class Amphibia; order Anura; family Ranidae; genus Glandirana; species Glandirana rugosa. Next base: position 275,581 of record BLSH010397631.1, on the reverse strand, counting down.
GCCTTTCCTGGAGCTGATTCTTAATCTGGCTTTGGATCCCCAGAACCACCATCTTGGATGTGGGTACCAGCTGTCTCACTGCCGGCTCCCCACTGCGCATGCACAAGATCGTAAGATGGGAAAGGCCAAGTTGACGTCATCCTCACCTAGGTACGGTTGAGGAAGAGGGAGTGTGTACCTGTCAAAAAAAAGGTACCTGTGACACTGCACGGAAATTCTGGAAGAGGATCCTTGAGGCTGATCTCACTGATGAGGATTGGGCTTGTATAAACACCAATCTCCTCAAGAGTTTACATCAACATCCAGGAAACAAGTTATAAACGTCATAGCCAATGGTACCGTACTTCAATGCGCCCACCATTTTCCCTGAGGTGTCAAGCATCTGCTGACGATGCCAATCTGATAAAGGGATGCTCTTACACGTTTGATGGTTCTGCCCTCAGATACGCCCCATTTGGACTGATGTACAATCTGTGCTTAAACAGATAAGGGACCAAGACCTGCCCTTTTTCCCCTACACCATACACATATTTCCCCAGAGTGGGAAATTAGCTTGTGGGGATCACTTTTCAGAGGAACAAATTCAGCATGGAGGTCAGTTTTTTTAAAATCTGGCGGCTTGCCAGGTTTATTATTGCAGGTTTGCAAGCTCAAAACACATAAAAAAAAAAGACAGAAAACAAAATCTCACTGTCTGGCACTAAACTAAACAATCAAGTTACTCTCTATACCGTGTGGGGCTGTCCCTGACACCCACAAAACATAAGCACAGTGCAAACCTTGTTCATTGAGTCCAAATTAGCACACAGAGCTCACTCAGTTTTTTCCCTCTGAGATTCAGGATAGAGCTCTTCTCTGCTCTTCTCTGCTCATTAAATGCAGACGGAGAGGGGTTTGAGTGGACCAGAAAGTCTGGGCCGGAACCAGCTCTGCCACGGTGGCTGGAAAAAAACGGGTCAGTCTCTCACCAGTCTCCTCAACATGATCAAATGCGACGCGACAAGTATCGCCCGTCCATTATTGCGCCTCGCATAACCTAACACCCTCTGGATACAAACGATCCTTGACTATCCATTTACTGAATGCAGCCAAGACACTTACCCCTAGGCTATGGAGATCGACTAAGGCCTTGGGATTTACCCTCATTTTCTTCCACCTGGAAAAGGTGGCTCCTGTTTAAAGACTCAGATTTGTATAAGCAACATTTCTCTTTTTGACTGACATGACTTGTGACCATACTCCAAGCATTATTCTGCGGTTTTCTACTTTCTCTGAGCATCAGGCTGGCTGGAAACCCTCCGGGGGCACCTCTCACCCACCCCCCTCTTATTATCCCCCCGCCCGTCCTTTTTTTTTTCCTCTTTCTTCTTCTGCTCCCATTTCCATGCCGCAACCTCAAGATCCTCCCCTCTCCCATTACGCCCACTTCTTTTCCCTCTCTCCTCCTCCCCTTTACACCCATCAATTGACTGTTCCAAGACATTACTCCCCGTGCGCCTCATCACTAGAGTTGAGCGAACACCTGGATGTTCGGGTTCGGCCGACCTTCGCGGAAACATTCGGGTTCGGTACTGAACGTTATCCGAACTTTACCCCGGACCCCGAACCCCATTGAAGTCAATGGGGACCCAAACTTTTCGGCACAAAAATGACTGTAAAAAAGTACTGGAAAGTGCTAGAGGGCTGCAAAAGGAAGAAAAATGGGAGATGTTATTAGATCTGCAATCTGTCCCTCAAAGCAGCAGTAATCTCTACCTAGTCCAGTATCAGACCGTTCTGGAATCAGATCTTTCTGTAATGCAGGATGAGAGATCGTTCTGTAATCAGATCGTTCTGTAATGCAGGATGAGAGATCGTTCTGTAATCAGATCGTTCTGTAATGCAGGATGAGAGATCGTTCTGGAATCAGATCTTTCTGTAATGCAGGGTGAGATGCTATAGATCTACAATCTGTCCCTCAAAGCAGTAGTAGTAATCTCTACCTAGTTATTAGATCTGCAATCTGTCCCTCACAGCGCCGGCAGCATCCTCTCCCTACACTAACCTGAGAGCATGTGACATGCAGCACTGTGACTCCAGCCCCATATAGAGGCTGGGTCACATGATGCACTGGCCAATCACAGCCATGCCATTAGTAGGCATGGCTGTGATGGCTTCTAGGGAAAACCAGTGAAACGCTTGTTGATTGGCTGCCCTGCAGCTATTCAACATGCGTGATAAAATACCAGAACCCAGAACCCGAACCCGAACGTTTTTCTCAAACATTCGGGTTCGGTACACGGACACCCGAAAGTTCGGTACGGACCCGAACTTTACAGTTCGGGTTCGCTCAACTCCACTCATCACCACTCATCCAATGGTGTAACCTCTTCTGGGTAATAATTTTGTTTATTCTCTTACTTATTTGTCCTTGTTGCTTTTTTATTGTTGTGCATACGCCCCTTTTACCCTATTTCTGGTTGATACTTATGGTTACTGTACTGCAGATCCATGTGTTTCTCTCACCTAATCACCTTTGTTATACATTTCTTCATGTGCAAGGTTCTTGTACTGTATCATTCATTTTTTATTTTAATAAATATTATGGAATGAAAAAAAAAGGTACCTGCTCCATGAAAAAACCCACTGCAAATCTGTTAAAGACTGGGCAGTAGGGGAAGAGGAAGATGATTGGTACTTTCACTTTTAAGTGAAAGTCCACTTTAAAAGGGACCTGGTCTAAAATGATACCCCCACCACATCTTGCTACCCTAAATTCATAAATTGTAAAAAGAAATATAAAAAAATACTTTTCTTACTGGTACAAGCTGGTCCTCCAGGCTTCCTATGGCGCCAACCAGGTGACAAAATGCTAAAGAACTGATCACGTGATCTCTGCTGTGGGCAAGAACCAGGTTTCAGACACAGTTGCTGATTGGCTGGCTCTCCTAAGAAGTTAGCCTACTAAGTCTCTCCATCTCTTGTAATTCTTATAGGTTTAGATAGCCAGCAAAGAAGTTAACTTGTCTATTTACTGCATACTTTAGTTAGGCTTGTATCTATTATTCTATCTTGCAGAGGAAATCAATATGAATCTTCTAATTAAACAGTCTGTTTCCTGTTCATACGGGATGTAATAAATCTCCATGTAAGAAGAATTGTAGGAAAGAAAGTTGGTCCTGTAAGCTGAAACTTCTCAGAGGAAACCGGAAAATTGAGGTTATCATTTAGGATGTAGGATCAACTATAAAATTTTACCCATGTTTTGGACATCTTATTATTTATTGTACTTAAATAGTTTACACCATTTGAACTTGAAATAAACCCCAAGTTAAAGATCCAGCTGTGGACTCCCTTTTTTGGGTGGTACCACTGCAGAAGGAGCCCCCTAGTGTCCAGGTTGTTAAGCCAGTTCCCTGAGCTACAGTGGGCCTCTCATTCAACAGCTTTGTGAAAGCATCAGCACATCCCACCAGTTCCCAGTACAGTCACTTGTTGGAGTTAGTGGGAGTAAGTGCCCGGGGAGGTAGTGCTCCGTCCAAAATTTCCAGCACCAGCTGCCACTGGAATCTACCCAGTCATTGTTTCCAACTACCCCATGTAATTGCTCAGCACCACTTCTATCCCATAACCGGCTGCTTACAGGATACCCCAGGTATGGACCGAGCCTGAATGTTAGTGAACCTTCTTGGGGCTTTACAAGTGTGCCAAACTGCCTGCTTCCTTCAAGCAATAGCATCTTGTCAGGAGTTCATTATACAGTATTTTATGGAGGAAATGTGGCTTTCTTTAATTCTTTTACTTTGCAAGATTCTTTTATAAATATTAAGAACATGGTATAAGACTTCAATGCATAATTCTATTCAACTAGTACAGTATTGTCGCTGGTAGGATTAGTCTCATACATATAGATAGAGTCCACAGCTATGGAAGAACAACTCACAATTTGTAACTGGTTCCATCTAAGGGTGAGGGACACAGAGGGAGGTTGCAGTGTGCCAGTCTATTCTAAAATCATGGTCTCAGTTCCTACTGGTCCATAGGCCTCACCGTGTATGCCTCTCAAACAGGGGAGGGCTGGCAGCCTTAGGCCTGGGGGGCAAGTCCAGTCAAGTGGCCCATTGAACCACCGAATCAGCTCGCCATCCATGCCCACCTGGTTTTAGAACAGATATTGATGTTATGAAGAAAGACAAATATGATACAATGTGGTAACATAATTTAATGTTAATAGCAACAAAGGTGGTTTAACAAAAATAATGCATCAATGCAGCTCATCAGTGCCCACCAATGCAGGCTCATCAGTGCCTATCAGCTTAGCCTCATCAGTACCCATCAATGCAGCCTCACCAGTACCCATCAGCACAGCCTGATCAGTGCCAATCATTGCAGCCTGATCAGTGCCCATCAATGCAGCTCGATCATTGCCCATCAGCACAGCCTGATCAGTGCAGCCTGATCAGTGCCCATCAATGCAGCCTCACCAGTGTCCATCCAATGCAGCCTGCAATGCAGAGTGAGGAGAGCCGCCGGAGATCCCCGCTTACCTGGCGCGGCCGCTGTCATATGAAGTCCCGCCTACTGGGCCGGCTCCTATGATAGACCTCACCAGTGTGCCATTATAGAAGCTGGTCCAGGAGGTAGGACTTCGTAAGCGGGAGGTCCCCGCTCTGTGTAATCCGGCGGCGCGCCAGCGCCCCACCCCGAGGCAGCCCAATGGGCCTAGCGGGGTCCATGGTAGGGCTGGCCCTGGGTGCCCCCCCCTTTGCCTGCAGTTAGTTGGTGGCTGCGTCCCTGGCCCCTGCTTCCTTCCTCCACAAGAAGAAAAAAGTGTGCGTGGGCGGCCATTTTAAATGTAAGTTATGGTGGCCTGGGGGGCAATTGCCACCTTACCCCCTGGCCCAGCCCTCCCCTGCTCTCAAAGGAGATCTGCACTCTTCTCCGTCTTGCGTTCTTCTCCATTCATACTCCGTCTATGAGTGGAAACAAGAAAACTCTCTTGGCCATGTTCTGTAAACACTAGGGACTGCAATCCATAAAAATCTTAGAAGGTCAACTGTTTCTGAGGCCACCTTTGGCACCAACAGTCATTTTATAATCAAAATCACTTAGTCATACAATGTCCCCATTCTAATGACTGGTAGACCAACAGCTGAACCCCTTGACTATGTCTACAAGCATCATGCATTGACACAATTCACTCTTTGACTTTTGGGTTACCAGTCAAATGTAGGATTGCCACCTCATCCCTTTAAAACCAAACACATATGAATTACACAGGTTCTGAGGCTAATTGGATGCAGATAAGGCACCAAGTGAGTATAATTACCACTTTAATCAGCCACAGGACCTGTGTAATTAATATGTGTTCGGTTTTAAAAGGATGAGATGGCAACTCTAGTCAAATGTCTTCTTATAAAGTACTCAACAATGTTGATCCTACACGTATGACCACTAAGGACCTCGAAATTTCCACAATAATTTTACAATGTATAAGATGATCCCCTTATGTCTAGTTATATGTAGTTGTTTGGCCACCTGAGCAGACACATCTAATTAGTTTCGTAATATGGACAAAATCGGATCTAATAAGCGTTTGTTTTCTGTAGGATTTGAAAGCATTTTTCTGCTTTTCTGTGTGCTGTACCTGGGGAAACAAAGGCAGTCATACATTAATTACGCTACAAAACACCATGGAAACTTTGCTTGTCTCACTCCTACTGATACCACAAAATGTCCTCATAGAGCTGAAGTCATTTTATAGCTAATTAACATGGCACCATTTTGAGAGGAGCGGTATGCGGCAGTGGCAAAATAATTGGACAGTGTTCCTGTGTTATAAATGAACTCTAAATGGATTAGTAAAGCACATCGTACTTTCACAGTACCTTTGCTTCTCCAGTTCTCATTACAATGAACCCGAATTGCCTTCATGCTTTTGTATTTAACAACAACAACAAGTTATTCATTGTGCTCTGTTAGGATTACAAGGCATACTTTTTGATTTTGAGCCTTAAGATGGAAAGCGGTCACACCATGACCAGTGGCATAGTTAACAATGAATGGCCCTTAGTGCTAGTTTGGGACCAGGTGCTCCTTTTTACCAACTGCTATCCCCCTCCTGCTTTCTGTCTTACATTATTAATACAGTAGAATACTGGGCTGTGCGGAGTCATGCAGTCAGCTAATCCTGCAGACATGAGCAAGGTAGCCTCTTGCACCATTGTTGAGTGCAGGAACCCTTCATTGCTCATCCCTTGCGCTTGGTCATGTAATAAATGAAGAACAGGGAAGCCATGGGGAAGAGGTCTTGTGCACTGTTCGTCCCAGGCACTTTGCTTTTGCAGCTCTGCAGATGCCTTTCCTCTACAGTAATTCTTAGAATAGATGTTAAGACAAAGTTTTGTTTCACATGTGAAAATCTTTACCTCTGCCCAGTGTGCCTTAAAATGATACTAAACAGACACTGTTTATTTTACATTGTCCCTTCTACACTATTACCAAAATCATTGGGACGCCCACCCCTACACGCACATGAACTTTAATGGCATCTCAGTCTTAAGGCCCGTACACACGGTACGATTGTCAGCCAACAATGGTCATACAACAGCCTGTTGTCCGATAATCCAACCGTTAGTACGGACAATTCGACAGCCAATTTCCAATTATCGTCCAACAGAAGTTGTCTGTGAAGGCTAGAAAACTTTTGTTGGCCAACAAGCGTTCGGCTCCTGTGTACAGAAGTTGACCCAACAAAAGTTGGAAGTGCAAACAAGTATGCTCGGAATCCAGGAAGTGTTCGGTCGTGTAAACCTGCGTCCGTAATTCACAATTCACATTCACCTGAACTTCCTCTTTATACACTCCTAACACATCACTGCATTCACCTTTCGCACGATTACTTGACTACCGTCAGTACGCTAGACAAAACCACTGACAGCCAATTTGGACAAAAGTTGGACATGCGGTCGTATGACAGTCGGCACGTGTGTACGAGGCTTTAGTTCGTAAGGGTCAATGTTGATTTGGCCCACCCTTTGCAGCTATAACAACCTCAACTCTTCTGGGAAGTCTGTCCAAAAAGGAGGATGTGGACGAGAAGGCCTGGCTCGCAGTCTATGCTCTACTTCATCCCAAAGGTGTTTTATCAGGTTGAGGTAAGGACTCTGTGCAGGCCAAGTTCCTCCACCCCAAACTCGCTCATCCGTGTCTTTGTGGACCTTGCTTTGTGCACAGGTCCAAATCATTTGGTGGAGGGGGGATTGTGGTGTGGGGTTGCTTTTTAGGGGTTGGGCTTGGCCCCTTAGTTCCAGTGAAGTGAACTCTTAAGGTGTCAGCATACCAAGACATTTTGGACAATTTCATGCTCCCAACTTTGTGGAAACAGTTTGGGGATGGCCCCTTCCTGTTCTAACATGACTGTGCACCAGTGCACAACGCAAGGTAAATTTCCAGGCTTGGCTGGAAGCCAAGCCTGTGTGTGTTTTTCTTCTGGGTCAGGGTTTGAGTGACTCAGAGAGGGCTGGGTGACTCACAAGCAACATCACTGAGACCTCCCACTTCTTTCCAGACCATGCTGGAATCTTCTGGATGGGGAGGAGGAGAGGTAAGGTGGAGCTTCCTTGAGTATTCTGAGGAGCCCTGACCAAATCCCAATCTGGATTGGCAGGGGGCAGGCCTCCTTAAATACTCAGTCAGCACAGCTGGGTAGGAGTTGTTTGGGAAGGAAGCCGGAAATGGAGTGCTAGGCTGTCGTGGCCTTGGAGGGAGCTCCCCAGTCTGTGGGGGGGGGGGGTGACCTTGGGCCTGGGCTCGGGTGCTGACACGACCTCCTTACAACACACAGAAGTGTCCTGAACAGGAGGCACAGGAGCAAAGAGAGGACAGCAGGAGAGCACTGCCAGGCAAGTTTCCAGGGAGGAACAACAGATCGCAGCCAGTAGAGCTGGTGAGTGACACATAGTCAGGAGGACTGGGAGGCATGCCTGAGAGGACTGGGTGATTGCAGTCTGGGATGGGTGCAGAGAGTGCTGGGACAAGGTCATCTAGAGCCCAGGGCGAACATGCCAAACTGTGTCCCCTCTTTCCAAGATGTGTAGCCAGGAGCTGGGTATACTCACTCCCGGCAACTAGAAGACATTTCTGCTATTAAACACAATGCAGTTGTTTTTCCTAGTGTTCCAGTTTGCTGATCTGCGGCTCTAATAATGACAAAAGACAGATGCACTCTGGGAGTTGTAGTTTACTTATGAGGATTTGCCCCCTGGCTGTACCCGGAGAAACTACATCTACCAATAGGCTGTGGGGAAGAGGAGGTTTCTGGGAAAACAAGTGCCTCGTGGGAGAGACTATAAGAACAGGGACCCAACAGGGTAAGATTAGGCACATCAAATAGTTTTCACAACTGGACAAATGACACACACCAGTAAATTACACTTTATGTAAATCATGATTTTGCAAACTTAACCAATGTATACATTTATATATATTTCTATATAGTGTGCATGAGAGTGGGGCACAGGAGAGCAGAGGAATGACTCCTGCAAGTGTCAGACCACTCTCTACTGCTTACTCACATGATACCAGCAAACAGTAGATAAACAAGTATAACACTCGAATGGTAAATAAAGCAATATTCAACCTGCTCTGAGGGAGATAATTCTTTGGTGAATGCAGCTGTAACATAAGTTTTAGCAAAGCAATATAAGCTCATCCTAAGAGCCATAGACTGGAGAGATCTACATCTTCTGTTCCTGTGTGGTGAGCGGGTGAAAGCCCATCCTAACAGACACTGTATATAGACAGCCTTACTCTTCATATCTGCTAGAATATCTGATACTAGGAGATGCCTATTAATTAGCTCTGGGTGTGAATGCTATACACAGGCATCCATATTTCACATTGGGTTGTTGCTACTTGTAGTTCTACAAATTTAAGTCACTGTGATCACTGTGAAGCTTTCATTGTTCTTCCGCAGAAAGAGTGCTATATTTCCTTGGAATTTTCCTTGTTCTATCAGCCTTGTTTGGTATATACCATTTAATCTACTGAAAGCTAGCTGAAGATCAACTGAACTGTTAAACAAGGAACATTGAACTACAACTACTCCTCACCCCCCCCCCCCCCACTTAGGATGAGCTTATATTGCTTTGCTAAATGTATTTTACAGCTGCATTCACCAAAGAATTATCTCCCTCAGAGCAGGTTGAATATTGCTATATTCATCATTCTGGTGTTATACTTGTTTACCTACTGTTTGCTGGTGTCATATGAGTGAGCAGTAGAGAGTGGTCTGACACTTGCAGGAGTCATTCCCCTGCTCCCCTGTGCCCCACTCTCATGCACACTATATAGAAATATATATATATATATATACATTGGTTAAGTTTGCAAAATCATGATTTACATAAAGTGTCATTTACTGGTGTGTGTCATTTGTCCAGTTGTGATCACTATTTGATGTGCCTAATCTTACCCTGTTGGGTCAAAGTTCTTCATTTAACATATTCTTTGAGTAAACAATCTTGATTTACCTTAATCTTGTGTATTCTTTTACTGCGTCTTTACTTAACCACTTCAGCCCCGGAAGGATTTCACACTTTAGGACCAGAGCACTTTTTGCGATTCGGCACTGCATCGCTTTAACTGACAATTGCGCAGTCGTGCGGCCTTGTACCCAAATTAAATTTGCATCTTTTTTTCCCCACAAATAGAGCTTTCTTTTGGTGGCATTTGATCCCCTCTGCGTCATTTCTGATCGCCGCTATAAACAAAAGAAGAGCGACAATTTTGCAAAAAATCCCAAATTTCTTACTTTTTGCTAAAATACAAATCCAAAAAAAAAAAAAATATAAAAAAACATTTTTTTTCATCAGTTTTGGCCGATTTATATTCTTCCTCATATTTTTGGTAAAAAAAAACAACGCAATCAGTGTTTATTGATTGGTTTGCGCAAAAGTTGCCGCGTTTACGGATGATGAGAATTAATTTCTGGGGTTTTTAATTTTTTTTATTTTTTACTAGTAATGGCGGCGATCTGTGATTTTTAGCGGTACTGCGATATTGCAGCGGACATGTCGGGCACTTTTGACACTTTTTTGGGACCGTTGGCATTTATACAGCGATCAGTGCTATAAAAATGCACTGTTTACTGTGTAAATGCCATTGGAAGTGAAGGGGTTAACCTGCAGGGGGCGCTCTATGGGTTAACTGTGTTCCCTGGGCGTGTTCTAACTGTGTGTGGGCTGCCCTGACTGGGGAAAGGGGATGATCACGTCTTACATGTAGAGGAAGGCTGTGATCATCGCCCTTCCCCCTCTATGAGAACGGAGGTCCGTGTTTACATACACGGACCTCCGTTCTCTCGCTGTGGGGGGGCCATCGCGGGTAGCCGGTAGAGATCGAGTCCACCCTACCCGCTCCCTGGCCCCCCCGAACACAGTGAGCGCGCCCCCGGCAGCGCGCGCGCTCACAATATTAGTTATCGCGGCCGCCGTCAGGTGACGGTGGTTTGCGATAACGAGCTACCTTGTCGCCGTCACGCTGCGGCAGGCGGTCGGCAAGTGGTTAAAGGGAAACTAACACTATGAGTAAACCCAATGTGTCAGAGGTGGCAGAGAACTCACAGAGTCAGGGAAACCAGAGGGGTATTGAATTATCTTGCGACCCTCAAGAGGGCAGCTCTACATATGAGCATTATGTGTCAGCAACATTCCCCTCACAAAAACACTGAGCACTAGTCTCCACCCCCTACTGAAATCCCCCCTCTCAGCACAAATCTTTATCTCCAAATTGCCCCAGCTCAAATGCCCACCCCCCAAAAAAATCACTCCTCCTTGCACAAATCGTCATCCCCCACCTCTGATCACGAGTCACAAAAACACTCCCCTTACAACGACTGTGTATTACGAGTATACATCTCGACGGGAGAACTCCCAGCGTTCTATTAAGTTATGGGGAGACCAAAGGGACTGAGACACTCAAGAGACGGTGGAGACTGTGTAACCCAAATGAGTATCACAATCAAAGGGAAATTGGTGAACGGCTGGCGGACGGCGTCGCACTGCCGCTGTTCCATCGAGCAATAGCGTTTGGTGGCAGTG
>BLSH010397631.1:246857-263623 GCA_018402905.1 Glandirana rugosa | reverse complement strand
GGGGACGTTGGCAAACAAAACACCCTCCACCCCCCCCCCCCCCGTTTGGTCAGTCGGTCCGTGCGTTGCTCAGTCAGTCAAAACCAACCAACTTCCCCCCCATCACGTGCCCGTCCATCCGCCCACCAGCCACTCACTTACCCCTTCTAGGTCCTCTGTGTCTCCTCCTCCTCAGCAGCTTCCTCCTCAGTGGCCATTATGGCCACTTCTCCTCTTGGCTAATCGGGTCTATCGGACCCGCTTCCTGATTGGCCGGGAGGAGAAGCAGGAAGACAAAAGCAAATATTCACAATTGTCACCCAACTGGGTGGGCTCAAGGAGCAGTGCTCCATTGTTGGTGTCAATGGGAGGAATAGTACACAATCATTGGTATCAGTGGAAGAAATACCCAGATAGCAAGGATAACATGCCACAAATTTGTGTTGAATTGCAATCCAGTTAACTTGCTGCACATTTTCACTGGCAAGTTGTACACTTGCAGAGCACTTGAAGCACAGGTTCTAGTTGACACTTTTCCAATTTGTAGCAAATTTACGTTGCAAGTCACTAGGAAGTGCAAGTGCAGGTCTACAGCATGAAAATTTAGCCACAGTGACCCCTATGGTGGGATGACTACATTCACTTGTGGAGACATTAGTGTTAAAAGGAAATGCTGAGTGTGGTGTGGTTGTACGGTGAGTTGGGTTAAGCAAGCCCGACTAGGGCTCTCGGTCACCCTGTGCCCCTAAAAGACACAGGGTGACTTCCACATAACAGGGGCCGGGGGAGCTGGAAAATTGGCTTCCAGAGCTCTCTAGGGTAACCTGGGCTCCACGAGCCACCCGCCCAAAGTGACTCCCGTCACAATATCTGAACCAGACCTTGCAGCAGACTTGCAGAATGTTTGCAAAGGAAGTTGATCCGGAGTCATGCAATGCAATTGTGCAACAAACTTATGAAGCCTTGCAAGTCTAGCAATAGCTTAGCTTAGTAATTTTCAAATTTGCAGCACAATTGCTTTCTATATGGGTAATGCCCCATTATTGGTGTCTGTGGAAGAAATAGTACCCTATTGTTGGTATCAGTGGATGGAATAGTGCTCCATCATTGATATTAATGGGAGGAATTGTGCCCCATCATTGGTGTCAGTGGGAGGAATAGTTCTCCATCATTGATATTAGTGGAAGGAATAGTGCCCCATCATTGGAGTCAGTGGGAGGAATAATGCCCCATCATTGGTGTCAGAGGAAGGAATAGTGCCCCATCATTGGTGTCAGTGGGAGGAATAGTTCTCCATCATTGATATTAGTGGAAGGAATAGTGCCCCATCATTGGTATTAGTGGGAGGAATAGTGCCCCATCATTGGAGTCAGTGGGAGGAATAATGCCCCATCATTGGTGTCAGAGGAAGGAATAGTGCCCCATCATTGGTGTCAGTGGCAGGAATTATGTCCCACTGTTGGTGTCAATGGAGGAATAGTACGTCATATCTAAGAAGGAATGGTACCCAAAGGGCAGGATAAAGGCTGACAAAGGGCCGCATCTGGCCCCCGGGCTGCAGCTTGGATACCCCTTCCCTAGACATAAAACACGCAATTGACCTGTGCAGTGCAGGCACACTGCATGAAAAACTTTTTTTTTTGCCCGGAGCTGGGCTTTAAATGAGCAACGACGACTTGAACCTGCAGTGACACCCAAACTGATTTCAGCTTAGTATAGGCAGCTTAGCAAAAAGATGAATTCCACTATGGGCTGACGCATATTACTTTCTTGAAATACAAAGCACAGTCTCACTCCAGTTCCTGAAGCCCAGATACTGTCTTAGATATCTCATGTGCTCATTATCGGTTAATAATGCATTTCCTAAGCATCTAGTACATTAGTGACGTCGCTGCAGCGAGCTTAACAGCTTTTGCCGCTAGCCTTCTAATTTCATCCCCTCATTGTGTAGTCAGGCTCCCAGTAAAACTTCATCACTTCTCGCTCTCCTCTTCCTTATTTTCAAATGCTGTGCTATTAGTTGAATAGTCTCCAGACATTCTGTATGTAATCCGGTAAAATGTTCAATACTTTATGTCTGCCGCTGTTTTGTAATAGCTCAAGGCTGAAGTTTAGCTTCAGAAACTATTATCATTGACAGCAGAATGTGTTCTTCTAGGCTCAGAACTCACACAAACCTATTAATTCCCCCTGAAACATTCAATGCAATTGTTCCATTTGTGGGCTTAGGCCTAGATTTACGGGGAGTCGCATTAACTGATGCTGTGGTTATTATTTTCAAGGCTTTTGTGTATTTATTTTAACTTTATACAAAGAAAAAAAAATTTGATAGTAGAAAGTTCTCTGAATAGAATAAGAAATTGGATACAAGATAATATAACTTCCTGACTAAGCCATAATTAAAGATGAACTCTGGAATAAGCAAATATTGGGTTGATTTACTAAAACTGGGGCACTCAGAATCTGGTGCAGCTGTGCATGGTAGCCAATCAGCTTCTAACTTCAGCTTGTTCAATTTCATTTTGACAGAATTTTTTTTTGAAGCGGATTGGTTTCTATGCAGAGTTGCACCAGATTCAGAGTGCTCCAGTTTTAGTAAATCAACCTCTGTCTTAACCACTTGCCGACTGCAATACGTACATATACACACTATATTACCAAAAGTATTGGGATGCCTGCCTTTACACGCACATGAACTTTAATGGCATCCGAGTCTTAGTTCATAGGGTTCAATATTGAGTTGGCCCACCCTTTGCAATTATAACAGCTTCAACTCTTCTGGGAAGGCTGTCCACAAGGTTTAGGAGTGTCTATGGGAATATTTAACCATTCTTCCAGAAGCCCATTTGTGAGGTCAGACACTAATTTGTTGGATGAGAAGGCCTGGCTCGCAGGCTCCGCTCTAATTCATCCCTATAGAATTGAGGTCAGAACTCTGCAGGCCAGTCGAGTTCCTCCACCCCAAACTCGCTCATCCATGCCTTTATGGACCTTGCATTGTGCACTGGGGTGCAGTCATGTTGGAGCAGGAAGGGGCCATCCCCAAACTGTTTCCACAAAGTTGGGAGCATGAAATTGTCCAAAATGTCTTGGTATGCTGACGCCTTAAGAGTTTCCGTCACTGGAAATAAGGGGCCAAGCCCAACCCCTGAAAAACAACCCCACACTATAATCCCCCCTCCACCAAATGATTTGGACCAGTGCACAAAGCAAGGTCCATAAACCTTGCTGGGGATGTATCTTTACACTCCTAAACCATGTGGACAGCCTTCCCAGAAGAGTTAAAGCTGTTAAAGCTGCAAAGGGTGGGCCAACCCAATATTGAGCCCTATGGACTAAGACTGGGATGCCATTAACCACTTCAGCCCCAGAAGGTTTTACCCCCTTAATGACAGGCCTTTTTTTGCGATACTTTAATTGAACATTTCGCGGTCGTGCAACGTTGTACCCAAATAAAATCGACGTCCTTTTTTCCCCACAAATAGAGCTTTCTTTTGGTGGTATTTAATCACCTCTGCGGTTTTTATTTTTTGCGCCATAAACAAAAAAAGACCCACAATTTAAAAAAACAAAACAAAACAATATACTTCACTTTTTGCTATAATAAATATCTCCCAAAAAATATATAAAAAACAAATGTATTTATCAGTTTAGGCCAATATGTATTCTACTACATATTTTTGGTAAAAAAAATCGCAATAAGCGTATATTGATTGCTTTGCGCAAAAGTTATAGCGTCTACAAAATAGGGGATAGGTTTATGGACTTTTATTTTTTTAAAAATGTTTTTACTGGTAATGGCGGCGATCTGCGATTTTTAGTGGGACTGAGACATTGCGGCGGACAAATCTGATCCCAAGTGACACTTTTTGGGGACCAGTGAAATTATTACAGGGATCAGTGCTAAAAAAAATGCACTAATCAATGTATAAATGACACTGACAGGGAAGGGTTTAACACTAGGGGGCGATCAAAGGGTTAACTCTGTCCCCTGGGTGCAGGGCCACTGATAGAAATCATGGGGCTTCGTACAGCCTACCTAATGGTGCCCCCTTCAGCCCCACCCCTGGTCCCTTCTTCAGCGCCACCCCTGGCCCGCCTTAAAACAAAGTGCAGGTTTGTCTTCAAGTGCTATTTATCTTTCTCCAGCCAGCCCCCTCACCCCTGGACACCTTTCCATTACACAGCCCCCACACCTCTGGACACCTTTACATTACACAGCCCCACCCAGCTCTGGACCCTGCACATTACACATTGCCCCCCCCCCACACAGCTCTGGACCCTGTACATTACACATTAGCCCCCCACCTATCTCTGGACCCTGCACATTACACATTAGCCCCCCCACCCATCTCTGGACCCTGCACATTACACATTAGTTCCCCCACCAAGCTCTGGACCCCTGAATATTACACGTTGCCCCTTCCTACCTTTATTGGCATGCAGAGCTGGGGACACAGTAGTGCTGAACAGAGGGTGGGAACTGCTGGAGTTCATTTTTCATATCAACAAGCTAATGATTGCTTGCTATTACCACCTAGCAACCAATCACCTGCTGGTTAACTTGAAAAGTTAACTCCAGCAGTTCCCGCCTTCTATTCAGTGCTGCTCACTGTCTCTCTGAGAACTGCAGAGTAAATACAGCGGCCGACCCTGGGTGTCAGTCAGGTGGGTATGGTCCTCACCCAGGCACCGGGCACCCCCCACACCCTGTCACAGCTCACCTCTCCCTGCTCTGGCTGTCACAGCACCGCTGCCTGAGCTTGGCCCCCCATGAGTGAAGCCGAAACAGCGGGGTGCTGGGCTCAAGCAGCGGTGCTGTGGCAGCCAGAGCAGGGAGAGGTGAGCTGACACCCCCCCAAATGTGTGGTGGCACACCCGTCCCCTTAGCAAGGCCACTGAGTCTGAGTGGAGTGCGGGGGGGGGGGGGAGGGTTGGCGTGTTTGCGCTGGTTGAAGAAAGACTTTTTTAAATATATGTTCTGAATTCTGTTCAGATTGCCCGGACCTTCCTGCTGGCCGGGTGCCAGTACAACAGGGCCAGTTGTACTGGCTTATCAGCGGCCCTGCCTGGGTGTGTCCTAACTGTGTGGGGGATGGGCTCACTGGGACAACACAGAGATCGCTGTTCCTGATCACTTGTCCCTTGTCAGAACGGGGATCCACCTTGTTTACATAGGTAGATCCCCGTTGTGCCTCTTTGTGCGGCAATCGCAGGTAGCTGGCGGACATGTGTGGACCCACAGTATTTATTTCATAAAATGACACACAGGTACGTCATTTTGTGCAATAGAACCACCATGCCGCAGTATATGTGCGTTCTTAAAGTGGTTAAAGTTCATATGCGTGTAAAGACAGGCAGCCCAATACTTTTGGTAATATAGTGTAGTAGATGTAGGGTTACCCAGCACATTGTATGATTACAGCAACTTGCAAGCATCACCTTTCAAAGGACATTGTTGGAAACTAAAGCCATCTGCAGATGGCTGCCTTATAAATTAGCATATTTATTACTTTTAATTATAGTGATTGCTGCTAGGCTCTGGTTTTTACTTTGGTTGGGTTTGGCAGAGTTCCACGCTTGTCAGCGCAGACTCCATTGAGGCTTCAGCATTCAGGCTCCAGGTTTTCCTGGATCTTAACAAGCACTGAACTCTAGCCTCAGGTGGCATCAGAAATTATAAGTCCCTCCAAAACTATTCTGTTCCGCTACCTTTCCAAAGTCTCTGTAGTTGCTAAAGAATACAAAAGAAAAGATGTGACTTTTTCTTGCTACCTTTACTTTGATATAAATATACCAGTTCACATTTATCTTTAAGTGTAAGAATATGATACATTTAGATCATACGGGATAATAAGTCTACGTGACAAAACTTTGTGCTCTTCACGTTTCTCATTTCTAGAAATTGCACAGATAAAAGTGGTACATTCAGAATGGTAACAATTGGAAATGGAATGTGTTCGCATAGAAGGATTTCATGAAACTATAAAACTAGGGTAATCAACTGTAGAACCAAGTAAGAATGTTCATTGGAATATAAATGTACTCCATCTATTCAGGCATTTTGTGCAAGTACATTTATTTTGCTGCTAGGAAAATTATTTGCACGCTTTCCCATACTTTTTTAATGTATGAATAGACCTGTAAAAGTGCACTGAGGAGCAGCCGGAGAGTATCAACAATAGTTTCAAACTCCGGAACTCAGTTACACTTGAGCTTGGTTTTTGGCTCCAAGTCACCAGGCCAGATTTGTTGGGCTTTGTTTTACAAATAGGAGTGCATCTAGATTAGCACTTTTCTCTTTAAATGGGAATTCCAAAATACGATTCCCCTTGTCAAGGTGATATGAGAACGTCTACATCAGTCTTTCTCAACTATGTTACCAACAAAAAACACTTGAAACTATTTTCAATTCTAGGGGAACCCTGGCTAAATTCAAGTCATGAAGGGCCAGTGGGGAAAATGCACCTTACATTGGTGGTTAGTGGGAAGAACTTACAGTGGTGGTCAGAATGCCACCCTTACTGACAGCTAAACAGATCATTGGTGTCACACTGCTAGCTCTTTCAAGTGGTATTGGCCCCAGAACTATGTAGGTGCAATACAATGGTAGGTAGATCAGCCACATCTCAAGAAACCCCCAGAAACCTCTGGAGGAACCCTAGGGGTTCTTGAAACCCTGGTTGAGAATTGCTGGCCTAGGTAAAATTGGGTCCATGTCATCTTAGGGAGAGATTCCCACATCATAAAGCTCTATGTAATATGTTCATCTGATAGTAATGACAATGCTGGGTTAGCAAAGAATAAAAGCACCCATACTGGCAATGTAAACGACTGGCTAAAAAACAAGTTTCAAAAAGATTTATAAAGGGCATTAACACCCTAAAGCAGTGGTCTCCAAAATGTGGCCTTGGGACAGAATGCAGCCCTTTTCTAGCTTTATCTGGCCCCTGGGCCTCTCACTGGTATGAGACACTATTCTGCCAACTGACACCAACAATAGGGCACCTTTTCGCCCACTGACAACAATGGCGGCACACTATTACTCCCAATGATACCAACAATGGGACATACTCCTCCACTAATAATAAATGTGGTGATGTTTATGTCCACTGAGGCTAGGAAAATTTCCACTGCTGTTGGTCACAGTCTGGCCCCCCAAAAGTCTGAAGGACAATAAAGTCTATCCTGTCATTGAAAGAGGTCTAGGTAATATGGTAATGAGGGCCCACAAAACATGAAAAGTCCCTCTAGACTGTAAAAAAGCTCTATCTGAACTTTAATATCAGTTCTTATTTTTGTATAGCCAGTGTATAAACTGGACCCACACTAAAAAAGTGGAGATTTGCTTTGTTATATGGAATGGAACTTTCAAAAATAGTAATTGTTCACAAACAGTACCTTAGAAAAGTTTGCCTTGAATGCCTCCTGAAAAATAGCAGTGCACCTCATAGTATGTGAGGGTGCTTAGGCACTACTGTGCCTTAAGTCTAATAGCTGTATATCTTCAGTGTGAAATCTAAGTAGACATGTGTGGTTAGTTTAGTTCCAAAATAAAATTAGGACAAATTTTTGTTTTTTGGAAAATTTGGATGTATCCGAATTACAATAGTATCGAATTTAAACAAATACGAAATAACGAAAAAGAAAATTTGTATGAAATTCAAATTCGAATAATTTTCAAATATTCTTTGAATACTTTTCAAATTCAAATAGTTGTCAAATTCGAAAAGTTTTCAAATTCCAATAGTTTTTAGTCGAATTTGAAAAGTCCTCGAATTTGAATAGTTTTCCAATTTCCAAAGAGAACAAAATAGAATGTAAAACAAAGGAATAGAACAGAAAAAAAAAACAATAGACTAGAAAAGAATATAACAGAAAACAAAAGAATAGAATACAACAGAGTAAAACAGCTCTGTTCCACTCCACCACATTATATTCTTTCATTTTCTGTTACATTCCCCTCTATTGTATTCTATCTTTTTCCATTCTATTCCTCCACTTACCACTCCACCCCATTCTCCTCGGAAATTTGTATTCGAAAACGATTTGAATTAGAAAACGATTTGAACTCAAAAACTATTTGAATTGCAAAACTTTTCGAATTCAAAAACTTTTCTAATCCATTCGAAAACGAATAAATGAAACAAATTCCGAAAACGGATTAAACAAATGAAACAAATCTAACTAAACAAACTTATTTAAATAATGAATCGAAACGAAACAAAACTAAACAAATTTTTGTCGCTTTGCACATGTCTAGATCTAAGTCACTGCTGCCTCCGACTGCTAATCTTTTGAGATTTGGAGTGAGATTTGGTGATGTCACAGAGACTCCGTGCAGAAAAAAGGCATGATAAGTCAGTAATTAGGGAAAGATTTACTACAGGAAGATCACAGGCAATACTGGTGACTAATTATATGCCCTCTGGCCACCTTTTTGGAACAAATGCCAGAGTTAAGTTCTTCAAAGTGGACCTTCGCCCATAAAGGAGGGTGCAGCTCATCTTCCTCTCCCTAGCCTTTAATTCCTGTGCAGCTTTTTTTCAGGGAGCGGGTACCTTTTTTGACAGGTATTTATTACCACTTCCTCATTCCTCGCCTAAGCGCTAATGACGCATGCCCCCCCCCCCTTTCTCCTGCAACCTTCTGGGACACAACACAGTTCAGAGGAGACTGCAGGGCCAGTCTTAGTTCCTTACCCATAGGAAGCTGTGTGACATCAGAAAGTCACAGGTGCCCCCCAAAATCAAGATGGCAGCACTAGAGAGCTGAAGCCCAATGAAGAATCAGCTGTGGGAAGACAGCGTTGGACTCCACGGACTGGACATGGACAACCCAAGTGAAGTTCTTTGTCCTATATAGTTTTTTTAAAGGGAAGTAAGCAAAACATAAGAGACTACATCTATTCTATTCAACTGTGTAAACTGGGTTCTGCGTTACGTTGTGAAGACATTCCTGCCATCAGAAACTCCATGTTGATCTGATTGCAATTTATATTGATGGTTTGGCAAAGAATAGTGGTACTCATCCTACCAATGTAAATTATTGTACAGACTTCAACCCAAGATTCAGAAATGGATTGTGCTACGGGTAAAATGCGAATTCTGGATACATTTGGAAGAATACCCCCCATTAAGGGTTTTGTGGCAGTAAAAAGGAAAAGATTGTCCAAGCAAAATTATGAAAAATATTTTACAAATTCTTTTTATTGTTTGATAGAGACTTAACACAGAAAAAATAGTTATTTAAAAAGGGGAGCTCTGGTTGTGCATAAATGGGACATGTATTGCATACAATCAATTGCAGATAAGAAAAGGGAAACAACAAACTGTGCAGCCTGGGCCGCATGAGGTCACCGACGCGTTTCAACCATTCAAAAGTGTGTCTAGGTCTTCCTCAGGGGGATCGTAGGCACCACCCTTTCTACAATAGTGTTAGAAAATAATATAATTAAGATCATACAAATTACAAATAACAATGATTAATCATTAGGTGACAAAATTCCAACACTTACAATGCTGCAGATTGATCATTAAGTACAGGTCCCAACCATCCAGAGCATTTTAAAATGATGATGTGATATAAAAAGGCTGCATAAGCTTACTGCGAAACATCTCCACCTGCCACCCAGAGACAAACCTCACCATGGGTCAAAGGAGCTTGCAAGAGGCCACACTCAATCCTCCCTAGTGTAGGGGGAGGTTGCGGCTATTATTCCTGAGGAGTGGTAAATAAGATAGTGATGAGCTGATGTTATAGTGACCAAAGAAATATATATAATAATTAAATATAATAGATGCACAATACTATAGTGCCTAAAGGCATTAAGTATTGTCTAAAGGGGGGGGGGGCTTTTTCGGCTCCAACTTAAATTTATACTTGATTGTTGTTACTGGAACCCATCATATAGGGTCCATAGACAAACAGGGGTATACATCACGAAGGGGAAAGAAAAGACTATAGCCCCAAATTAAATATATATATATATATATATATATATATATATGTATGTATACTCCTAATGTGTATTTTATAATTAAAAAACAAATTACTTACTGGTGACCTGAGGGCTAAGGGTGTTAGGAGTGTTCGCAATCTCATAGGTAACACCAGAGCCAGTCACTGCAGGAAATATGCAAAAATATATTTCTCAAAGAGAGTCTCAATGGTATCCCAAAAAAGGAATAAGGCAAGGAGGGAAGGGGATTTCATTCGGAGATCATCTCAGAAGTGACCATGAGGGTAGAAGGATAAACCCTTACCTGTGAAAAATAGCCCAGTGTTCCGGCCAGGATGGAGGAAAACCTCCATGTACCTTACCTTTCGCTTCACTATTCTTTAAATACTTAGTGCTTGATGGCGTATGACCGCAATCAGCTGATGTGTATCAGCTGGCTGTGCTGACAGCCCTCGTGTGGGCTCCTCGGCGTCCCGGAAGTTGCCCCGGCCACTGCTGTCACTGCTGCCTCCAGGGGCCGTGCGGAAGGGATCCAGGATGCCGCCGGCCTGAATTGGCCCACTAGGGGGCTCACAGAGGAGTTACCATCAGGGAATCCCCAGGTGGGACAATCGGAGGAGTGATGCTTTTCAGGCCGGGAAGCTCCTATGAAGGCAGAGGGTCGCCGCCGATGGAAGACTGGAGATCCAGGGCTATGGCAGCATCACATACTACAATATAAACAAGAATGAAAATATAACAAATAAGCATCTATGCTACAAATTACATCTATTGTTACAAATTTATAAGTAAATTAACATTAATTTGATTGTATTACACAAATCTGGTATAAAGTCTTAGGGGGGAGGAATTGCACCCAAGATTAATCGTCTCAACCACCTAAGAAAGAGCTATAAGAAGAATTGGTGTACCGTCATAGCTATGGCGTATGACCTGGGAATGTGGGGACAGAACAGGATTTTTTCGAAAAACTTTTTTATCAATGGGTTTTTCCAGAACAAAAACCCCTTTAAATGCGAATCCTGGACCTGGGATCCAGAAGAACCAAGGTCTACCCTTTCTTCGGGAGGTCTAGGTAATCTGGTAATGGGATCACCAAGAATTTAATAATTACAGCCAAGATGTATTAATACAAGAGTACATAATCGTTCCTATCAGATTTCATGCTCCTATACCTTGTGTATTCCATTAAGGTTTTTTTTCAGGGCTTTACCTTTTAGGCCATTTTTAACATTTAAAACTACGCACCATTGAATTGGATCAAACTCAACCAATGTAATTTGTTTCAAAAGGAATTAAACTAAACATAAGAAAGGGACTAAATCTATTCTACCCCCAACTGTCTGTGTAATGACATCCCTGAAATAAGCCACAGTTTACTTCCTTTCATTGCTGGAATTCCTGAAATTGTAGACTTTTTTCTATTTTTTTCCTGCAATTGCTCTTAAGCCAGAAAAATGCCAATTGAAAAGCTATTTAAGCAAAATGTAGCTTATTTCTTCCATTTTTCTCTCTTCTCATTCTTAAGGTGATCTAACTGTGGATATGTTAAGCTGATTACTCAGAACCAATTCTGAAATTCTTGCATAGAATACGAAAAAATATATATTCAGCAAAAGATGGAGCATATAATATATTTTTTACAACTATCAGGGATGTTCCAGCTGTATAATCTTAAAGTAGCATGTGCCAAATTTATCAGAAATGTTTATATTCCATGTTTATATTCCAGAAAGCCTTTTATAAAAAAGGGATGAAATGTTCTTAAGAAAAACTTAATATTTCGCAAAGCAGATTTTGTCTTCATTTTATTTTGGGCTGTAGAATGGTATTTCCTGTTGCGTTGCTGAACTAAATACCACACATGTTTGTGATTAGATGAGTAAATGAGAACATGGATGATATTTGGTCTGGAGAATGAGATTTGTGTTACAGGCTTAAAGTAGATGTAAACTCTCTTTAACAATTTTCATATGTAGCATGTTACCTTAAGTACCAGTGCAAATGCCATATGTTCCTTCCTCCGATGTTCCTCATCAGTGCGCAAAGTGTCTTCAGATCATTGCTTCTGTCTAGAGCAGATAACCTTCATGGATGCTTCTTGTGCCACCCTGATGTTCAGATAGCCTAGCCATGGGCCTACAATTCCCACGAGCACTGGGGTTAGAGAGATGAGCAGAGCGGATTGTGCTGATGTAGGCAGTGTTGATGCCTTGTTTTGTAGTCCACCTATGGATTCCACACCCAAGGCTTACAACGCTGCTTACAATTTCATTTCAGCAGTGTTGCAAAATGAGCAAACAGAGTGACCAGGCAATGGGAAAAGCAAATAGAATTCTGGGATGTATCAGTAGAGGGATCACCGGCAGGAGGAAGGAGGTTCTGATTCCTCTATATAGATCTTTAGTGAGACCTCACTTAGAATACTGTGTCCAGTTCTGGAGACCTCACTTACAAAAAGATATTGATAAGATAGAACGAGTTCAGAGACGGGTAACAAAAATGGTGAAAGGTCTGGGGGATAAAACATATCAAGAGCGACTTCAGGAACTTAATATGTACAGTCTGGAGGAAAGAAGGGAGAGGGGAGACATGATTGAAACCTTTAAATACATCAAGGGGGTGAATAAGGTTCAGGAGGGCAGTCTTTTCAATATGAAACCAAAATCAAGAACACGGGGACCTCAAACTAACTGGGGGGAAGTTCAAAACTAATCTTAGAAAGTATTATTTTACTGAAAGGGTGGTTGATGATTGGAATAAACTACCAACAGAGGTTGTGAGACAGTCAACAGTAAATGGCTTCAAACATGCTTGGGATAAACATAAATCTATAGTCAGACTACAAGGTTAATGTAAAAAAAAAAAAAAAATTATAAACAAAAAAAAAAAAATTAAAAATAAATAAATAAACAAAAAGAGGCAGACTCGATGGACTACTCAGTCTTTTTCTGCCGTCACTTTTCTATGTTTCTATGTTGTTGGCTCATGGAAGGAAGGTAGTTATAGTCTGTATTTTTGGCAGGTCTCTTGTACTGGTAACACTTTAACACAGATCGCTCTGCTTTTTTACATAGCGAGAGAGAGTTGTGTGTTTTTTTTTACGTATAATCTCTTTTTATTGAAGTAAGAATTTCAATATAATGGAAGGAAAAAAAAAACAGTACAGTAAACAGAGACAGAAAATTTGTGTCCATAAATCCAATCACCAATTCACCAGGAATCCACAGTTATGGAAAGCAGGAAGAGGCGTGCAAATTAACATATGGTCATGCAGGGACAATGTTTCTGTGCAAAACCAGTAGATACCAGTAGGGCAATCAAGTTACAACATAATGCAATATGTATAACAGAGTACAAAATGATTGATGCCCAGTAGCCAAGCATAAAATAGAGTTCTAGTCTAAATATAAGGTATGGCAGTAACCATCACGGGGAGAAGTACAGTCATGGCTAAAAAATTTGGCACCCCTGCATTTCTGTGAGATAATCAGGGCCGACACTGCTGTTAGGCAAACTAGGCAGTTGCCTAGGGTGCACTGCTGCCTAGGTGGTGCAGCCACGGCTGTTGACTTCCCTACTAGCTTGGCCAGGGAACATGATGGGCTGAAGACCGCCAACCTACACAGGACTGAGGCGCTGACTGACTCTCTGCTGGCCAATCCAGAGAAAGCCGCAGCCTTGGAGGTCATCTGTCACAGCTGCTGTGGAAGAAGTCAGCAGCAGCTCAGCCTGTGAGGAGGGCGACACCGAGCCAGCCAGGGGCGTAGATACGGGGGGGTTTGGGGTGTTCAAACCCCCCTGAGCATCCTGCCAAAAATAAAAATGTCTCTGCCATGTCGCCTCTCATGGCACCGCAATAACAAACAGCGGAACACAGCAGTCAGTATTGCGGGGGAAGTGCATGCAGCAGGTCGGGTGTAAGGCACACTGTCACAGGCACTTACGTCACGCTGTTACGACCAGACTGTGCTGGGTTCCCGCTGGACAGATCACAGACACAGTGGGAGCAGGCGGCGTCTGTAGTCCTGCCCACCGTGCCCGACTGTCTCTACACTCTGTACTTCCCACCTTGGACTTTGGAGGAGAATGGAGCAGAGAAAGCGCAAGGTAGCAGTACTGCTACTAAGGAGCTGAGCCTCCCTCTTTCCTTTTCAGCTTGCTTGCTGCCTGAGAGACGGTCATCACAGACCACTTATCACCACTGCTGTGCTGCCATTGAGGTAAGTGAGTCTGCGGCAACTGGCAAAATTTATTCACTAATTACTGGATTTGTGGGTTACCATTTTCCACTGCTTGGTTGATACTGACAGTCTAGCCTGGCTCTGTCAGCTTTGTTGTAGTGCTGACTGCAGAGCCAAAGGGCTTAGGGGTCACCAGGCACAACAACATTGCTGCCAGAGCCAGGCTGGACTGTTTGCTGCCCTCAGTGTCCTGGCCCTTTTTTAATTGTGTTGAAAAAGCAATAATAAGCCCTGGTTCACACTAGGATGCGGTGCAGAAAACCTGCAACGCATCTCCCTCACAAGGCTGTCTTTAACGTGGGGCAAAAGGGGCAGCTGCCCTGGGCCTGGCCCCAGTCATTGTTGTGGGGCACAAAGCAGCTGCCCCTTGCACCTGCGCTGCCCCTAAAAAAGATGCCGGCCAAATACTACTGGGGTGGAGTTGGACTACAGCTGTGCAGCTTGGTTCCAGGTTTGGTGCTTTGTCATCTCTTCCAATTCCCAACCAACCACTGCCTGACCTGCTGTCACATGACCTCCACATCACCCTAACAGCCAATCACTCCACCCTCTAACAACCAGACCTGTGATCAGTGGGAGGAGAGGTAGGGATGGCTCCTCACTCCATTGTAAAGTCCATGTTGAAAGTCTGGGACCTGTCCTCATTGTCGGTGTCACACAGCCCAGTAAGTAAATGACATGTGTGGTGTGTGGGGACACTGATTATGGTGATCAGGAAGGACCATTGTGAGTGTTCAGCAGACCATGTACAGGGATAGGAGATAAGACAGTACATGGATGGTCTTTGACCATCTCCTGTAGTACAACTGCAGTCTCTGACCATCTCTGACCATCTCCTCCAGTATGTCTGCAGTCTCTGACCATCTCCTGTACTATGTCTGCAGTCTCTGACCATCTCCTGTACTATGTCTGCAGTCTCTGACCATCTCTTGTACGCCTGCAGTCACTGACCATCTCCTGTAGTACCTCTGCAGTCTCTGACCATCTTCTGTAGTACACCTACAGTCTCTGACCCTCTCTTATAGTACGTCTGCAGTCTCTGACCCTCTTCTATAGTACGTCTGCAGTCTCTGACCATCTCTTGTAGTATGCCTGCAGTCTCTGAACATCTCTTGTATGTCTGCAGTCTCTGACCATCTCCTGTACTATGTCTGCCGTCTCTAACCATCTCCTGTACTATGTCTGCAGTCTCTAACCATCTCCTGTAGTACGCCTGCAGTCTCTGACCATCTCTTGTAAGCCTGCAGTCTCTGACCATCTCATGTAAGCCTGCAGTCTCTGACCATCTCATGTAGTATGTCTGGCAGTAAATTATATGCCCAACCCTTTGGTGTGTCAGCGGCTGCAGGTGAGGCCCTGAAAACTTCATCAGTTGGCCATCACTGGGATGCAGTCTCAAACCAAGCTATACATCCACACAATAAATGGAGTGTATGACAGTCAGAACAAGCTGTTCTGGTTTAAAGTAGATTTTTCACTATGAAGGCCTCTTTCACACACACTGCAGTCCCTACTTTCATAGCTGTGTGTGCTCTGCTCATTATTAATAGCACGTTCTAGGAGTTTTCTGTCTATTGGTGAGTCCCCCACCTCCCCAGTCCATGGTGTGCAGGCAGTGAGATGATGTGCTGTAACTTCTAGCAACCAATGATTGAACGGTAATGTTGTGCTGTAACCTCCAGCAACCAATCAGTGAGCAGTCATGATGTGAATGGGGTAGTTTGCCCAGGGTCCAATCAATATTAAAGGTGGCCCTGGTCCTGCACCACATTCAAATTGCACTGCCCTTGCAATCTACAGCGAGTGTCAGTGAAATCTTAATGACAACCCAAATGCAGTGTGCTTGCCTGCCCCAGATCCGATGATACAAAATGACCATGTGATCCGGTTTCAATGCGTTCCTAAAATTGGTGCATGCACGACTTTGGTGTAATGCAGTGCAATCTAAGCCCATTCAAAATGCACTGAATCGCATGTGAATTGCCATAAATGTAATGCAGTTCCTGTGTGACTCATAGCATGAACCAAGGCTAAGGGTAGTTCACACCTATGCATGCGGTGTGACTTGCGTTTGCGTGGGAATGGGCTGCTGTCCCTACGGGAAATTGCAGGGAAAAGGTCCTTGCACCTTTTCTAAAAACACAGCTGCAAAGAAACCACATTTTTAATGAAAATAAAGAACATGTTATATTCACCCTCTCTGTGCAATGGTTTTGCACAGAGAGGCCCTGATCCTCCTCTTCTCTGTGTGCCACAATAGAAAGCTGCTTGCTACGGAGGCACACAGTGCATGCTCGCTCCTGTGCTGTGTGGGTCTATGGAGCCATGCTCCATAGACCCACACAGCCACAGCGCTGCTTGGTTCTCCCCCCGCTTCACCGCTTGGTACCTGCTGCTGAACCCCCCATGACGAAAAATTATCTACGGCCCTGGAGCCAGCTTCCGGGAGTCAGAGGACTGTTGGTGGAGGTGGAGGTGGCGGGCACCATGTCTCAGTCAGGATGGAGGAGAAGTTCTGCTGCCCTGGTGAGTCCACTCTGACAAGCCGCACCTAGGCAAGGCTACCACTCGTGGAGGTGGTT
>BLSH010397631.1:220442-244296 GCA_018402905.1 Glandirana rugosa | reverse complement strand
GAGGACGCATGGAAGACGAAACCAAAGAATATTGATGAACTCTGGGAGGCATGCAAGACTGCTTTCTTTGCTATTCCTGATGACTTCATCAATACATTGTATGAATCCTTGCCAAACCGCATGGATGCAGTCCATCAAGCTCATGGAAGTCATACAAGATATTAAATTTAGATCTCACAACACCACTACTTAATTTGCTGACATATTTTTGTATTTGCAGTAAATTTGTTCAATTTCTATATAGACGACAAAACTTTTGTCTTGCCAAAATTTGACCTTTCTTTCTTGATTAAATGATACATCTTTTTTCAGTGAAACTAATGTATTTTAGTGCATTAAACATCATTTGGGAGGGTTTTAGCTTTTCATATGAGCTATTTCTAACTCCAATTGATTAATTAAAAGTCAGGTTAATAGCAGGTGTTTCTACAAAATAGATAAGCGACAAGACTTTTGTCAGGGACTGTATATGTATTCCTAAAGCCTCGTACACACGGTGTGACTGTCGTACGACCGCACGTTCAACTTCTGCCCAAAATCGGCTGTTGGTTGTTGTGTCTAGCGTACTGACATGAGCCCAGTAATCGTACAACAAACCTTCAACAAGCCGAACATAGTGACGTGTTAAGAGCGTATAAAGAGGAAGTTCAGGTGAATGTGATTTTTTAATTAGGAACGTAGGTTTACACGAATGGACACTTCCGGGTGTTCCTGACTTCTGAGCATGCGTGTTTTGCATGTACATCTTTGTTGGCCCAACTTCTCTGTACACACGGTACAACAGTCCTACCACGTCTTGTTGTACAACAAAATGTTTCTAGTCTGCTCATCCAACTTCCGTTGTACTACTGTCTCACGTCGGCTGTTGTAATCGCACGTAATAACGGTCGGATCATCGTACAACAAGCTGTTGTACGAACGGCGCACCATGTGTAGGGGCCTTAAGACTCATTATGGTAAGGTCATTTTTTTTTGTTATTGGCAAATGGCAAACTATTTTATATGCATATATTCCTCAAATTATATATGCAGTCAGTGGCGTGGCATGGTTGTCAGCGCCCGGGACAAGACAAGTAATTTGCACCCCCTAACCCGCACACTTTTAGCACTCCCTTCCACTAGTACAGAACAACCTGATTTCTACACTGACCTACCTGACCACTGCACTAACCTACCTGATTCCTATACTGACCACTACATTGACCTACCTGATTTCTGCACTACTCGCACCCCCCCACCCACATGTACACTGTAGATTGGTTGATTTTGCTCACCTCTCCATGGCCTCCATGATCATCCATCAGAGCAAGGCTCTCCCCAGCACCTGGTACTGTTCCCGCCACCTCAGTATCCCCTGACGAGAGCTGCCCCAATAGCCGCAGTTCTCACACACACGGGCCATCTGCACCAGAGAGATCATGGGGCACAGGCTGGACCACAGGAGTCCCTGGGCGGGGGCAGGTGGGAAGGGATTCGGGACATGCCTCATCGGAGGTGTAGGTGGCCGTGGGAGGCATGCCGCACATGGCCGCAACACAGCACACTTGGGGGGACACATCATTTTACACCCCCCCTAAATGTTGCACCCGGGGCGAGAGTCCCGGCTGCAAACTCCCCCCCCATGCCACTGCAATCCGGGAACAAACTGGCTCTAGGGACAGTGTCCTCAATCCGGGGACTGTCCCCTGAAACCGGGACATCTGGTCACCCTACATTATGGTCACCTTGATCCTGGAGTTATAGTATGTTGTTTTCCACGGTCCCTGTGAGGACGACTGTGTCATTTATTGTGACCTTTTGTTTCTTCTTTTTGTGTTGTATGTTTGTACACTTGAAATACCAATAAAAAAGATATTTAAAAAAAAATATATATATATGCGGCATGTATGTATGATGTATGTTAGCTCTTATGGGACGCTGATTTGCAAAGTAACAGCAAACCATCTGAGTGTACCATTGCTTTAAAGTAATACAAGCTAACTGCTGACTGGTTGATAAGGGAAATTGCCATCTGCAGACTTTGCTTTCAGCTCCTTTGTAGATATGAGAAGCAGCCATATAACAGTTGTTACAATATAATTGTATTTCGAACCACTAGCTGGCAGTAGACGTCTGCATTTCATACACCAAAAAGCATAAAAATAGAAATTAAATGTTTCTGAAGCTGTCAAATGAAAGCAAATTCAGGACTCGGTGTTTAGGACTTTGTTGTTATTAAGTTGTTATAGGTGGGGCCCTACCACTGTGGTGTGCAGACAGCACCAGGGATTGGTAACCATGCACATTATGCAGGATCTGTGTGCTTTTTTTTAAATTCAGACTTGTAATGGAAAATGGTTTCTCATTTGATTTTTGTTCCAAAGTAAGCACAACTGAATTTCTGCAGAGCTTACATTAACCTTGAATATCTTGGATAGAAAGCTGTGTTCTAATATTAAACCATATTGTTCTCTGGATACTCGGCAGACCTTCAAAAACGAAGAACTCTATCCATTGTAGGTATAGTGGGAGCAGCTGTTTTATGGAGGGGCCAAAGCTATTGACTATATGGAGCCGTAGTAGTCATAGCTATGTATTGCTAAGGTTGAAGCAAGGTGAGAACGTGAGAAACTTGATGCATGCTACCCTTAGATGCACTGCTGAAGTCAAAATTCTCATGCTGGCTGCTGGTAGGGAGTTTTCCTGCCAACAATAAAGCATTGTAATTGATTAATAGCCATTTGGTAGTAATGCCTAAACTATATATAGCAGCATCATCAGTGTGTTGTACTATGCTAGTCATTGACAAAAGCAGAAGTTTGGATTTAGGTTGAGACCATTTATTGGCTAGATAAGCGTAAGCATTCAAAGGGGCATTGGCCTCTTATTCAGGGCACATACAGTATATATTTATACTATATTGTCAAAAGTATTGGTACTCCTCCTATTTACACACACATGAACTTTAATGGCATCCCAGTCTTAGTCCATAGGGTTCAATATTGAGTTGGCCCACCCTTTGCAGCTATAACAGCTTCATCTCTTCTGGGAAGGCTGCCCACAAGGTTTAGGAGTGTCTATGGGAATGTTTGACCATTCTTCCAGAAGTGCATTTGTGAGGTCAGGCACTGATATTGGACAAGGAGGCCTGGTTCGCATTCTCCACTCAAATTCATCTCAAAGGTTGTCTATCAGGTTGAGGTCAGGACTCTGTGCAGGCCAGTCAAGTTCCTCCACCCCAAACTCGATTATCCATGTCTGTATGGACCTTGCATTGTGCACTGGTGTGCAGTCATGTTGGAACAGGAAGGGGCCATCCCCAAACTGTTCCCACAAATTTGGGAGCATAAAATTGTCCAAAATGTCTTGGTATGCTGATGCCTTAAGAGTTCTCTTCACTGGAACTAAGGGACCAAGCCCAACCCCTGAAAAACAACCCCACACCATAATCCCCCCTCCACCAAATGATTTGGACCAGTGCACAAAAAAAAGTCCATAAAGACATTGATGAGTGAGTTTGGGGTAGAGGAACTTGTCTGGTCTGCACAGAGGCCTGACCACCTTTGGGACAGATTAAAGTGGAGACTGCGAGCCAGGCCTTCTCATCCAACATCAGTGCCTGACCTCACAAATGCGCTTCTGGAAGAATGGCCAAACATTCCCCATAGACACTCCTAAACCTTGTGGACAGCCTTCCCAGAAGAGTTGAAGCTGTTATAGCTGCAAAGGATGGGCCAACTCAATGTTGAACCCTAAGGGCTAAGACTGGGATGCAATTAGGGAACTTTTGCAATGTCATTTAAGTTTGTTTTGATCACTGATTTGGTTTGGTGATATAAGTTTTTGCGCTACTGTGGATTTTACATTTATAGCTTATGTATTTTTGTATCTTACACTTGGTTTTTTTATGGTCAATATTTAAAGAGTAACTCCACTTTCGTGGGGGGAAAAAAATATCAAATAAAAAAAAATAATATAGCGCATATAATTGCGACACAAGTCATATTGAGTTGAAAGTTATTAACAATTACCATATATACTCGGGTATAAGTCGAGTTTTTCAGCACATTTTTTCTACTGAAAAAGACCCCCCTCGACTTATACCGAGTCAGTGTCTGTGATGATCAGTAGTTTCACATTAAACAGAGCCGTGCTGCTTCTAAGAGCCGTTCTGTGCTTTGTCAGTGTGACTAATCACATTGGAATGCAGAGAATGCTGAGAGAGGTTTCAGATTCTGAGCTTGATGTCGGGGAGGTGGGCGGGACAAGCTGATGTTAGCTGTTCAGCCCCGCCCACCTCCTGATCTCCGTGAAGAGCTGCAGCTCTCTCTCAGCATTCTCTACATTCCAATGTGATTAGTCACACTTACATAGCACAGAACGGCTCTTAGAAGCAGCACAGCTCTGTTTAATGTGAAACTACCTTACTCATCCCTTATGTGTTCTGTCTACAGTCTCTGTGTCCTGGCTAATATCCCTGTGTCCTGGCTAATATCCCTGTGTCCTGGCATTAATATCCCTGTGTCCTGGCATTAATATCCCTGTGTCCTGGCATTAATATCCCTGTGTCTTGGCATTGATATCCCTGAGTCCTGGCATTAATATGCATTAATATCCCTGTGTCCTGGCATTAATATCCCTGTGTCTTGGCATTAATATCCCTGAGTCCTGGCATTAATATGCATTAATATCCCTGTGTTATGGCATTAATATCCCTGTGTTCTGGCTAAAATCCCTGTGTTCTGGCTAAAATCCCTGTGTTCTGGCTGCTGCATTTCACACCCTAAGCTTATACGCGGGTCAATACGTTTTCCCATATTTTTTGGGCAAAAGTAGGGGGGTCGACTTATACACGAGTATATATGGTACCTTTTTTTTTCAATGTGCAGCTCTGTCATTTTCTGAGAATGCAATGCAATATGGCTACCTGGAGGTGTTCTGTATACAGAATATGTATGGAACGGGGGGAGAACATGCAAACTCCAGGCAGGTAGCCTCTTGGTTGGGATGCAAACCATCTTACTCAGCACATTTAACTTTCAACCACAGAACTATTATGCGGTACCTGAGTTGGTAATGGACGTCCTCCATTGCGCACGCTCCTGCGCGCCCCCTGGCGGCAGCGGCGGCGCACGCCCGTGGGTCGGGCGGACTCGATGTCCGCCCGAGACCCGCCGATCACTTTTAGGAGCCTCAGAACGGGGAACCGCCGTTGTAAACACGGCGGTTCCCCGTTCTGTGACAGGGGACATAGCAGATCTACTGATCCCTGTCACTGGGATCAGTTAGATCTGTTATGTCCCGGCCAACCCATCCCCCCCACAGTTAGAACACACCCAGGGAACATTTGTTAACCCCTTCACTGCCCCTGCAGGTTAACCCCTTCACTGCCAATGACATTTACACAATAATCAGTGGACATTTAAATTTCTGATCGCTGTATAAATGTCATTGGTCCCAAAAATGTGTAAAAAATGTCCGACATTTCCGCCCCAATATCGCAGTCCCGATAAAAATCGCAGATCGCCGCCATTACTAGTAAAAAAAAAAATAATAATAAAAATGCCATAAATCAATTCCCAGTTTGTAGACGCGATAACTTTTGCGCAAACCAATCAATATACGCCGATTGCGATTTTTTTTTTAACCAAAAATATGTAGAAGAATAAATGTCGGCCAAAACTGATGAATAATTTTTTTAATGGATTTGTACTTTAGCAAAAAGTAAAAAATATTGTTCTTTTTTGCAAAATTGTCGCTCATTTTTTGTTTATAGCGGCGATCAGAAATGACGCAGAGGGGATCAAATACCACCAAAAGAAAGCTCTATTTGTGGGAAAAAAAGGACGCAAATTTTATTTGGGTACAACGTCGCACGACCGCGCAATTGTCATTCAAAATGCGACAGCGCTGAAAGCCAAAAATTGGTCTGGGCAGGAGGGGGGTTTAAGTGCCCGGTAAGGAAGGGGTTAAAACAGCACATTTGTAAATAGGTGGATGGTGCTTTTCATTGTAAACATCTTGTAGGTAGGTTTACAGTTTTTAACCTCATTCAGATATTTGGCATTCTGAGTATTTACAGCAATCACTTGGCACGTCTATGAGTTAATCCCTTGATGGATCACTTATTGACAACAACGAGCTTTCCTCTCTGCCAAAACCTCTATTGTAAGGACTTTCCATAAGACCCCGTACTGCTAGACTTGCAGTGAGTATGGTGCCGGTGATAGAGCAAGGTCATTATTAAATAATGCTGTATCTTCCCCTCCACTCATTAATCTATCCTCCTGTCTCAATTAATGTGCATTATCTCCAGCAGGCAGGATCTGGTCTTGGTCCGATAAAGACGAGATCCCGGCACTATTCTTCTGCAACAAAGACCAAAGCAGTTCCAACACAAGGACAAGGCAAACCATAACTTCTATAGCGTCACTTCACACCAGCGATACACTGCTTGGGCATAGCTCCCAACTCTCCCTGATTTCCAGGGACTGTCCCTGATTTGGAACAAAGTCCCTCTGTCCCTCATTTTGGTCTGATCTGTATAGTTGTATATAAAATGCACTATTTATCTTTCAAAAAGGGTTTCCCAGTGCTAAACCTTTCATCCAATTTCTAATTCGCTGCATTTGTACATTTAAAAAGCCAATATAAAGGGATAATAGAGGTTAAAAAAGCACTTGGGGGGTTTAACTAATCGTTTTTTTTTGTATAATTCTCCTTTATGGGGGTTTGTCCTAGGCCTACATACTTTTACTAATAGGTGTCCCTCTTTCCCATCTTTCCCATCTCAAAAAGTTGGGAGGAATGCTTATGCGCTGCTATGCGTTACTAAAGCAAAGAACTGCTGCAACCACTATAAATGGTGAACACCACTCAACAAAAATAAAGGATAAAAAGGAAAACAGTGCTCAAAAAAGCCGCTTTATTAGGTACACCTTGTTAGTACCGGGTTGGACCCCCTTTTGTCGTCAGAACTTAATTTTTCGTGGCATAGATTCAACAAGGTGTTGGAAACATTCCTCAGATTTTGCTCCATAGTGACATGATAGCATCACGCAGTGGCTGCAGATTTGTCGGCTGCACATCCATGATGCGAATCTCCCATTCCACCACATCCCAAAGGTGCTCTATTGGATGAGATGTGGGGAGTGTGGAGACCATTGGAGTGCAGGGACCTCATTGTCCAGTGGTGAGATGATTGGAGCTTTGTGACATGGTGCATTATCCTGCTGGAAGGAGCCATCAGAAGATGGGGACACTGTAGTCATGGGATGGACATGGTCAGCAGCAATACTCAGGTAGGCCATGGCGTTTAAACGATGCTAAATGGGTACTAAGGGGCCCAAAGTGTGCCAAGACAATATCCCCCCACACCATTACACCACCAGCCTGAACCGGTGATACAAGGAAGGATGGATCCATGCTTTCATGTTTTTTACGCCAAATTCTGACCCCACCATCTGAATGTCGCAGCTGAAATCGAGACTCATCAGACCAGGCAACGTTTTTCAAACCTTCTATTGCCCAATTTTGGTGAGGCTGTGCGAATTGTAGCCTCAGTTTCCTGTTCTTAGCTGACAGAAGTGGCACACTGTATGGTCTTCTGCTGCTGTAGCCCATCTGCTTCAAGGTTTGATGTGTTGTGCCAGGCCTCGACAAACCCCGGGCGCCAGGTCGCCATGGCGACCAGAAATCGCGTCCTGGCGAGTGACTGCCGTTCCTTCTCTCCCCATGTTAAAACAGCTGTCAGATTCAGCGAGAGCCGAGAGTTCTCTGCTTAATCTAACAGCTGTTAAACTTTGGCTGCCAGGGATATTTGTTACTTTTCTTCATTCTAAGTAAGAAATAATGTATCTTCTTCTTTCAAAGCAATGATCTCCGGGCTATCAGGAAAGTTTAACCATTTATAGACTAAACCCTCTCTCACATTAGTGGCTTACAATGAAATATCCAGTGTTTTCTGCTAGAAAATGACTTGGAACCCCCAAACATTATATATTATTTTTTAGCAGAGACCCTAGAGAATAAAATGGCGGTTGCTGCAATATTTTATGTCACATGGCATTTGCGCAGCGGTCTTTCAAGCGCAATTTTTTGGAAAAAAATACACTTTTAATGAATAAAAAAAAACTAAACAGTGAAGTTAGCCCATTATTTTTTTGTATAATATGAAAGATGATGTCACACAGCAAGAAACGTGACCTTTATTCTAAGCAACAAAATTGTGATAAAGCCCTGTGTACCATCAACAATTACCACTCTATGTGCAGCTGGGCTCCAGTATTTCATGGTGACCGGAAACCCACCAGAGCAATGAAAAGTCACTGTGGGGGACACACATGTAGGCAGGAAGTGGCTGCAAAGAGGCAGCAGAAGATCAGCAGCGCTGGAATACTTTTCACCTTTTTTTTTGTATTTTATTTACAATGTCACTAAGGCTTTGTTTAGATGTGCAAGTTGGGTGGTAATAATGTGCAGTAGAGACATGTTTTTGCCACCCTTAAGCTCCATTAGGCAGGAGATGAGGGCGTTTTACATGCCGCAGTCACGATGCATTCGGCATAATAAGGAGTTTCCCCCATAACAGATTTTTTAGTGTCACTCTTTCTGGCCAGCCTATAACCCTGATGTAATGGTGGAGTTATTGACTGGCTGCTCTGCTGTGAGTAAGTTAGGGTTAGGGGCGCAAATTACTTGTCTTACCCCTGGCGCTGACAACCCCACACTACGCTATAAAAAACTGGCTCCTAACTTTTTTAGCCGGCTCCTAGATTCAAGGCAAAATTTGTCAAGCCCTGTGTTATGCATTCAGAGCTGGTATTCTGCATACCTTGGGTGTAATGAGTGGTTATTTGAGTTACTGTTGGCTTTCTATCATCTCAAACCAGTCTGCTCATTCTCCTCTGACCTCTGACATCAACAAGACATTTTCCTCCACACAACACCGCTCACTGGATATTTTCTCTTTTTCTGACCATTCTCTGTAACTCAGAGAGATGGCTGTGTGTGAAAATCCCAGTAGATCAGCAGTTTTTGAAATACTCAGACCAGCCCGTCTGGCACCAACAACCATGCCACATTCAAAGTCACTTAAATCCCTTTTCTTCCACATTCTGATGTTCGGTTTAAACTTCAGCAAGTCGTCTTCATCATGTCTAGATGCCTAAATTCATTGTGTTGCTGCTGATTGGCTGATTAGCAATTTGTGTTACAAAGCAGTTGAACAGGTGTACCTAATAAAGTGGCAGATGAGCGTAGATTATATTACACTAACTAGTGCCACATGTAAACAACAAATATCAAATGTGCACATCTTGAATCACAGGTAGTATTCTGTAAGATACGTGCTTAGTGATATTACATACAAGCAGGATAAAGGTTATAATGAACTTCCATACCGTATCAAAATCACATTATGGCCTCATACACACGGGCGTCTGAAAAAAAATAAGCAAAATGTTGGGTCCGACGTTTTGAAAAAAATCTGCGTTTTGCATCGGCGTTAGTGAGCGTCGGCGTCAATAGGCGTTTTTTAAAAAAAATCAGTCCTCTGCTATTTTTCAACCTAAAAATGTCGGCATCAAAAAACGCTGGTTAACGCCGGTACGGCGTTAGTGAGCGTTTTGCCGATTGGCGTAAAAAAAGCCAAAACGCTACAGCCTCAGAACGCACTGGTCCTGCGTTCTAGAAACAGCTCACTAACGCCAACGCCCTCTACTGCTCAAAAACGCCGGCCATTGAATAACATGGAGAGCTGCAAAAAACGCCGGCGTCAAAAAACGCCCGTGTGTATGAGGCCTAAAGGTGCAAAAAGTTCTGAAATTATTTATCTTTGTCTCATTTTTTTACATCACAGAAACCTGACATTTTAAAAGGGGTGTGTAGACTTTTTATATCCACTCTATTCCAAGGGGTTTATTTATTTATTTTACTTTTTTGAACAGCGCACCATTTTCCTTTTTATTCATTGGTTCACACCAATTCGCTGCATTGGTGTGTGTTAAAAAAACAATAGGACATGTAGCATTTTCGGGCAGGGCGTGGCAACACGCTGCAATGCACCCGCGATGCCCCTCCCGCACTGAAAGAACGGAGGTCCGTGTATGTAAACACGGACCTCCGTTCTGTTGAAGGGGGAAGGGCGATGATCACAGCCTTCCTGTAAATGGAAGCCGTGATCATCCCCTTTCCCCAGCCAGGGCAGCCCCCACACAGTTAGAACACGCCCAGGGAACATAGTTAACCCTTAGAGCGCCCCCTGCAGGTTAACCCCTTCACTGCCAATGGCATTTACACAGTAATCAGTGCATTTTTATAGCACTGATCGCTGTATAAATGCCAATGGTCCCAAAAAAGTGTCAAAATGGTCCGACATGTCCGCCCCAATATCGCAGTATCGCTAAAAATCGCAGATCGCCGCCATTACTAGTAAAAAATAAAAACCCCAGAAATTAATTCTCATCATCCATAAACGCGGCAACTTTTGCGCAAACCAATCAATAAATGCCGATTGCGATTTTTTTTTTACCAAAAATATGAGGAAGAATATAAATCGGCCAAAACCGATAGAAAAAAATGTTTTTTTATATTTTTTTTTGGATTTGTATTTTAGCAAAAAGTAAGAAATTTGGACTTTTTTGCAAAATTGTCGCTCTTCTTTTGTTTATAGCGGCGATCAGAAATGACGCAGAGGGGATCAAATACCACCAAAAGAAAGCTCTATTTGTGGGAAAAAAGGACGCAAATTTCATTTGGGTACAACGTCACACGACCGCGCAATTGTCAGTTAAAGCGCCGCAGTGCCGAATTGCAAAAAGGGCTCTGGTCCTAAAGTGGGAAATCCTTCCGGGGCGGAAGTGGTTAAAGTGTCTGTAAACCCTCACATATACCCAGTGAAGTGAACAGCTTCAGATGATACACAGAGATGAAACAGATTTCCCTATATAAGTTTATATGCATACTGTGTCTGCTTTCTTTAGCTTTATATATTCTTTAGGAAGTTCAGATCCTGTTACAGATTTTCTCTTCATTTTCAACACTAGAAGTGAAGTCAGGGCACACAGCCAAGACAGCTGATTGGAGGAAAGGCACACACCCCCACTCCACATAGACAGAGACTCTCAGAGCTGTCCTGTGAATAGTTTAGCTCTCTGCTAATCTATTTATAGCAATCTCCCCGACACAAAATTCAGCCTGGTTTTATCTCAGTTGACGGAGAACTTGTCAGAAGTTATCATGCTGATAACAGAAGAATGGAGCAGGAGAAAGCCACGGGACTAAGTGCTTTGAAGAGAGATAAGAAAACACTGCAGATATATGTGCCCAGCTCAAATTTCATGAATTGGGTTTACATCCACTTTAATTCCTCTTTCCTTTCCTCCTCCAGCACTCTTGCTGCAGACTAGTCCTGACACTACTTCAGCCAGACTTTAATGAACTGCCTTTCTGCGGGCAAGGACCTCGGGCCCCTGTGGTGTAGAATAGTTCAGGTGCTAGCTGTCCTCTGCTCAGCTACCACTCGCAGATAGTTCTCTTCAGGCCTTGCCAGCCAGCCTGGCTGCAATGCCCTCTCTCTCCACTGCCCTTTCCACAGTCCTCTCTTCTGGTTCTGCACCCATCTCTCAAACTGCAATCTCCCAATTCTCTCAGGCTTGCCTCTCCAGTCCTTCTGACTGTGCCTCACTCACCAGCACTTCACTTGCTGCGACCAGTTGTCCTCCCTGGAGACTCTTAGCAGTGTTCTCTCCCTCTGTCCTCTACTTGCTCTCTCATGTGCCTCTCTTCCAGGATCTCTTCACTCCTCCTGGATGCACCCGAGCCCCAGCCCAGGGTCACCCCCCCCCAGACTGGGGAGCTCCCCATGGGCCCCGACAGCTTTTCCACCCAACAAATCATCCCCAGCTGGGGAAAAAGGGGGATAGGGAAAGTTTGGGACCACAGCTGAGCTGACCCTGGGTATTTAAGGAGGCCTGCCCCCTGCCAATCCAGGTTGGGGATTGGTCAAGGCTCCCTAAATTACCCCAGGTGGCTACACCTCCCCTCTCCACCCCTCTCCCCAGAAAACTCCAGAAGCTTCTGGAAAGAAGTGGGAGGTCCTGTGAGTTACCCATCCCTACCCTGAGCCACTCCCAGCCCAGAATGAAAACAAACAGGCCTAGCCACCAGCTAGGCCTGCCAACATTTTCCTACTCTGCCAGAAAAATCCTCACTCTAGCCCCTACCTATTTAATGGGTGCTACATTCACCCCCACCAAAATCTAGCCAGTCCCTTGGCTGGGGAATATTGAAAAAAAATTACTCCTGGGCCCAGGAGCAAGGGCATCCCATAAGATAAATTGGAACGGAAAAAGGTAACAAACTTGGACAGGGATATGTACAAATAAATACGTACAAAAATATAAAATTATTTTCTCTCAGTATTTACATAATGTACATACTTTACACACCTAACTATAACATCCCTACCACTAAACAATTATACATACAATGGACCAGAGAATCTACCCCCCTCGAGGGAATCCCTCTGCCCGCAGGGTCCGCAGCTCCAGCCGGAGATAGATAGACAGCTGTGCCATCCTGAAAAATCCTACAAAACAGATGGCAATCTATCCTATCCTATCTATACACTGTACAAATATCTGTCAGCAGGGGGTTATAAGCCTGCTAACAGAAATAACATCACAACCAACACAAGGTTTACTTCAAATTGGGTCTTTCACCTGTGGTTCTGTCAGAAAGGGGTTATAGGCCTCCTGACAGAACACTGGGGGGGGACAAAAACATTGTTAAGCAGCAAAGTTCTTTTTAGAGTTCCTGATGGGAGGGGCCCCTCCCCGAGCAAACAGGCTCCCCAAAGAATTGGTTTAGGAAACAGACCTTACCCTAGTGTCCTTGCAACAAGAAGGGTCTATCCATTGGGCACAACAGGGTGGTAGGCCAGTCTGATCCTGCAAAAGTCAGGGAAAAGGAAGGAACACACTCCCTCTTGCCTTTGGGTCGGCTGCAAAGTGGGAGATATGCGGGCAATGAAGACTCCACGCCCTCAAAACAGCACCTCCTGCTCAGCCTGTAACTTCCCAATCAGGTCAGTTCCGTGAACTCGCTGGGTGGCACCTGGGTGCGCTGGTGACCTGCGGGATGGCTTTGGAATCGCAGGTGAATAGATAGGCTTTCCCCAGCTGAGGTTGTAATAGCAAACAATCTTACTACTCCCTCGGTCGTCCGTGTATGGCGGTCCGCAGTCGACTGCCCTCATGGTTAGAGGTAGATGGTAAGTTCTGATGTGTAGTCTCTGACGTTAAGGCACATATATGCGCTGTGCATAGTCGCTGTAGACCAGTCATGATCATATGGGATGCAAAGTTCATTGGGGGGAGCTAGGTGCTCGTGGTGAGCAGTCCATGACCTCTTCTGAGCTCAGAAGGAGTTCGCCTGCCAAACGAAACGCGTCAACAGGACATCATTACATCTGTGATGACAGATCATGGACTTCTCACCACGGACACCTAGCTCCCATCACTGGTCTACAGTGGCTATGCACGGCGCATATATGTGCCTTAAAATCAGAGACTACACATCAGAATTTACCATTTACCTCTAACCACGAGGGCAATCGATTGCGGACCGCCATACACGGAGGACCGAGTCAGCAGTGAGATTGTTTTCTATTACAACCCCAGCTGGGGAAAGCCTATCTATTCACCTGCTATTCCTAAGCCGTCCCGTGGGTCTACAGCGCACCCAGGTGCAACCCAGTGAGTTCACGGAACTGACCTGATTGGGAAGTTATGGGCTGAGCAGGAGGTGCTGTTGCGGGAGTGGAGCCTTCATTGCTCGCATATCTCCCCCTTTGCAGCCGACCCAAAGGCAACTGTACTCCAAGCTGAACTAATCTCTAGGTATGCACGGAGGTAGTCCTCTGGATGTGTCTCCGCTACTGTGGCTAATTCATAATCACTGGGGTAAGGAACATCCATACACTACTCAACATTTGCAATTGGCCTCTAATTTAATCAACTCCTTAATTGTGGATTGTCTGACTGCAGCTTAGGCTGGCTAGTGGGGGACACCATTTGCACCGGTAGACTACGGTCACCCCCAATTCTAATTGGGCTTGTGCAATAGTGTGTGTGGGATGGATG
Organism: Glandirana rugosa; assembly: GCA_018402905.1. Taxonomy (NCBI): domain Eukaryota; kingdom Metazoa; phylum Chordata; class Amphibia; order Anura; family Ranidae; genus Glandirana; species Glandirana rugosa. The sequence goes on along the minus strand of BLSH010397631.1, from coordinate 230,173 downwards.
TGTGTTAGCGGTGTGCTAGGGTTTATGACAACGGTGTCATTTTTATATCGGTTTATGTGGTGGTGGTTGGAATTTGTTACAATATCTTACATTCAATAAAATGTTGCTATTTTGATAATTACCTGTTGTTCCTCTCTGATGATCGCTAGGGGAACTATCCCTATTTTTTTATGTTTGTTTATATCTAGAGGAGCATACTTTTGATTATTTGTTTCAAGAGTGCAGGCATCTATTAGCCCTAGGTAAGATGCTTTAACTGTCACCTGGGTTTCAAAGCTTAATTGGGTGTGCTAACTTCTTTGGTTTTTCTTTGGTTTAACTGCTAACTTCTTTGTTTTTTTGTATGAGCAACCTCTTCCTGTCTCCCCCTTCCTCCCTGATGGAGACAGAGTGACTCTTCGTGGGCCGTCTTGCCCTGGCAACCATCGCCCTGTCCCTGTAGATAGACCTCCCCAGCCGCCATTCCTTCTGAATGTCCACAAAGCAGGCCCAAGTCTCTTCACAATCTGGCACCCGCAGCAGCTTAGGAACATGCAAAAACTCCCAAATCAGATCATCCTCCCACTCCCCCCGGGAGTCCTCTACAACAGTGTTCCTCAACTCCAGTCCTCAAGGCCCACCAACAGGTCATGTTTTCAGGATTTCCATTATTTTACACAGGTGATTTGATCAGTTTCACTGCCTTAGTAATTACCACAGCCGATTCATCTGAGGGAAATCCTGAAAACATGACCTGTTGGTGGGCCTTGAGGACTGGAGTTGGGGAACACTGCTCTACAATGTTCATGATTCCGGGAGGGAAAGTCCAGACCCCACTCCAAAGCAACCCTCCTTTGAACCTCTTACTGGAACGGAGAAAGCCTGGGCAGCTCTCTAGGATTTCCTTTCCCGGGCAGGATACAGGCATCAGGGGACCTCTGCACTCATTGCCTGTAGGTAGGTGCTCTGGTCTGGGTGGTGGATGGTCTTTGGACAAATAGTTGTCTGCTAGTGATAGGTGTTCCTTCAGCTCTTCCGGGTCCCCCATCAAAATCTGTCTGCTCTCCCTCCTCGGGTGGCACTTCCAAGACCTGGGAACCTCCTGTATCCCACTCCTCCTCCAAGCAACAGTCCAGAGGTGACAATTCTGCTAGCCTCTCCAGGGACTCGTACTTCATTAACAGTCTGGGGGATCCCCAATCTATGGCTCTGTCCCCACACTCCCCTTCCAGCTTACCTGAGGGCAGACTCCCCTCCACCGCTGGCTCCTTCTGGTCAGGGATATCGAGGGACATAGATGCAGGCGGCATTTCAGGGACATCTGGCTCCTGCACGGCAGTACTACAGTTGCCGAGTCCCCGACCAGGCCGCAAGCCACAGCAGACTACTCTTCTCCTATTGCACTTATCTTCGCAGGGGAGTCACTATTCTCTGACTCTACCCTGCCTTTCTAGGATGACTCCAGGCTCGCTCCGGCCTTCTGGGATGTCTGCGGTTGCAATGTACAGAGTCCACTTGGAAGTATTGAAAGAGGGGGGAAAAATGAGCCTTTAAGTGAGACATGCGGGAACACATGTCTCCATCCCTATATCTGTTGCAGAAAGGGGGGGATTGTGGGACTTTAAATTAGGTGGGTGTTAGTGGCTGAAGGATGAGTCACTGTTTAAAAAAAACACTTTTATTAACAAAAAGCATCACAGCATAGCAAAGTATATACGCAGGTGAGTAAAAATTAGTAAAATATCAATCACATATTGCAAACCATGTATGCATAAAAACAGGATTAGTAGCATAACAAGCCCATGATGTGGTAAGGAGCATGGATAATCCATGTAAAAAAACATGTTTGGGTCAAAAAATGTAGTACACTCAGATTTAAAATCAATAAACCATCTTAGGTGCATCCAATTGGCCTGAAGCACGTTTCGTGTATATTCGATACACTCTTCAGGGGCAGGTGCACTTGGGTCTACAGAAAAACATAAATAAGTAAATATGGACCATAGTTATACCCCTCTTAGTGGAAAGTATACATAAAAGGGGAAAGAGATGTGAGCTCATTCCTATAGGTACTTACCAGCCCATTGAGTTTATAGCCTACGAGAGCTGCTAAAGGTGTCAGTCCCGGGAGCTGAGGTTGGAATCCGCACAGGAAAGACCAGGCACACAACATGATCCCAGCAGCAATCATGGATATTCCATGTAAAATACACTTTCAGTTCAAAAAATGTAGTACACTTAGATTTAAAATCAATAAACCATCTTAAGGATAAAATAGGTGCATCCGATTGGCCCGACACACGTTTCGTGTATATTCAATACACTCTTCAGGGGCAGGTGCACTTGGGTCTGCAGAAAAACATAAATAAGCAAATATGGTTTGCAATATGTGATTGATATTTTACTCATTTTTACTCATTTGTGCATATACTTTGCTATGTTGTGATGCTTTTTGGTAATAAAAGTGTTTTGTTCAATCAGTGACTCATCTTTCAGTCACTAACACCCACCTCATTTAAAGTCCCACAATCAACCCCTTTCTGCACTTGGTAGTATCGTGGTTCCTGCTGGCTGGAGGCAAGCCGGGTGAGCGGTTCGCCACAATGACTGCATCGGATCCAGGTACTGACCACTGCTGTCGGTATCCAGCACTCTGGGCATAGCAGGCACAGCCGCTCCATCCCCTCGATCAACCCCAGGGCGAATCCCCTGCGATGCTCCAACCAGACACCGGTTTCCACCAGTATGCACTCCTACATTTCAGGCAACCAAGTCAGGGCAGGTAGCATGCGTCCACTCCCCATCATCTTGCTCCTCTGCTTCGTGGTGTCTGCTGCTAGTAGGGAACGCTTAGCCTCCTCCAGGGCGTAGCACCGCCCCCTTGCTTCCCGACAAACTGGTGTCTGCAGAACTGATGAGCAGGCTCTTCCCTGGATGTGCTGCTGTAATCCCTTGTTAGATAAACTGAAATTTGCAGGCACACTGTAGCTAGCATGACTTGTCCGGACATGTCGTCTGGCACCGACTGTGTCCAAGCAACCAGAAGCAGAGGACCGCTGACTTCCCCGGTGGTTGCTGTTAGCAACAATAAAGTTTGTAACCCATGCCTCATTGAAGGGAACACTTTTACCTCAGTCCCGCCCGCAGCCACCTGCAGGCTTACCCCGATCACCCAAGGCAACAGTAGACAGTTCCAGGCACACTATACTGTAGTAAGCAGGAATTTGAAGCAAAAGTTCAGAATGTCCAACAACAGCAGGTCGCTGGACATATTTGTAAACCACGTCAAGACGCCCAGCCACAGCAGATTGCTGGGTGTATTTGTAATCCATGTGCGCGGTCGTCCGCCGTGGTTTCCACGGGTAACAGCACATAGTGCAACAGTTCCTGAGTTGCAGAATTAGTACAAGTGTCCATCCCAGCCGCGGTTGGGGCAACTGGGTGAGCAGGCAGCAATACAGTTGAACTTGACAGCAGCTCCCACTGGTTGCTATGGACAACGGTACTTGTTATTGTAGTGTTGAATAGCAGGCAGAGCACAAAAGTCCTTCCCCAAAGTGTAAGTCCTCAACTAGTGGAACAAAGTGCAGCTGCTCGGCTCGATCAACAAAGGCTGGCAGGTTAGCTGTGAACAGACATTCCGGACGAGCCCCCAAATGTAGTGGTACCCTGTATGGGCTGCTGAGAATTGTCGTTTGTCTGTCACCCTACCCAGCCAGGCATTCAATTTCTCAAGCATTGAACAGTCCATACACTTGTGTAGCGATGTCCCAGACACCTAGAGGCCTAATGCTGACTTCCAGAATCAGGGAAAGCTGACATCCCTCTTCACAGTGTGGGTTACTAGGCATAGTGGGTGTCAGACACTTTGAGAATGCAAAAAGAGATTTATTGTCTCTTAACAGAACTGGGGAGAGAGGGTTAAGGCCTGGACACCCTTAGGCTGTTGCAAAAACACTTGGCAGACTCTGAGACAAAAATAGAACAGAAGAACAGCCGGACAGTTCAAAGAACCTCTAAGCTGGATTGCAGCAAACTGTACTTGTAGACTGGCTGTCTCCTATAGCAACAGAACTTGAAACACTCCAACTTCACTGTGAATCTGTACGCATACCACTCACGGTATCCCTGGTGTGTAGATCTTCATTCAACCTCACAGTCTTCTACTGTAAATTTCCTCACTGAGCTCCCAGGCTATCACCAGACTCTTCAGATCCCAGCTGCCACTGGATCCCTTGAGCTCCTCCACAGCTAACCCGCTGTTTAAATCCAAGTGTCAGCCTTGCTGTCCCACTGGGTCCCTGACTTGAACACTGAAGCTTTCCCAACTTCTTCACCGTCCCTGGTTAATGAAAAAGGCTGCTCTGGTACTTCTTCAGATTGCGAACACTAGCCTCTGATAACAGGAGAGATTGTCTCTTGATAGCGACTAGGTCTCCTTTACCTCTGGCTCTGGTTCTCACTTGCCTCTGGCGACAGGAGTGGTTGTCTCAGATAGCAACTGCTTTCCCTCCCCCATGGCAACTACTGGGTTCTCCCATCGGCAGAACCCCTGCAACTGGGTTGGGCTCCAAGCCTGAAGGTCCAAATCCCCCCGCTGCTTGCTTCCAACCTGGATAGGCCTCAGACCGCCTAGCAGCTAGGTACTCCCGGATAGGCCTCAGACTTCTGACAACCCTTGAGATAACCCATCCACTCCTAGACTAGATTTACTATGCCCTTATCAATCCAATGCCACAGGCAACAGTGCCACCCGGTGACAGAAGATAGAAGTGCATGAAACCCAGATTTAGGAAGGGGTCAGTGATTCTCCCTAACAATCAGCCAGGCTGGCCACCACCCAGCAAACCAAATCCGCCAGCAACCTTGCCCAACACCAGGGTGCTACACTTGTTTTTTTGTATTTTATTGAGGGGATTAACTTGGATTAGGGTGGGGTATATGGGATGCCCAGAATGATTCAGTGCAAACTTGCTTGGGACTTCTATATACGCTCCAGTATATACACTCCAGACTTCTCTCCAGCACAACTCTTGCTTACGTTCTCTTACCTTTCCTCCTCCAGCACTTCTCTTGCTGCAGACTGTTGCTCCTCCAGACTAGCTAGCATTGCATGGTTAGGCCTGATACTACTTCAGCCAGACTTCAATTAACTGCCTTTTGCGGGCAAGGACCTCGGGCCCCTGTGGTGTAGAATAGTTCAGGTGCTAGCTGTCCTCTGCTCAGCTACTGATCCCAGATAGCTCTCTTCAGGCCCTGCGAGCCAGCCCAGCTGCAATGGTCTCTCTCCACTGCCCTTTCCACAGTCCTCTCTTCTGGTTCTGCACCCATCTCTCAAACTGCAATCTCCCATTTCTCTCAGGCGTGCCTCCCCAGTCCTCCAGACTGTGCCTCACTCACCAGCACTTCACTTGCTGCGACCAGTTTTCCTCCCTGGAGACTCTTAGCAATGTTTTCTCCCACTGTCCTCTACTTGCTCTCCCATATGCCTCTCTTCCACGATCTCTTAACTCCTCCTGATGCACCTGAGCCCCAGCCCAGGGTCAGCCCCCCAGACTGGGGAGCTCCCCATGGGCCCCGACAGCCTCCACACTCTCTCACTCCAGCTCTTCCACCCAACAACTCCTCCCCAGCTGGGCTGACTCTGGGTATTTAAGGAGGCCTGCCCCCTGCCAATCCAGGTTGGGGATTGGTCAAGGCTCCCTAAATTACCCCAGGTGGCTACATCTCCCCTCTCCACCTCTCTCCTCAGGAAACTCCAGAAGCTTCTGAATCACCCAGCCCTACCCTGAGCCACTCCCAGCCCAGAATAAAAACAAACAGGCTTAGCCACCAGCTAGGCCTGCCCAAATTTTCCTACTCTGCCAGAAAAATCCTCACTCTAGCACCTACCTACCTGGAGGGTGCTACATGTGTTATACACGTGCTAATGCATGCACTATGGTATGGTTGAGCCCTAAAGAATATTTCTGCTCTGTCTCTTTAAAATCACTCAGCCATTATCTAAGTTATTGTGTTCACAGTTCTCAAAGTCACAACATCTGCCGCACATTTTAAGTCTTTATATTTAGATTTAATTATTCTTCTTATTATGATTTTATTCTTATACTGCACTGATGGCTTACAATTAGAAAGGCATACCGCGCATACTAATGCACTTTGTGAGGAGTTGTACTATTTATTTTACCAAAGCTGATCCTTCCTGCAGATTTTTGCTGCATACAAAGCCATGTGTGAAGGACAAACAGTACAATTTGTCCCTTTGTAGAGGGCGCTGAGTCTCTATATGTGTCAGGTAGCAGAGCAGGTGGGCTGGATGAAAACAGGGTCATTTAGGACATAGCAAAGTATTCATATTTCATTTACTGTCCTTGCCTTTATAATATGACTTATTATGGTACATTTGAAAAAAAGTGTGCTTAAAAAGCCATATTGTTTTTCTGTGACACACGGTGACTCAAACACATTACTTCAATTTGGAGGTTGAAGCTGCTGTCCATGGGCAGCAGATTGCTCCTGTGAGTTACCAGGCATACTCAGGGATCGGATTGTTTAGACCCAGATTGTCTGCTCCTGTCTGTACAGATGGCAGGATTAAAACACCACTATGCCATCCCCTTGGTCCATTGCAGTAATGACCCCTGCTTCAGCTGAGAGCTACTTACGTTGCAAGGCCTTGCATTCTGCTTGTGGTTCTAAGCTAAGATGCAGAAGGTCCAACTGTGCACCCATGAGACATGAGGGCTCAGGTTGCTTGACGCTAGAGTTGACCGAACCCGAACTTTGGGGTGTCTGTGACCCGGACCCGAACCCGGACATTTGAAAAAAAGTTTGGGTTCGGGTTCTGGGTTCGGGTATTTGATCCCGCCTGTTGAATAGCTGCAGGGCAGCCAAATAACAAGCGTTTCACTGGTTTGCCCTTAGAAGCCATCACAGCCATGCCTACTAATGGCATGGCTGTGATTGGCCAGTGCATCATGTGTCCCAGCTTCTTTATAAGCTGGAGTCACGTAGTGCTGCATGTCACATGCTCTCTGGGTAGTGTAGGGAGAGGATGCTGCTGGCGCTGTGAGGGACAGATTGCAGATATAATAACATCTCATCCTGCATTACAGAACGATCTGATTGTGGACTAGGTAGAGATTACTACTACTACTGCTTTTAGGGACAGATTGCAGATCTAATAACATCTCATCCTGCATTACAGAAGGATCTGACTGGACTAGGTAGAGTCTACTGCTTAGAGGGACAGATTATTGTTCTAAAATCATCTTCTAGTTCTATAGGGTCAGGTTCCAGCTGTTGCTGTAAGGGACAGAATATTGTTCTAAAATCATCACCTACTCCTATAGGGTCAGGTTTCTGCTGTTGCTGTAAGGGACAGATTATTGTTCTGAAATCATTTTACTTCCTTTTGCAACCCTCTAGCACTTTCCAGGAATTTTTTACAGTCATTTTTGTGCCGAAAAGTTTGGGTCCCCATTGACTTCAATGGGGTTCGGGGTCAAGTTCGGTACCGAACCCGAACTTTTTCGCGAAGTTCGGCCAAACCCACAGAACCCGAACATCCAGGTGTTCGCTCAACTCTACTTGACGCATGTTCCGTTTTAGAGGTCCTTTTCTCAGACCTCTTCCCATTAGCCACCACCTACCCCTGACCCAACCAGACTTACACCATGTGCCTTGTTATTCAGGACCCTGTGAGTTAGCAGGCATACTCAGGGACCAGATTGTTTAGACCCACATCGTCTGCTCCTGTCTGTTCAGATGGCAGGATTGAAACTCCACTATGCCATCCCCTTGTTCCATCGCAGTAATGACCCCTCACTTCAGGAGTCTAGGACACATGAGGCGTGGGGCTCAGGTCATTTGACATATCTTCCATTTGAGAGGTCCTTTTCTCAGACCTCTTCATACTAGCCACAAATAGCTCCTGACCCAATGAGGTTTACACCATGTGCCTTGTTTTTCAGAACCCTGACACTATCTCCAGTTCAGTGTATTGAGAGGATGTACCTGATATCATGACTATCTGCGACCCAACTGTGTTCAGACCCACTTCACATGCTGGCACCTGAATACTCTGTGAATCTACACATACAGCCAGAAGTCAAGTGCTTTTTCTCTACTTGGACCATGAAATAGCACAACCTCCAGATAATGATAACATACATTGCCTTGAAAAAGTATTCATACCTCTTGAAATTTTCCAACCAAAAACATAAATGTATTTTATTGGGATTTTATGTGATAGACCAACACAAAATGGCACATACTTGTCAAGTAGAAGGAAAATGATAAATGGTTTTCAAATTTTTTTTTTACAAATAAATATGTGAAAAGTGTGGGGTGCATTTGTATTCAGCCTCCTTGAGTCAATACTTTGTAGAACCGCCTTTCGCTGCAGTTACAGCTGCAAGTCTTTTTGGGGAGGTCTCCACCAGCTTTGCACATCTAGAGAGGACATTTTTGCCCATTCTTTTTTGCAAAAAAGCTCAAGCTCTGTCAGATTGGATGGAGAGCGTCTGTGAACAGCAATTTTCAAGTCTTGCCACAGATTCTCAAATGGATTTAGGTCTGGACTTTGACTGGGCCATCCTAACACATGAATATGATTTGATCTAAGCCATTCCATTGTAGCTCTGGCTGTATGTTTAGGGTCATTGTCCTGCTGGAAGGTGAACCTCCGCCCCAGTCTTACGTTTTTTGCAGACTAACAAGTTTTCTTCTAAGATTGCCCTGTATTTGGCTCCATTCATCTTCCCATCAACTCTGACCAGCTTCCCTGTCCCTGCTGATACAAAGCATCCTCACAACATGATGCTGCCACCACCATGTTTCACGGTGAGGATGGTGTGTTCATGGTGATATGCAGTGTTAGTTTTCCACCACACATAGCGTTTTGCTTTTGGGCCAAAAAGTTCAATTTTGGTCTCATCTGACCAGAGACCCTTCTTCCACATGTTTACTGTGTCCCCCACATGACTTCTCGCAAACTGCAAATTGGACTTCTTATGGCTTTATTTCACCAATGGCTTTCTTCTTGCCACTCTTCCGTAAAGGCCAGATTTGTGGAGTGCACGACTAATAGTTGTCCTGTGGACAGATTCTCCCACCCGAGCTGTGGATCTCTGCAGCTCCTCCAGAGTTACTGCTTTTCTGATGAATGCTCTCCTTGCCCGGCCTGTCAGTTTAGGTGGACAGCCATGTCTTGGTAGGTTTGCAGTTGAGCCATACTCTTTCCATTTTCGGATGATGCATTGAACAGTGCTCCGTGAGATGTTCAAAGCTTGGGATTTTTTTTATGTTGAATCTGTTTTTATTATATTTACAGACAATATACATTAAAAACATGAGTGTATCAGCTCAACTATAACAGACATAAAAATGTACATTAAGATCAAGATAATGGATCAAATAATACTTGAAGATGATACAGAGGAAATAGGTCACTGAGACATGGTAAGGTGAGCATAACAGTTATGAATCAAGTAATTTAACCAGTAGACCACTAGGATCCGAGTTAGAACAACAAAAACGCTCAACAAATAGAATAGGGCATGAAAATATAGTGTTACTACAGTAGATGTAACCATAATCTCGTTAATGAGAGTAAGAGAAAGTTGAGAGGGAGAGAGAGAAAAAAAGAGAGAAAGATGGAGGAAGAAGGGGGGGGGGGGAGTTGAAACAGACATTTATATTATTTTTGTCTAAGTTGTATTTTTTTTAGGGTTCGAAACTTGTAGAGTGCC
>BLSH010397631.1:200219-211720 GCA_018402905.1 Glandirana rugosa | reverse complement strand
TGAATTCTCATCATCCGTAAACGCGACCACTTTTGCGCAAACCAATCAATAAACGCCGATTGCGATTTTTTTTATCGCAAATATGAGGAAGAATATAAATCGGCCAAAAATTGTGAAAAAAAATGTTTTTTTATATTTTTTTTTTGGATTTGTATTTTAGCAAAAAGTAAGAAATTTGGGTTTTTTTGCAAAATTGTCGCTCTTCTTTTGTTTATAGCGGCGATCAGAAATGACGCAGAGGTGATCAAATACCACCAAAAGAAAGCTCTATTTGTGGGAAAAAAAGGACGCAAATTTCGTTTGGGTACAACGTCGCACGACCGCGCAATTGTCAGTTAAAGCGACGCAGCGCCGAATCGCAAAAAGGGCTCCGGTCCTAAAGCTGGAAATCCTTCCGGGGCTGAAGTGGTTAAAAGCACTTTAAGGCCCAGTTCACACTGGTGCAACACAAAAGTCGCATGCCTTTCGATCCTACTTTGCCCTGCGAATTCGGTCCGATTTCCATATGACTTTAATAATTGGGATCTGATTTTGATCCAACTTTGGGATGAGTGAGACTTGTCCTTTGACCAATCAAAACAATTCCTTTGGTTCTGGTATGGATGAAACCTCACATCAAATTTATTTAAAAACAAAAATGGCATTGGGTCACCCCTCCCAATCCATACCAGGCCCTTTGGGTCTGGTATGGCTCTTGAGGGGTAACCCCATGCCAAAATGTAAACAAATGTAAAAAAATGTAAAAAAAAACGACATGGGGTCCCCCCCTAACACCATACCAGACCCCTTGGTCTGGTATCGATTTTGAGAGGAAACCCCACTGCAAAAGAAAAAGAAAAACAGCATGGAGTCTCCCCCAAAATCCATACCAGACCCTTATCTGAGCGTGCCGCTGGCAGGTCAGGAAAGGGGGGTGACGAACGAGAGCCCCCCCCTTCTGAACCATATCAGGCTACATGTCCTCAACATGGGGGGCTTTGGGGCAGGGGGGCTCTACCCCCCACATCAATGCACCTTGTCCTTGCAAGGTCTCTTCCCCACAACCCTGGCCGGTGGCTGTGGGGGACTGCGGGAATCTGGAAAACCCCTTTAAAAAAAGGGGGCCCCTGGATCCTGCCCCTATGTGAATGAGTATAGGGTACATTTTACCCCTACCCATTCCCCGACAAAAAAGCAGTGTAGTGTAAAAAAATAACATTAAACAGTTTTTGAAAAGTCCTTCATTAAAAAAGAGGTGATTAACATGTGGTGAGGAGGCAATTTGATGCCTCTTAATCTTTGTTTTAACCCCATTTTTGCCCACAAACATGGTGAACCAGTCACATTGCACACGGTTGCGGGACGTTTGTGGCACTTCCATGTTACTTTGAATGAGATTTTGCAGCAGCATGTAAACACCCCCGTCCACTGTTAATTGCAGCTTAGGGGGGCTCAACTGCGCATTTTTACCACCCCTAACTCCACTTAGCCCTAAAGTGGTAATAAACCCCATAGCAAACATATATGATATTGCTGCTTACTAATCCTTAGATGTGATGGCTGCATTGGTTTTCTTTGTTTAGGCTTTCCTCCTTCTATTTTTACCTGGTGATCCAGCTAGTAGGTCTGTTGTTTTTCAACAGAACAAGCTCTCCTGCAGATGTAGCAGTTAGAGGGATACGACAAACCATTTACCACTGACAGGGGTGCTTACAATGATCAGCTTCTATTTATTTATGTAGAACCTTTATCCTAAAAGGAAATAAAAGTGTTCACTCTATCTATTCATAAAAGGTTAGCTTGGGGTTCTAAATCTGCTAGTACATCTAACACGCCCTTCTCTTCAGACTGACAATGCTGCTGTCCAAAGTGCCCCCTGTGCTCCTTCATCCAGAGTGGGTGCGCTCTAATACAAGAGGGGTGTTACTGGCCAGATCACTGGGTGAAAACAGAGAGAAAACAGCCTAAAAAAAAACAAATGCAGCCACCACATCTAATGATTGACAAGCTGCAATATAATACATTTTTGGTTTTGGAATTAATACCACTTTAACTGCTTCAATACCGGGCACTTTCACCCTCTTCCTGCCCAGGCCAATTTTCAGCTTTCAGCGCTGTCGCACTTTAAATGACAATTGCACGGTCATGCAGCACTGTTCCTGTATGAAGTTTTTATCATTTTTTTGAGACAGACAGAGCTTTCTTTTGGTGGTATTTAATCACCACTGGGTTTTTATTTTTAGCTAAAAGCCCAAAAATTTTGAAAAGAGAAAAAAAGTTTTTGTAGTTTCTGTTATAAAACTTTGTAAATAAGTAATTTTTCTTTCACTGATGTGCACTGATGAGGCGGTACTGATATGCACCACTGATGGGTGGCACTAATGGGCGGCATTGATGAGGCGGCACTGATGAGGCAGCACTGATGGGCACAGATGAGGTGGCACTGATATGTAGCACTGATGGGCACTGATAGGCAGCACTGATATGCAGCACTGATAGGCGGCACTGATGGGCACTGGCAGCACTGATGGGCGGCACTGATGAGGCAGCACTGATTGGCACTGATAGGCAGCACTGATGAGCACTGATAGGCGGCACTGATGGGCACTAATAGGCAGCACTGATATGCATCACTAATGGGCACTGATAGGCGGCACTGATAGGCAGCAATGATAAGGCAGCATTGATGGGCACTGATAGGCAGCACTGATATGCAGCACTAATGGGCACTGATAGGTGGCACTGATAGGCAGCACTAATAAGTGGCACTGATGAGGCAGCATTGATGGGCACTGATAGGCAGCACTGATAAGCACTGATAGGCGGCACTGATGATCAGCATTAATAGGCACTGAAAGGCAGCACTGACTTGCTTCACGGATGGGCACTATTGGGGCTGCACTGATGATCAGTGCCCTGATTACCTGTTCTGATCCCCCCTGTGAGGAAATGCCGGTGATTGGCTCTCCTCTCCTCACACGCTGTCATTGTGAGGAGAGGAATGCAGATAACGGGCATTTTCTTGTTTACATGTTATCAGCTGTGATTGGACGCAGCTGATCACATCGGTAAAGAGCCTTGTCATTTGCTCTTTACCGAGATTGGTGATGCACGGTATCCTAGGTGCACTTGTGCGCCCGTGTGGGCGAGAGTGGGACAACGTCATATGACGTCATCCCAGAACGAGAGAGCCACCTTGCTCCTGTCATTTTACTATATGGCGGGCGGGGGGTGGTTAAGCAAAGATTTCCTGCGTTTGCATTAAACAGGTAATGCGCTGCTTTACAATATTTTACTGCTATTGCATTGTTATAACAATATTTATTGGCCAATAGGTAGAGTCTATTGATGTAATTTTTCCCTAGTTATCTTTTAAGGCTTTCTCTATGAATTATATTGTTTCTGAGATGGTAACTCCGACTACAAATCAAACGCCAGTTACCAAGGCAACAAGTGTTTTCTCTAATGTTCTACACTGTCTTCAAAATTAGGATGATGTGTATTTATGTAGGATTTTGTCTTTGGAAGTGTGGCTTGAAGGAGAGCCAGTGAAGATATAATCACAATGCGCGGTGTACTATCACGGCGAGCCCTTACTGCTGATTCACATGGTAAAGTGTCTGTCTCCTAGATGCAGAGCAACCAGTCTAATAAACATGTGGCTAATCTATAACCTTGAAGGCGAGCGTCCGATGAACAAAAAAAAAAAAAATCAACATGATCACCGTATTCCCAGGTAAAGGCTGCTAAAGTTATATGCGGCTCAAACTACTGAGTTACAGAAAGAAGCGCCAGACCAAAAAATGTATGAAAGAATCCAAGATAATTGTAATTGCTGGTAAATGACTTGTAAAAAGACAATCCACTGCGTTTCGGGGACAACACCACACCTCCCTTCATCAGGGCTCAAGAATAAACATTAAACATAAACAACCTTTCATCATTATGACTTTGTTTTATATTTTTATTCTTTAACCTCTTCCCACCCACACTATAGCCAAAAGACGGCTACAGCACAAGCTTACATTGCTGGGAGGGCAGAGGACATCCATGGATATCCTCCCATGATCGTGCTGCCCGCCTGTGCCCCCTGCGGAACACGGGCAGCGTGTTTTGTGATCGCTGTGTCCTTAGAACGCAGCTGATCACAAATCAGGGTAAAGAGCCAATCACATCGGCTCTTTACCACGTGATCAGCTGTGTCCAATGACAGCTGATCACAATGTAAACATAAGCCGATTATTGGCGTTTCTTTCCTCACGCTAAAAGCATGAGGAGTAGAGACCTTATGTGAAAGGGACATCTACACTGATATTCAGGGCACTGATGTCCTGATTATCAGTGCAGTCCCAGTAGTGCCTACCAGTGCTGTCTATCAGTGCCCACCAGTGCTGCCAATCAGTTTCACCTATCAGTGCTGCCTATCAGTGTCCATCAGTGTCGCCTACCAGTGCCTATCAGTGTTGCCTATCAGTGCCAATCAGTGCCACCTATCAATGCCCATCACTGCCACCTATTTGTGCTTATCAATGCCCCCTATCAGTGCAGCCTCATCAGTGCCTCCTCAATAGTGCCTCCTCATCAGTGCCGCCTCATCAGCGCCCATCAGTGCTGCCTATCAGTGCAGCCTCATCAGTGGCTCCTCATTAGTGCCTCCTCATCAGTGCCGCCTCATCAGCGCCCATCAGTGCTGCCTATCAGTGCAGCCTCATCAGTGCCTCCTCATCAGTGCCCATCAGTGCCTATCAATGCCGCCTATCAGTGCAGCCTCATCAGTGCCTCCTTATTAGTGCCCATCAGTGAAGGAGAAAAATTAGCTGTTTGCTAAATCTTATAACAAACTATGAAAGTTTTTTTTTCAAAATTTTCGGTCTTTATTTGTTTATTCAGCAAAAAATAAAAACCCCAGTGGTGATTAAATAGCACCAAAAGAAAGCTTTATTTATGTGAAAAAAATGATAAAAATTTTGTTTGGGTACAGTGTAGCATGACCGCGCAATTGTCATTCAAAATGCGACAGCGCTGAAAGCTAAAAATTGGCAGGAAGGGGGTGAGGAAAGTGCCCGGTAGGCAAGTGCTTAATAAAAAACTTGCTTTCTGCTTTTATGTTATCCTTTGTTACACTTCAGTACTGTTGATCTTCTGCAGGCCTCTATGACAATGAAGAAACAACCGCAGTCTGATGAGCTCACTCTGCTCATTCCTGTTGTCAGCTTGTCCTCAATCAGCTAGGCCCCTAGTGCTGCGCAGGGGATTACAAGAGGCTAGCACTAGTCACAATTAAAAATGACATCTTACATGTACTTACATACTACAAAATTTGCAGCAATTAAAACATGTTTAATATTTTAAATAAATATAATAATTTTTAATAATATTTTTTTGTATACCTGACTGGAGTTCAGCTTTAAAGTGGATCTTCACCGCATCTGAGCAACACAAACCAAAAACACTATTTAACCACTTAAGGACCGGAAGGATTTCCAGCTTTAGGACCGGAGCCCTTTTTGCGATTCGGCGCTGCATCGCTTTAACTGACAATTGCGCGGTCGTGCGACGTTGTACCCAAACGAAATTTGCGTCCTTTTTTTCCCACAAATAGAGCTTTCTTTTGGTGGTATTTGATCACCGCTGCGTCATTTCTGATCGCCGCTATAAACAAAAGAAGAGCGACAATTTTGCAAAAAAACCCAAATTTCTTACTTTTTGCTAGAATACAAATCCAAAAAAAAAATATAAAAAAACATTTTTTTTCACCGTTTTTGGCCAGTTTATATTCTTCATCATATTTGCGATAAAAAAAATCGCAATCGGCGTTTATTGATTGGTTTGCGCAAAAGTGGTCGCGTTTACGGATGATGAGAATTAATTTTTGGGGTTTTTATTTTTTTTTTTTTTTTACTAAAAATGGCGGCGATCTGCGATTTTTAGCGGTACTGCAATATTGGGGCGGACATGTCGGAACGTTTTGACACTTTTTTGGGACCATTGGCATTTATACAGCGATCAGTGCTATAAAAATGCACTGATTACTGTGTAAATGCCATTGGCAGTGAAGGGGTTAACCTGCAGGGGGCGCGCTAAGGGTTAAGTATGTTCCCTGGGCGTGTTCTAACTGTAGGGGGACTGCCTAGCTGGGGAAGGGAAGTGGTCACAGCCTTCATGTACGGGAAGGCTGTGATCACAGCCCTTCCCCCTCACACAGAGCGGAGGTCCGTGTTTACTTACACGGACCTCCGCTCATTCGCTCCGGGGGGGGCATCGCGGGTGGCCGGCGGCAATCGAAGCCGCCGCACCCGCTCCCTGGCCCCCCCCGTACACAGTATGACGGCGATTTGCGTTACAGAGCCATTCTGTCGCCGTCAATTGCCGACCAGCGGTCGGCAAGCGGTTAATTCATTTTTTATATTCAAAGCAAACTCCCCCATCCACACACGTCTCCATGCTTTATTTTGTTGAAAATTACTCTTTTCTGGCAAATGATTTGTGTAGCCAGTGGCGGCTGGTGCTCCGCACTTACCCCATCCAGGTCGGGGCTTCTCCTCCTGGCCAATCTGGTGTTAAGACCTGCTTCCTGTCCTGATTGGCCGGGAGGAGAAGCCGGAAGACAATAGTGGATATTGATTCGCTATTGTCACAAGTGGGAGGGCTTGGGGCGCAGTGCGCTGTGCCCCGCGCCCAACCTTTTTGAAGCCAATTAGAGCCTCAGACTCTAATCATGTGCTTCAAAAAAAAAACTGGTGGAAATCTATGTTTCCGGGGCATATTAGGGACCGATGCTTGGAGATTAGGGGGCGGTGCCCCTGCGCTTCTTATGGGCCGGCCGCCGAAGCGTAGCATTTACTTCCTGGAATCTGTCTGCCCTTATCTAAGGCGTGCATGCCGGAGAGTGTGCTTAGCTGAGAAAACCCCTCCCCATCTCTTCCCCTCCTTAAGACTCCTGGAATGTATGACATCATTTGCCTAGGCAGGAAACCAGGAAGTAACTGAAGAAATGTAGAAAAAAAGTTTAAAACAAGTGAATACAGTATGATATACTTTCCATCTATTTACTAATGCTAGCAGCATGAGGATTAAAAATAATCAATATTGATTGGGAGAGTGAAGTCCTTAACCACTTGCAGACCGCCTGCCGCACTTTTACTGTGGCAGGTTGGCTCTATTGCATGAAAAGGCATACCTGTATGTCATTGTGCGCAATAGACATCAGGGGGGGGGGGTGCGCACGCTGCCGTAGGCGCCATCGCACGCTGATTTGACACAGGGTATGCCATTCAGTGGGTCTGGCGGAGCCGATGTCCGACGGCCACCTGCGATCATTCCTGAGAGAGGCAGATCGCCGTTCTGACAGGGGAAAGGATAGAGTTCTTGTGTTCCTATGCAGGAACACCGATCTCTGTCTTCACCCAGTCAGAGCAACCCCCACACAGTTAGCAAGCACTCCTTAGGAACACATTTAACCTTTTGATTGCTCCTGTTAACCCCTTCCCTGCCAGTGTCATTAGTACAGGGTGGGCCATATATATGGATACACCTTAATAAAATGGGAATGGTTGGTGATATTAACTTCCTGTTTGTGGCACATTAGTATATGTGATGTGTCACATGACCCTCTTCCTATTGAAAAAACAAAAGTTGGATTCAAAATGGCCAACTTCAAAATGGCCACCATGGTCACCACCCATCTTGAAAAGTTTCCCCCCTCACATATACTAATGTGCCACAAACAGGAAGTTAATATCACCAACCATTCCCATTTTATTAAGGTGCATCCATATAAATGGCCCACCCTGTACAATAACAGTGCATATTTTTAACACTGATCACTGTAATAATGTCACTGGTTCCCAAAAAAGTGTCAAAAGTGTCCGTTAGGTGTCTGCCGCAATGTCGCAGTCCCACTAAAAATTGCTGATCGCTGCCATTACTAGTAAAATAAATAAATAAAAATGCCATAAAAATATTCCATAGTTTTTAGACAAAATAACTTTTGTGCAAACCAAACAATATACAGTTATTGGAATTTTTTTTTTATCAAAAATATGTAGCAGAATACAAATTGGCCTAACCTGATGAAGAAATTCGATTTTTTAATTTTTTTTATTGGATATGTTTTATAGCAGAAAGTAAAAAATATTGGTTTTTTTTTCAAAATTGTATTTTTGTTTATAGTGCAAAAAATTAAAACTCCAGAGGGGATCAAATACCACCAAAAGAAAGCTCTATTTGTGGGAAAAGAGGGACATACATCTTATTTGGGTGAAACAAAAAATGGCCTGGTCATTAATGGGGCAAAGCCTTCCGGGGCTGAAGTGGTTAATAATACAAAACGACAGTATCCACCACCAGCTGTTTAAATTTCTTTTTTATTTCAGCATATTGTTTCTAGAAGAAATATTTTATGTTCTTGCATTACTGCTCATTATGGAGAAATATATTATGCAGTATCTAAAGAGAAAAAAATGTATCTGCCCTGGAATCCTCCGCATTACTGTTGTACAGATTTGCTTCACGCTTTAATAAACTTGGCAATGAAAAGCTTCTATTTACATACCAGGACCCAGGTGCAGCCATCTCAGCTTCTAGCCTATCGCTTTGTGATTTAAAGAGATTTTCTTCTAAATAATTGATTGTGGATATTTCATATATTTTGGATGGAAAAGTCAGAATGCTTAAAAAAAAAAAAAAAAAAATACTAAAAAAAAAAAAAATAAAAAAAAAATAAAGCACTGAAAAATGTATTTTCAGCATTTGTTATTCCGCTCTCGCAACATGCCTTTATGTATGTGAGAATAATGAAACACTGTGGTATTATGTATTATGGCTGTAAGGAAAATCAACTTTCTAGTCACTAATGGGGTAGCATTAGCCGCATTAATATTAATGCATATGGCTCTTTCTGATGGTTGTATATCTGGGCCATTTCATTATTGTGTCTGCTCGTTTTCCATTAAACACCACTGATAAACAGGGCTTTGGAAAAGTTTTTTTTTTCTTCCCCGGTTTACATTTAAAGACGCTTTCCTGCAGGGTTAGAAATTGGCCCTTTTGAAATGATGGTTCTGAAATGCAGCCATAGCCATGTTTTTAGTACAACAATAAGGGTTAGAATATATAATATCGCTTAACATAGAATAGGCATGATATGCAATTATGGGAAAATTATATGTAGGCTTTAAATGGCATGGAACATGTTGTTATTCTCATCCTGCATGTGAATGTGATCAGTTTAATGTATATTTTAGCATCATTTTGTAATAATAAAAATATTTATTTTTATGGTTCCATGGATATTTTTAGAGCACTAGTATAGGTATACTTTTAGTGTACCTGTCTAAATTGGCCCTAGTAGGTGTATTTATTAATGTACAGCTGGCCCAAGCCATTGTGCTGCCTGGGTCCAAGAATGAAATGCCTCCTCCCAACCCCCCCAAAAAAAAAAAAAATTACGCCCATCAAAAGGCCCCCATATCCATTATTTTATATCATGATAATTAAAACTAAAATTAAATTTATCAGGAAGTCAGATTTATATGCAACAGCACCTTGTCTATATACAAAATAATATTAAATACCATTATGTTCATTTCCAGGGTGCGGGCTAGGACAGTATATGGAAAGGCTAGGGCATAATATAGACAGGCTAGGGGAGTATATAGACAGGCTAGAGTAGTTTATATACAGGCTAGGGCGGTATATAGACAGGCTAGGGTAATATATAGACAGGCTAGGGCAGTATAGGGGCAGGCTAGGGTAGTATATAGACAGGTGAGGGTAGTATATAGACAGGCTAGGGTAGAATATAGACAGGCTAGGGTAGTATATAGACAGGCTAGGGCAGTGTAGGGACAGGGTAGGGCAGTATAGGGGCAGGCTAGGGTAGTATATAAACAGGTTAGGGCAGTAGAGGGGCAGGCTAGGGTAGTATATAGACAGGCTAGGGTAGTATATAGACAGGCTAGGGCAGTATAGGGGCAGGTTAGGACAGTATAGTGGCGGGCTAGGGCAGTATAGGGGCAGACTAGGGCAGTATAGAGTAAGGCTAGGGTAGTAAATAGACAGGCTAGGGTAGTATATAGACAGGCTACGGTAGTATAGGGACAGGCTAGGGTAGCATATAGACAGGCTAGGGTAGTATAGGGACAGGCTAGGGTAGCATATAGACAGGCTAGGGCAGTTTATGGACATGCTAGGGTAGAATATGGACAGGCTAGGGCAGTATATGCACAGGCTAGGGTAGTATATGAACAGGCTATGGCAGTATATGGACAGGCTAGGGTAGTATATAGACAGACTAGGGTGGTATATGGACAGGCTAGAGGAGTATATGAACAGCCTATGGTAGTATATGGACAGGCTAGGGTAGAATATAGACAGGTTAGGGTAGTATATAGACAGACTAGGGTGGTATATGGACAGGCTAGGGGAGTATATGAACAGCCTATGGTAGTATATGGACAGGCTAGGGTAGTATATAGACAGGCTAGGGGAGTATATGAACAGGCTAGGGTAGTATATAGACAGGCTAGGGTAGTATATGGACAGGCTAGGGTAGAATATAGACAGGTTAGGGTAATATATGAACAGGCTAGGGTAGGATATGGACAGGCTAGGGTAGTATATATAGACAGGCTAGGGTAGGATATGGACAGGCTAGGGTAGTATATATAGACAGGCTAGGGCAGTATAGAGGTGGGCTAGGGCAGTATAGGGGCCAGCTAGGGTAGTATATGGGCAGGCGGAGCGGTCGGGGGGGCAGTTGTCATCGTGACACACAAAACTGCTGGAAAAAAATCTTGATCGGCGGCCGTGGTTCAATTTGCTGCCCCTCTCAAAGTGCAGCCTGGGTCCAATTGACCACTGGGACTCATGGTAGGGCCGGCCCTGTATGAATATGAGATACGGACTGACTGTATATCTTAAGCTCCTTGAGGGCAGGGACTGATGTAAATGTACAATATACTGTACTGATCTCCTTTCACTTTTTCTATGGGATAATTTTTGGCATAAAAAACTTTTCATCTGGGTCAACCCATTGCATCTATGTGACTGTTGTGAGAAAAGCAGAATCCTCATTAACAATAAAAATCAAAGTAATATTTTGACCTAAATTGTATGAAGCCTCTATAATCATTCTGCCGGAGCTGCAACATTGTAATAAGGTGTAATGAAGAAAGCGCCTGGAGCCGTCCTATTCACAGAAGATGGAAAAATGGAACATATATATATTATTATTATGAAAATAATACCATTAAATCCGCTACAAAGTAATAGAATAGAGCAAATCTATTACTACTTGTAGTGAAGAAGATTTCCAGGCTGAAGTCAATGTGTCATTCCAAGACAAGTGACATGTTTTCTTGGTAGCCCCGTCCTGCTGACACCTTTCCTGCGTTTCCTGACGCATGACTTTACCTGGGCAGAGCCCTGAATAGAAAGCCAACCTTGCCGCCGTTCCAACCGAAAGATAAGTCCCGAGACGGGTCCATTTCAGTACGCAGTCCTTTGCGTCCTTTCCACAG
>BLSH010397631.1:183606-196210 GCA_018402905.1 Glandirana rugosa | reverse complement strand
AATGTCATTGGTCCCAAAAAAGTGTCAAAATGTTCCGACATGTCCCCCCCAATATCGCATTACCACTAAAAATCGCAGATCGCCGCCATTACTAGTAAAAAAAAAAAACCCCAGAAATGAATTCTCATCATCCGTAAACGCAACCACTTTTGCGCAAACCAATCAATAAACACCAATTGCGATTTTTTTTATCACAAATATGAGGAAGAATATAAATCGGCCAAAACCGATGGAAAAAAATGTTTTTTTATATTTTTTTTTGGATTTGTATTTTAGCAAAAAGTAAGAAATTTGTTTTTTTTTGCAAAATTGTCGCTCTTCTTTTGTTTATAGCGGCGATCAGAAATGACGCAGCGGTGATCAAATACCACCAAAAGAAAGCTCTATTTGTGGGAAAAAAAGGACGCAAATTTCGTTTGGGTACAACGTCGCACGACTGCGCAATTGTCAGTTAAAGCGACGCAGTGCCGAATCACAAAAAAAGCTCCGGTCCTAAAGTGTGAAATCCTTCCGGGGCTGAAGTGGTTAAAGGAAAAAACTATTTGCTGATTATAAGGTATGAGCTGGAGTTTGGCTTCAATTTGTTAGTGTATTTCAATCTACTAATACATTTAACATGCCCTCCCCTCAGACTGACAATGCTGCTGTCTACTGTGCCTCCTGTGCTCCTTTATCCAGAGTGGGGGCACTCTAATACAGGAGGTGTGTTACTGACCAGATCACCAGGTAAAAACAGAAGGAAGAAGCGAAAGAAAAGAAAATGAATGCAGCCACCTCATCTAATGATTGCAAATATAATACATGTTTGGTTTTGGGTTTAATATGGCTTTAATCTTGGCCATAATTTCTGTAATAGATTATTCCCTATGATTGTCGGCTCCATCTAGTGACCAAGATGGAGTTTATTTTCTCATCAAGGTATTTCAGAAAACTATGCAGCATTTTGGCCACTTGAGGGAGCTAAAGATCATAGGAATTAATTTATTACGGAAATTACAGCCAAAATTAGTCCAGCCTCGTTCCGAATCGAAATTGGTACACATTTTTCGTTACGAAATTTGGATGTATCCAAGTTACTGAATTACAATAGTTATGAATTTAACCACTTCAATACCAGGCACTTACCTCCCTTCTCGCCCAGACCAATTTTCAGCTTTCAGTGCTGTTGCACTTTGAATGACAATTGCGCGGTTGTGTAACGCTGTGCCCAAACAAGATTTTTATCATTTTGTTCCCACAAATAGAGCTTTCTTTTGGGGGTATTTGATCACCTCTGGGGTTTTTATTTTTTGCGCTACAAATAAAAAAAGGTTAAACAAATCAGAAAAAAACAAACCGAAATTCGGACGAAATTGGATTCAAAAACAATAAAATCTAATTCAAAAACAATTTCAATTATAAATAAAATTAGAAAATATTAGAAATCAATTTTCTAAAAAAGAATACAATAAAATAGAATATAAAATAATAAAGCAATATAATAAAAATGAAAGACTAGTAAAGAATAGAATAGAATGTAATAGAATAGAATAAAATAAAATATAATAGAATAGATTAGAATAAAATTCAAAACAATGAAATCCATAATAATAGAATATGATAGAATAGAAAATAAAAGAATAGAATTGAATAGAAAAACAATGGAATATAATAAAATATAAAGAGTATTCAAATAGAATGAATTTGAATAGAAAAGATTAGAATCGAAAATAATGGAAAGAATAGAATAGAAAATAAGAGAATAGAAAGTAATTGAAAAACAATTACTAAAGAATAGAATAAAACAGAAAGAATATAACTATAATGTTCTTTCTATTTTATTTTATTCTATTCTATTGATTTTTATTTTATTCTATTCTTTTCTATTCTATTCTAATCTTTTCTATTCAAATGTGAATTCATTCTATTCAAATTTCGGAAGATGGTGATATATTTTATTTTACTTTGTTCTAATTTTTGAATTGTCAGACAGTCAGTATCAGTAACCTAATGCAACAGCTGCATTTAAATGGAAAAAAAATTGAATTCGAATGTGTTTTCGAATTTGAATACCAATTCGATAATTTTTTTTTTTTTTCCTTTCGAATGCGGTCAGATTTTTCGAATTTGGTTGAATTTTTTTAATTCCAATTTGAATACAAAACTATTAAAGGAATTCCGAAAACGTACATGAAATGAATGTATCGAATTTCACTAAATAAATTTATTTAAATAACGAATCAAAATTAAATGAAACAAAACACATTTTTTCGTCCTGCACGTCTAGAAGTCAGCAGAGCTTCAGCTCATTCACTAAGCCTAAGGGAAAATTCCCTTGCAAAGTGTACAGCCTATTGGCCCTTAGTATTCCAGCCCCTGTTGAGTTCTCCCAAATGCCCGGCGACAGAATAGACAGACAAGGGGCTTAGGGAAAGTAAGAGGGATATGGCAGGTTTACTTTTAGGTGTCACTAGACTTACATCATAAAAAACTATCAATAAATGGTGTATTACACGCTGTCCATACTCACTCAGTCACTATGAGATTTGTTTTCTGTATTCTGCAAAAATACCTGGTTGATCCTGCTGCTCTCTATCTCCACCTTCTGTTCAGTTCAGCTAGGGATTTTGCAGCTGTGGGGGCAACTCTGCACATGCTTTGTTTTCAGTGAGCTTCTATACTGAGCATTTCCTCCTTAACACATCTGAGTAGCCCATGTGATTATACAGTCACACATGTGGGCGTATACACAGTGGGAAATGACAGCCTACTCCTCCTCCTCCATGCCCACTAAGCAGCAAAACACAATGGCGATCAGCAACTTATAGTGGAACTATCATAGTGTGGCGGAAAATCTGACACTAACTGACGCTGACTGGGGGATACGCTAACTGCCACTGACATCAACAGTGACACTAATACAGTGATCATTGCTAATACTATTTATTGTCACTGTACTAATGACACTGGCTGGGAAGGGGTTAATATCTAGGTGTGATCAAGGGGTTAACTGTGTGCCTATGTGTAATATGTGCTGCTTTTACTAAGTGATCTTGATGTTTTTTCCCTGTTTGTCAGTGTACAGAGCTCTGTGTTGTTTGACGGAGTCTATCAGCGGGTCCCGGCAATCAATTATTTTCCGGGACCAGCTGTTCGGCTTGTGTTGAAACAAATCACAGCACAGCCGGGGCTGCAGGCGCATGCACGACTTACCCAAAAGTGCTGATTGCGTACCAGATATGTGATTCAGCGCACATTGGCCGCCCTGCTGCAGTAGATGTACGTGGGGTGGTCACTAAGCTGTTAAAGGGACAGCACACCTTTCTATATACATTAACCACTTCAACCCCAGCAGTATTACCCGCTTTAGGACCAGAGCACTTTTTGCGATTCGGCACTGCGCCACTTTAACTGACAATTGTGCGGTCGTGCGACGTCGTACCCAAACGAAATTTGCGTCCTTTTTTTCCCCACAAATAGAGCTTTCTTTTGGTGGTATTTGATCACCTCTGTGTCATTTCTGATCACCGCTATATACAAAAAAAGAGTGACAATTCTGCAAAAAAAAAACATTTTTCTTACTTTGTGCTAAAATACAAATGCAAAAATATATATAAAAAAACATTTTTCTTTCATCGATTTTGGCCGATTTTATATTCTTCTTCATATTTTTGGTAAAAAAAAAAATCGCAATTTATTGACTGGTTTGTGCAAAAGTTGCCGCATTTACGAATGATGAGAATTAATTTATGGGGTTTTTCTTTTTTTTTCTTTTTTTACTAGTAATGGCGGCGATCTGTGATTTTTAGCGGTACTGCGATATTGCAGCGGACATGACGGACCATTTTGACACTTTTTTGGGACCATTGGTATTTATACAGCGATCAGTGCTATAAAAATGAACTGATTACTGTGTAAATGTCATTAGCAGTGAAGGGGTCAACCTGGAGGGGGCGCTCTAAGGGCTTACTGTTTTCCCTCAGTATGTTCTAACTGTATGGGGGGCTGGGCTGGCAGGGAGAGGGGAGTGATCATGGCTTCCATATACAGGAAGCCTGTGATCACAGCCTTTCCCCCTCTGTCAGAAAGGAGATCCGTGTTTACATACACGGACCTCCGTTCTGTCGCTCCGGGGGGGGTGATCGCGGGTAGCCGGCGGCGATCGAGTCCGCCCTACCCGCCCCCTGCCCCCCCGGAACACAGTGAGTGTGCAAGCGTGCGCATGCTCACAATACTAGTTATCGCGGCCGCCATCAGGTGACGGTGGTTCGTGATAACGAGCCACTTTGCAAGTTGTTAAAAAAAGTTTGGCCTTTAGTTATACTTTGCATTATATTACAACAATTTTATTTTATCTTCTTGTACTTCCTAGGCAATTCCAACGTTCAGACTATCAACACAAAGAAAATGTGCTCAACTAATCCGGAAAGCTGGGTGACCTTTGACGATGACAATCCATTCCAGACTCCCCAGAAGTCTCTAGTGTTTCCACACGACAACCATTACATTCCTAGATCAAGAGGGCTGAAACTCAGTCTGTCGCATGACAAGACCAGTGCTTCTTCCTCCAACTCCAACACTCCTCACACATCTCCCATCATTGATTTCACAAGCCCTGGACCTCCTTTTAATTCCCCTCTGTGCACACCCATCAAAGACAGTCCAGCCACTCCATGCACTCCTAAGGCAGGGTCTTCTAACTTGTACCCCATTCCAGAGGTTTTACCGGTTCAAACTTCTACGCCATCAACTTTGCTTGCAGCAAACCAAACATCAAGCATTCCATCACCTGTGTTTTCCAGTCTACGCGATTCAAGTCCAAAGTTGAAAAATATGAATTATTTAGGTAGCTCAAGGAGTCCGCATTTGCAACAATCACAAAACGACTGTGCGTTTTCAAGCCCGTTTTGGAGCAATGACATCACAGATATAATTTGTTCTGTTGACACAGGTAATGCGATAGACTCTCAGATAAAAGATAAAATTCCTGCAAAACAAGAAAACAACGCAACAGAGAAAGAACCATCTAATGACCAGCGAAGCCTTAACCAGTGTTCTTTCAGCTACGTGTGGGAAAAGCTTCAACATTTAAAGACTGACCCACCTGACAATTTGAAGCCTCATCTTGCTTGTGCTGAAAGAAATAGGCCTTCATTTATTCCGCAAAGCCTCTTTAGAAGTCAGAAAAAAGATGGCTGGCCTTTCATGTTGAGGATTCCGGAAAAAAAGAACATGATGTCTTCCAGGCAGTGGGGACCTATTTACCTGAAAGTTCTGTCTGGTGGAATTCTGCAAATGTATTATGAAAAGGGCCTTGAGAAACCGTTCAAAGAGTTTCAGCTTCATCAATTCTGCAGGCTTTCAGAACCCAAGCTGGAAAACTTAGGATTTTCAGAGAAAATACACTCCGTTAAGATAGAAAATGTAACTTATGCAGAGAAAAGGAAATACCACCCGAAACTCGAAGTGGTCCATGAAGCCGAAATTGAGCAAATATTAAAATTAGGCACCACTGATTATTGTGATTTAACAGATTTTATTGTAAAGATAGAGGAAGAGTTGATGATGCTCTCGCCGGTACTAAAGCAAAAGAAAACTTACGAAGAGCCGGAAATGTCAATGGAAATAGTGGACAATTTTTGGGCAGAAGTCACCAAAGATGGAAAACTACAGGACAAGGCAGTGATGTCTCAAGTGTACTGTCTTTGTTTCATTAACAGTGGTGTGGAGTGTTTTCTGACCATGAACGACTCCGAGCTGCAAAGAGTATCGGAAAATTATTTTGGAAAGGACAATGAAGAAAAACTGATCGATATTTCTGAGTATCATTTCCATAAATGCGTTAAAAAGCACGAATTTAGTAAGTCCAGGATAGTTAAATTCACCCCCATAGACGGATGTAGGTTTGAGCTGATGCGGTTTAAAACTCCTTGTATAGTAGAAGAACTTCCTTTTTCTTTGAAGAGCTTGGTTGTGGTCCAAGGGGCCTATGTGGAGCTCCAAGCTTTCCTGAACATGTCTGCTAGTGTCTTGGCTTCTCCGCAGATACATTTTTGTGAGAATATAACCATCCATTTCCCAGTTCCCGCACCGTGGGTAAAAGCACTATGGACGGCAAGTCTTCAGAGACAGAGGTCCCTGAAGACCAAGATGAACCGCAGAGCTTGCTTAGGGTCCACATATGAAATTGAATCTGAGCCGGTAATACAAGTGACTATCGGCACAGCTAAGTACGAGTATGCCTACAAGGCTGTTGTATGGAAGATTGACAGACTCCCAGATAAAAATTCTAGTAAGTAAATTCTCATCAGAAAAAAAAAATGGTGGTCATATTTATTGATCTATGTGAAAAAGCTTGTAGGGGTGGTGCAGCACACACAGTTAGGTGCAGTATAAAACTTGTATTCAAGAAATGCACCACAAACCAGATGGGAAGAATGCCCAACTGGGTGCACTCACGGTTTCCAGCAATGTGACAAGAGCAGATATCAGCCAGACTAAAAGTGTCTTTTGAGAGGGCCGAATGCAGCCTGCCCATCTCAAGCCCAATCGGAAAGGTATGTAGAAGAGTTGAGACTCAACGCTTTCCCTTCTCGTCTGAGACCTTTCCCTATTGCTAGTACTGTCTAGGGTAGCCACCTGTCTAGGATTTACCCAGACAGTCCGGGTACTGAATCGTGTGTCCGGGTTTCAGACTTCCTGAAACCCGGACACCTTATTCAGAAAGGACTGCACTTCCCCAAGTAACTGAGTACCACAACCACCATGGACAGGAGAGGAGAGAGGTCTCAATCTGCTCCTCCTCATCCCACCCCTACCCCTCTGTCTGCGCACCCACACTCCAATCCCCAGTGTTCTGTGCCTCAGGAAAGGGATGGGTGAGCTAGAAATGTAAAGCTCAGAAGCCAGCAGATACATTGTGGATGAAAGATGTCAATGCTTGAGCCTCCATCCTCGGCTGACTGAGCTCTCCATCCAAAGTCTGTGACTGAAGTCTCCCCCTCCCTCCCTTCTCTCTCCTGCCTCTGAGCGAGTGAGTACACTAAGGTAAGGGGGACTCAGATGTAAGGGGGTACCTGTGGACTCTGATGTAAGGGGATCTTTGGGAACCCTGATTTAATGGGGAATGCTGGGAACTCTAAAATAAGTGGGAGCTATGGTGAGCAGAAACACCCTTACATCAGAGTTCCCCTTTACACCAGGTTTCACAGTGTTCACCCTTAAAAAACTAATTGCCACGTGCCACTAAAGTGTTCGGGTTTGGCATGAAGAAATGGTGGCAACCCTAGTACTGCCCCTAAAAGACAGTGTACCTTTCCCTACACTACCCACTTGTATAAAGTGCGCAAAACCTGGGAGACAGGGTCTTAAATAGTCTCTGCTTGACAGAAGATGGTCACCAGAGTCACATGGGGTGACGGGATCCAAACGGATTGCTTCCCCAGTGACCCCAGAAACCATAAAGGAACCTGTTCCTCATGACTTCCTCTCCAGCTGTGGAGCCACTACGGTTTAGCGCCACCTGCAGTGGAGAAAATAAACTGCACCTGCCTACAAGCTGATCCAGATGGTGCGAGTTTAGTGCTCACTTACGTGTTATTGATGCTTTGTTCTGCTTGACTGTATATTTACATGTGTCAATGCTTGAAGAAAGAGCAACTTATATTGCCTATATATAAACAGTAATGATAGTAGCCTTCTGTATCGCACTGCCGTGGGACCTGCTGGCGATTGCAGTGCTGTCTCCCCCTTAGAACACACACAGCCAGGCACACAGCATTTTCTTCATTCTTCCATGGAACATATAACAAATATAAAGTAGGTGATATCCTAACTTGGCTGCAGAAGTGCAAATCCACTTTAAGTTTTAACCTGACCTCAACCATCTTTATTGCGCTTCTAACATCAGAAAAACATAATCAGAGTATCCAATAAATATATACACACTGTACAGTATATACAGCGGGTAAAATAAGTATTGAACGCGTCACCATTTTTCTAGGTAAATATATTTCTAAGACCCCTTTCACACCAAGGCGTTTGTCAGGCGCTTTTGCGCTAAAAATAATGACTAAAAAGCTCCTGAAAAACTCCCCCAATACACCCCAGTGTGAAAGCCCGAGTGCGGTAAAAAAAGTCCTGCAAGCCGCATCTTTACAGCGATGTGAGAGCGGTGTATTCACTGCTCCTATACCACCCTTGCCCATTGAAAACAATGGGGCAGCGCTCCCGAAGCGCCTGAACACCACTCCTTCGGGAGCCCTGCAAATTATTGGTTTTTTACCGCTAACGCTCGGGTTGCCCCGGTGTGAAAGGAGCCTAAAGGTTCTGCTATTGACATGGAAATTTCACCACATTTCGGTAACAATCCATGCAATCCATACATACAAAGAAACCAAAACAAATAAGTTCAGAAATTACGTTATGTGTAATAAATATGGAATGACACAGGGAAAAAGTATTGAACACACCAACTGAAATTTATTTGTATATATATATATATACTTCGTACAAAAGCCTTTGTTGCTAATCACAGCTTCAGGTGTGATTTTGGCCGCTTCTGCCACACAGTCTTCAAATCTTGAAGGTTCCGTGGGCCTCTTCTATGAATTCTGATCTTTAGATCTTTCCATAGATTTTCTATTGGATTCAAGTCAAGGGATTGGCTGGGCCATTCTAGCAGCTTTATTTTCTTTCTTTGCAACCAATTGAGAGTTTCCTTGGCTTTGTGTTTGGGATCTTTGTCTTGCTAAAATGTCCTCCCTCATTTCATCTTCATCATCCTGGGAGATGGCAGCAGATTTTTATCAAGAATGTCTTGGTACATTTTTCCATTCATCCGTCCTTCAATGACATGAAGTTTGCCCATACCGTATGCTGAAAAACAGCCCCACACCATGATGTTCCCACCCCCAAACATCGCTGTTGTTATGGGGGTGTTTTTGGGGTGATGCACCATTAGATCTCCAAACATGGGGTGTATTATGGCATCCAAAGAGTTCAATGTTGGCCTCATCTGACCAGACGATATTCCAGGTATTTCACAGGCTTGTCTAAATGTTGTGTAGCAAACTTCAACATGCTTTTTCTTCAGCAATGGAATCTTGCATGGTGAGTGTGCATACAGACCATGGCGGTTGAATGCATTACTTATTGTTTTATTTGAAACAATTGTACCTGCTGATTCTAGATCTTTCTGAAGATCTCCACAAGTGGTCCTTGGCTCTTGGGACAAATCTTCTGATAATTCTTTTCACTCCTCTGTGAGAAATCTTGGGAGGAACACCTGGCCATGGCCAGTTTATAGTGAAATGTTGTTCTTCCTGCTTCCTGGACTATGGCCCCAACAGTGATTATTGGAACATTCAGAAGTTCAGGAATCCTTCTGTAACCAATGCCATCAGTATGTTTTGCAACAATAAGATTTACCTTTACCTATCATGATATGTTTCTTGTGTGACACCTTGGTAATGAGACACCTTTTTATAGGCCATCAGTTAAGACTGAACAAGCTGATATTGAACTGACAAGGGGCAGGATTGCGTTCTACTAACTGATAGATTTCAGATGGTGTCTTGGCTTTGCATGCTTTTTTACCCCTCAATTCCTTCATGTTTTCAATAATTTGTCACTGTGTCATTCCGTTTTATTACACATAACGTAATTACTGACCATATTTGCTTTGGTTTCTTTGTATGTATGGATTGCATGGTTGTTACCAACATGTGGTGAACATTTCATGTCAATAGCGCCTTTAGAAATATATTTTACCCAGAAAAATGGTGACACGTTCAATACTTATGTTACCCGCTATATATATATACAGTATCTCACAAAAATGAGTACACCCCTCACATTTTTGTAGATATTTTATTATATCTTTTCATGTTTTTCATCTTTTCAACACTGAAGAAATGACACTTTGCTACAATGTAAAGTAGTGAGTGTACAGCTTGTATAACAGTGTAAATTTGCTGTCCCTTCAAAATAACTCAACACACAGCCATTAATTTCTAAACCGCTGGCAACAAAAGTGAGTACACCCCTAAGTGAAAATGTCCAAATTGGGCCCAAAGTTTCAATATTTTGTGTAGCCACCATTATTTTCCAGCACTGCCTTAACCCAAGCTTCACAGGTTGCCACTGGAGTCCTCTTTCACTCCTCCATGATGACATCACGGAGCTGGTGGATGTTAGAGACCTTGCGCTCCTCCACCTTCCATTTGAGGATTCCCCACAGATGCTCAATAGGGTTTAGGTCTGGAGACATGCTTGGCCAGTCCATCCCCTTTACCCTCAGCTTCTTTAGCAAGGCAGTGGTCACCTTGGAGGTGTGTTTGGGGTCGTTATCATGTTGGAATACTGCTCTGCGGCCCCGTCTCCGAAGGGAGGGGATCATGCTCTGCTTCAGTATGTCACAGTACATGTTGGCATTCATGGTTCCCTCAATGAACTGTAACTCCCCAGTGATGGCAACACTCATGCAGCCCCAGACCATGACACTCCCACCACCATGCTTGACTGTAGGCAAGACACACTTGTCTTTCTACTACTACTCACCTGGTTGCCACCACACATGCTTGACACCATCTGAACCAAATAAGTCTATCTTGGTCTCATGAGACCACAGGACATGGTTTCAGTAATCCATGTCCTTAGTCTGCTTGTCTTCAGCAAACTGTTTGCAGGCTTTCTTGTGCATCATCTTTAGAAGAAGCTTCCTTCTGGAACGACAGCCATGCAGACCAATTTGATGCAGTGTGCGGAGTATGGTCTGAGCACTGACAGTTTGACCCCCACCCCTTCAACTTCTTCAGCAATGCTGGCAGCACTCATACGTCTATTTCCCAAAGACAACCTTTGGATATGATGCTGAGCATGTGCACTCAACTGCTTTGGTAGACCATGGGGAGGCCTGTTCTGAGTGGAACCTGTCCTGTTAAACTGCTGTATGGTCTTGGCCACCATGCTGCAGCTCAGTGTCAGGGTCTTGGCAATCTTCTTATAGCCTAGGTCATCTTTATGTAGAGCAACAATTATTTTTTTTCAGATCCTCAGAGAGTTCTTTGTTATGAGGTGTCATGTTGAACTTCCAGTGACCAGTATGAGAGAGTGAGAGCGATAACACCAAATTTAACACACCTGCTCCCCATTCACACCTGAGACCTTGTAACACAAATGAGTCAGATGACTCATGTCACATGACTCATGTTCATGAGGGAAAATGGCTAATTGTGCCCAATTTGGACATTTTCACTTAGGGGTGTACTCACTTTTGTTGCCAGCAGTTTAGACAATAATGGCTGTGTGTTGAGTTATTTTGAGGGGACAGCAAATTTACACTGTTATACAAGTTGTACACTCACTACTTTACATTGTAGCAAAGTATAATTTCTTCAGTGTTGTCACATGAAAAGATAGAGTAAAAGATTTACAAAAATGTGAGGGGTGTACTCACTTTTGTGAGATACTATATATATATATATATATATATATATATAGAGTGGAAACTGTCCCTCCTTCTTGCACTATCCACATATGAAGTACAATGCTAACAAACACCAGGTGGATGAAGATACAATAATTGGTTATATTATTTTTTTATTGTAATTCAGATCTCCGTGTTATCTGTTGCCTCTCTGTAGTGTGGAAGGCTCAGTGCCAGGATAATGCTGGCAACAAGACTTTGCCTCACTAGCTATGGGGCAAAGAATAAAATCCAGAATTATAGTAATGACTGACTCCTCTGATCTGGGTCCCACCTCACCAATGGACCTTGACAAGCAGTCAGGATATAATGAGATCCAGAATAACAGATTTATTTAAAAATACCCTGCTGGTTATGTGATTTCAACAAACTTCTTTGGAACATAAAAAAAAAGTTAAATAAAAAAGAAGAAAATTGCCTTTCAAGAGCAACTTCACACAAAACCTATTTCTCTGTTTTTTATTGTAAAGATAATCAGGCGATTCTTTTAGCATTAACATTTTTCATTATTATAAAAAATGCACTACATATGAAATGGAAACATATTGCAATACATACAATAAGGTATAAAAGTGAAATTAGATGATTCCTACTTATTGTGTTTGGGTTGGATGGAGATGGATCCATCAGAATCTCTGAATCATAACATAACAAATTAATCCGAAATTCATTTTGTTCTATTCATTACTTTTGAATGCACGCAACTCCAGACGATATCGTCCAATTAGCTCATTCCATTTCCCTTTGTGGGTTGGACTAGCAGGGATATAGCCCATCTTCTCAAATAAGTAAAGAATAACCTGAACTTCCGAAACTACAAATTGATTAGGAACAAATATACAAAGTGAATCCAAATATTCAAAACAAATTCCGAAAACAAATAATTCTAACATAACGATTATAACGAAAGGAAATTATTTACTTAACAAATGAAACCGAAACGAAACACATTTTTCCATTGTGCACTGCTACTTATGTCCACCGCTTGTTCCAAACAAATGGAAGTGAGAGCGAAAAGGAACATTATGGGAGCTCACAGATGCTACAAGGAGGCAGAAAAACACAGTAAGAAACAATTTAATGAAAAATAGATTATAGGGCCATTAAAGAGGTACTTCAGTCCCCCCCACCAAAAAA
>BLSH010397631.1:155970-172693 GCA_018402905.1 Glandirana rugosa | reverse complement strand
AAAATAAAATAACTTGCATTTTTTTTTTTTTTTCCAGACCCCTTATTGAACTCAACTAACAACTGAAATGTCTTACCTTGGAGCGGTGCTGATGTGTCTTTACAGTATCCGACCGTCCACGCAAACCAGTGAAATAAGAGACAGGAGCCAGACGGTAGCAGCCACGAGCCTTTACCTACAAGAATACTAACTTAACCATCTAAGCAGAAAACTGACATAGACCTGACACCCCTCTCTACCCTCCACCTGCCTTCCCTTAACTAACAAGGACATGACCCTGCAGCGGCCGGGCTATGGCACAGACCCCTTCCTCTACAGAGAATTCCGTGGTCCCCTCTGCCCGAGCGATCAGTGACAGCCAACCCCTACCTGAAATACATGGAGGTAGTGGGGATGACTAGGAGTGTACCCCCGACTTGAGGCCCCCCCCCCGCCGGCCGCACGCTTACCCGGCCCGTCCGAATGACAGGGCGATCCGTGCGGTACCTGCAGCGCGGTGATCTGGCAGCCCGTGACCGGAAGTTGACGACAGATGACCCGGAAGTCGACAGGAACTTTCCCCAAAGGTCGAAGAAGACGTTCCCATACGCCGCACCTTGAGTAGGAGGAGGCTGGGTTAAATAGCCCCCCAGACTCCTCCTACAAATACAGGCGGCCTGCGGCCGGCCTTAACATTTATTTCGAATGGTTTACATTACAGATGAATGGTTATCGAGAGAGTCATAAGAATGGCAGGTGGAGCATTATACATTCTGATTAGATCCAGACGGTTGTAATTTTACTACCGGTGAGAATTTCGGATCAATGGGAGATTCAGCGGCAGCCACTTTTCAACAGGCAATTCTGCCGGAGACACGGCGATGCAATGCTGTCTAATATAAAACACTCGCTTTATGCTTTGCATAAATATAGGCAGTTCATCATCGCCTCTGCATTCCTGTGTCAGCTTTCCATGTTCAAAAACAAGTGCAAAACATACAGTTCAGCAAATGTGTACAAACCTCGTAAGGCTGTCAACTCCAAAGTGTCTGTAATTTTAATGTGCGCAGGAACGCTGAAGATACGGCTCTCCAGACACTTAAACACAAACATGAAACCATTGTGTGGGATCAATAGAGATAGACAATTTGAGAAACATTCTGCCATTTTATCAAAGCATTTGTATTGTTAAGGTGGTTTAAAATGGATGGGGGGAAAAACTCGTACAAGATTTTCTGCTACTGCAGACAGAAAAGCAGAAATTACTACGAAAAAGGCTTAAAACATAGGATATGGCGCCCGCCGCTGTGTTGCATGCTTATTTTAATTCATACTATTTGGACATTATTAGTAGAGTTGCCACCTCATCCCTTTAAACTCGAACACATATGAATTGCACAGGTTCTGGGGCTAATTTAATGCAGATAAGGCACCAAGTGAGTTTAATTAGCCCCTTTATTAGCCACAGAACCTGTATAATTCATATGTGTTTGGGTTTAAAGGGATGAGGTGGCAACCCTAATTATTAGCATGCAGAGTACAGGTGTGGAACTTGTTATCAGGAAGGGATAGGACTTTGGGCTCTTTTGAATGGAAAGTCTTTTGACCCTGCAGTACTAGTCTTTGGCTTTGTAAGGGTTCCCGGGGGTTTTACCTGTTCCTTCGTACCGTAGTTGGGTCATAGAGGTCCTGATTTCTGAGTGTTCCATATTCGGTGCACCACTAAGATAAAATGTTCGCAGTCCTTGGTGGCTCAAGTTATTTTGCCTAAAATGTTATTAACCTCCCTGGCGTCATGATTATGTCAGATTTTTGCGGTACATTTTTTCGCATAGAAATTTAGCGCTTTATATTGTAGGCCTGAGGTGCGTTTTTGATTGCACCTTCTAGCGGAAAGCCAAGAAAGAGGATAGTACTATTGAAGACCTGTAATTCTTAGGAATAACTCACGTAGGACAAGAGTTTGGTAGAAATCCCGAGTATGATAAAGTTTGAAATAACGAAATCATAAATTATAATATATATGAAAAAAAATTATAATATAATAAATAACTATAAATAATTATCAAAAATAATAATATAATAATAAAAAAATATTCAATAACGTAATCAAGTCAAAAACACTGAAATTTGCTCAGTTGCAGAATTGTCGCTGTCGTCTCTTTCAGTGTCTGATGATGAATTTCCCCACAAATCAGTATCACTCAATTCTGCAAATGATTCTTATTTACTATCGCTGTTTTCTAGCTGATCGAAAACCGCTTTTGACGGAAAGGGATGCTTTTTAATGCCATGGACCTTTTCAAGCTTCCAGGCAGAAAGAATGGCATATATAATATAAGTGCATGCAGGGCTCTGGGCAAAGCACTGGGGACAAATGGGATGTGAAATTATTTGATACAGTAATGTAATCTTTTTTTTTTTTAGTTCAATACATTTTTATTGATATTTTATCTTAAATTACAAGGATAGAAAATAGTACAAAACATACAAAATAGTGGAGGATACAGAAGTAGCATATCACAGGGTACATCTCATCATAATGGATAAATAACAGAGTTGTATAAGGTATTGTAGCATTATAAATGGTCATTAAGGCCATATTTCCCAGGCTTTCTGAATTTTTTTGTAAGACATTGAGTTGATAGCTATTAGTTTCTCAAAAGTTTTATTCGCATTTACTGCGGCTACCACCTCAGATGTGTTGGGTGAGAGTTGGGATTTCCATTTCTTTAATATAGCTAGTCAGCAAGATGTGGGTGATTACCTGTCTATGTTCTGGAGGAAAGTTTTCAATGCCTATATTTAAAATGGCCAGTTTGGGGCAGTAATGTAAGTAAGCAGCACTGTATGTTTGCTGTCTGTTTCACTTTTTGAATTTCCCGCCAGGCTCCGCCCCCGTGTGACGCGACGCTCGCAGGGAACGGAGCCCGGCACACAGAGGCATTGGGGAGGACACAGCCCGCAGACACAGTGGAGGACATCACTGGATCCAGGGGACAGGGTAAGTAACCCAGCCTTGGATCCAGCAATGCAATACCAAGTGAGGCTTGAGGTTACCGCTATTTGCAGTGAAAACTATGGTCGCCACCTCATCCCTTTAAACCCGAACACATATGAATTGCACAGGTTCTGAGGGTAATTTAATGCAGATAAGGCACCAAATGAGTTTAATTACCACCTTAATCAGCTACAGAACCTGTGTAATTCATATGTGTTCGGGTTTAAAGGCATGAGGTGGCAAACCTAGTGAAAACATACCCCAAGCTTCACTCGGGAATACCGTCAAAGAGGCTACAGGATACATCATTTTTTTCTCTTTTTTTTTTTTGCAAAATCCGCTGACATACCTCACAGGGTATACTGATCATCAATCATGTATTCTGCATTTCCGCCTGCAGGGAAATGCAGAATAAACAACCCCGCACCATAATCCCCCCTCCACCAAACTTTACACTTGGCACAATGCAGTCAGGCAAGTGCCATTCTCCTTGCAACCAGCAAACCCAGACACGTCCATCAGATTGCCAGCCAAAGAAGCGTGATTCATCACTCCAGAGAACACATCTCCACTGCTCTTGGGTCCAGTAGCGGAGTGCTGTACACCACTGTATCCGACGCTTTGCATTGCACTTGGTGATGTAAGGCTTGGATGCAGCTGCTCGGCCATGAAAACCCATTCCATGAAGCTCTCTGCACACTGTTGTGCTAATCTGAAGGCCACTTGAAGTTTTGGAGATCTGTAACTATTGACTCTGCAGTCAGTTGACGACTTCTGCACACTGTGAGCTTCAGCATGCGCTACCCCTCCTCTGTCATTTTACGTGGCCTACCACTTTGTGGTTGAGTTGCTTCTCCCAGTTGCTTCCACATTGTTATCATACCACTGAGGCCTCATACACACAAACGTTTTTTAGCGCCGCGTTTTTTAGGGTTTTTTGCAGCTCTCCATGTTATTCAATGGCCCCATAAAAACGCTGATGTTTTTGAGCTGTAGATGGCGTTGGCGTTATTAAGTTGTAAATCTAATGCAAGACCCGCGTGTTCTGATGCTGTAGCGTTTTGGCGTTTATGACGCTGAGCCGGCAAAACGCTCACTAACGCACATTGATGCCGTAGCGACGTTAACCGCCGTTTTTAGCGCCGGTGTTTTCAGGTTAAAAAATAGCAGAGGAATGGTTTTTTTTAAAAAATGCCTATTGACGCCGACGCTCACTAACGCTTATTAACGCCGATGCAAAACGCAGACGAATACGCCGATTTTTGTTGGTTACAAGTGGTATTGTGGCGGTTAAACACTTATTTATAGAGGAACTTCATCCTTCCAAATCAATTTTTTCTTCCTCCATTTAATTTTGATACTCATTTTGTGCTATCCAGATACCTATAAGCGCAGCGGATACAGCATTGTCCTGTTCTCTCACCCTAGTCTCCGCACACGGGTTCCATCCTTTGTTGCCATCTTCTTTTTATTCCTCAGGGAGAGCCGCCTGTCTCTTTCTTCTTCTTCAGTTGCCACCCCTCCCTACCCTAGGAAAGCATGGCAGTGAGAGCCAACAGGGAAAAAATGCAAATAAAAAAAGGTCAACTTTGGTTAAAAGTGGAGGGGGGTATTCCAAGTATGCAGGTCCGCTTTAAAGTGTATGCAAAGCCAAAACTTGGGAAAACTTAGGGTGGCTGCTTGATGTGGTTCACCTGCTCACAACTGCCCTCAATCACACTCCTACTGGCATCCGGAGTCAGAAAACTGGCTTGCTCTTTGTTTTTGTTGTTTTATTTGGGGATTGAACTTGGATAGGGATTGGGGTAGTTATGGGATGCCCAAAAGATCAAACAGTTCTGTACATGGGACCGGTATATACACTCTCCAGTATATACAACTCCTTCACTTCACTCCAGCACACTTCTTACTTTGAGGCAATCTCCTGGTTCCTCTCTCCAGCAGACTTCTTAGTTTCACTGGTGAGGCCTGGAAGGAAATTTACCAGCCTCCTAATTGCACAGCCTAGCTAGCACATGTGAGACCTGATGCAGATTTATCAGGCTTCTGGACCACCCTTTATGGGTTTAGGGATTGAGGTTCCCCTGTCTAGCAAAGTAATTTAGTCAGTGCTAGCTAGCCAGCGAAGGACTACAACTCCCAGCCCATCCGCACACTGTCCATGACACTAGACCCCAATCTCCTCCTGCACACCTCTCCAGACTCTCCTCTTCCCAATCTGTACCGTGCATCTCACTCCCTTTGGCTGTGCCACTCACTCTTACTTGTAGTTCCTCTCGGAGATCTCTCTGGTAGTGCTCACACTCCTGCTGTTCTCTTCCGCTCACCATTGTGCCTCTCCTCCAGGATCTCTCTCTCCTCCTGGACACACCCGAGCCCTCCCAGGCCGAGGTCACCCCCCCCCCCGAGAGACTAGGGGCTCCCCCAGGCCTAACAGTCTCCACACTACATCTCCGTCTCTTCCACCCAAACTTCTCCTCCCAGGGCTGACCCAGGCTATTTGAGAAGGCCTGCCCCCCTGCCAATCCAGACTGGGGATTCGTCAGGGCTTCCCAAAAGGCCCAGATAGCTCCACCTCACTGGGTTCCTCCCCATTTCCAGAATATTCCACAAAGAGAGGGAGGGACTTGCCTTGAGGTGTCACTTCCCACAGTCAACCCACCTCCCTGGGCCATTCCCCTGCCCAGAAACAAAACATTCAGGCCTGACTAAATTTACCTATTCTCACACAAAAACCTACCTCTAAGCACCTACCTATGGTAGTGGGCACTACACTTAAAACCCCTATATTATAGTTGATAGTTACTATTGTTTTTGACCCAGTGAACAGAACTGCTAAACTGGCCAGGAGAAGGAATTCTGCAATTTCCATGTATAAATAACCCTCTTATTCCTCCAATGCTACCTCCCAGGAGGAGACTTACATCAAGTATACATTGTGTGTGTATGTATATATACTGTAGTGTGACAAAGGACTGTAAAAGAAAAAAGATTGTGCAGGAGCATTTTTATGGTGGATAATTCCACTTGTTAGGCCAGAGTTCCGGTCTTTTCCTCCAAACAGATTCTCGTAAGCTTTTCAGAATTTCCAAGTAACAATGTTGGTCAACCATTGCATGTTCTATGAACTCGTAGTGAACTATCCCCTTGTTATAAAAAAAACACATCAGCATGAGCGTACGAGAGTTCGCACTTTGTCCACATCTTTCTTTTGCATTTTTGTCTGCCCACTTCTCTTGTTTGCTTGCACATGTGTGATATTTTTTCTTCTACTCCATAAAGATTAAGTCAACTGGTCTGCCACCCAGGGAGTGCAAGTTAGAACATGTCAGAACACACTTGAGTGCGGATGGCTGTGTGACTTACCACCACAGTGCTTCCCCGTGGGCATTCCAGGAATTAAATTGTCACTATATACAGTATCTCACAAAAGTGAGTACACCCCTTACATTTTTGTAAATATTTTATTATATCTTTTCATCTGACAACACTGAAGAAATGACACTTTGCTACAATGTAAAGTAGTGAGTGTACAGCTTGCATAACAGTGTAAATGTGCTGTCCCCTCAAAATAACTCAACACACAGCCATTAATGTCTAAACCACTGGCAACGAAAGTGAGTACATCCCTAAGTGAAAATGTTCAAATGGGGCTCAATTATTCATTTTACCCTCCCCAGTGTCATGTGACTTGTTAGTGTTACAAGTTCTCAGGTGTGATAGGGGAGCAGGTGTGTTAAATCTGGTGTTATCGCTCTCACTCTCTCATACTGGTCACTGGGAGTTCAACAAAGCAAGAAAGGATCTGAAAAAAGGAATGTTGCTCTACATAAAGATAGCCTAGGCTATAAGAAGATCGCCAATACCCTGAAACTGAGCTGCAGCATGGTGGCCAAGACCATACAGAGGTTTAACAGGACAGGTTCCACTCAGAACAGGCCTCGCCATGGTCGATTAAAGGAGTTGAGTGCATGCGCTCAGCATCATATCCAGAGGTTGTCTTTGGGAAAAAGACGTATGAGTGCTGCCAGCATTGCTACAGAGGTTGAAGAGGTGGGGGGGTCAGCCTGTCAGTGCTCAGACCATACACCGCACACTGTATCAAATTGGTCTGCATGGTTGTAATCCCAGAAGAAAGCCTCTTCTAAAGATGATGCACAAGAAAGCCCACAAACAGTTTGCTGAAGACAAGCAGACTAAAGACATGGATTAGTGGAACCATGTCCTGTGGTCTGATGAGACCAAGATAAACTTACAGTGTATATATATATATATATATATATATATAGGAAGGCCAGTATGGTGGCCTGAATTTATGGGAGGAGCCTGCAGGGTATTTAAGCTCCTCACTCCCCATGCTCCTTGTTGGTTCCAGTGTGTGATAGCACATGTCACTGGGCCGCCTCTCTCCAGTTCACTTTATGTTTGTGAATCTGTGCGTTCGATTACCAG
This sequence comes from Glandirana rugosa, assembly GCA_018402905.1. Taxonomy (NCBI): domain Eukaryota; kingdom Metazoa; phylum Chordata; class Amphibia; order Anura; family Ranidae; genus Glandirana; species Glandirana rugosa. The sequence goes on along the minus strand of BLSH010397631.1, from coordinate 165,261 downwards.
CTTGTTGCAGCTTCTCAGTTCGTGGTCTTCGTCTGTGTTTTTTGCTCGCTGTTGCAGGTAGGATTTGCACCTTTTGTTTCATACGGAATGTTACAATTTGTTATGTTTTCTATCCTGCATCCCTTTCGTACTTAGCTGCCTCCAAGTTGTTGTCAGTCGTGTCCCGACATCATTCGGCACAGGCATAGTAGATTCGTAGGTTCCCTCTGCCTTATTTGTCATCCCATCCACAAACCTACGATTTATTAGCGGATCCATGCCTCCGAGCCACTGTCGGTCGTTGTCCGATATCAGCAGGAGTTGTAGTTTCTGCGCCCGCTTGCTCAGTTCTCTCCAACCACTGCCACCAGGAACTTGAGCGCGGCGGATGTAGAGACTAAAACTCCCGTAATGCAGCGAGGCAACAACACAGCCAATTGGCGGCCGCGGCGGCCGACTTCCCCACAATAAGAAATGTCAGCAGACTGCGGCCATGATAGCAGCCATTTTGAATGCCAGTTAGGCGGCCTGGGAGGAAATTTGCACCCCGCCCCCGGCCCAGCCCGCCCCTGGGCAAGACACACTTGTTTTGTACTCCTCACCTGGTTGCCGCCACACACGATTGACACCATCTGAACCAAATAAGTTTATATTGGTTTCATCAGACCACAGGACATGGTTCCAGTAATCCATGTCCTTAGTCTGCTTATCTTCAGCAAACTGTTTGTTGGCTTTCTTGCGCATCATCTTGAGAAGAGGCTTCCTTCTAGGACGACAGCTATGCAGACCAATTTGATGCAGTGTGCGGAGTATGGTCTGAGCACTGACAGGCTGACCCCCCACCCCTTCAACCTCTGGAGCAAGACTGGCAGCACTCATACGTCTATTTCCCAAAGACAACCTCTGGATATGACGCTGAGCACGCGCACTCAACTTCTTTGGTCGACCATGGTGAGGCCTGTTCTGAGTGGAACCTATCCTGTTAAACCGCTGTATGGTCTTGGCCACCGTGCTGCAGCTCAGTTTCAGAGTCTTGGCAATCTTCTTATAGCCTAGGCCATCTTTATTTAGAGCAACAATTCTTTTTTTTCAGATCCTCAGAGAGTTCTTTGCCATGAGGTGCCATGTTGACCTTCCAGTAACCAGTATGAGAGTGAGAGCGACAACACCAGATTTAACACACCTGCTCCCCATTTACACCTGAGACCTTGTAACACTAACGAGTCACATGACACCAGGGAGAGAAATGGCTAATTGGGCCCAATTTGGACATTTTCACTTAGGGGTGTACTCAGTTTTGTTGCCAGTGGTTTAGACATTAATGGCTGTGTGTTGAGTTATTTTGAGGAGACAGCAAATTTACACTGCTATACAAGCTGTACACTCACTACTTTACATTGTAGCAAAGTGTCATTTCTTCAGTGTTGTCACATGAAAAGATATAAGAAAAGATTTACATGAATGTGAGGGGTGTACTCACTTTTGTCAGATACTGTAGATAATGGAATCCCTGTCCTATTTGTTAACAAACAGAATGAAGCAGCTGGAACTGTCATTTTGCTGGCAATGTAAACACATCTTTTTCTTAATAAATGTCAGTTTAGCTGTAGCAGTTTGCATATATCATAAAGATGTGTCACTTCACATACAGGGCCTAAGCATCCCCAGGCATGCTATTTAGAGGAATTTTTAATGTTTCAGATGAAGCATTCCTAAAATCGCTGCTCCTCTTCAAATAGAGGTTTTTTTTTTTTGCTTTCTTACAAATTCCCCAGCGCATGCCCAGCACCCCCTATCCCCATTGACGTTTCTTTGACAATACCTTGCCTATAGAAAATGGTCACTATGTTTTTTTAACAATCAGCTCTCTATGAGCTTTAGCCATGCTTACCCAACCTGCCCCGAACCAAACCCAACTACATTCGGCTCAGTACTACTGGTTAGTTGTTAGTATTGTTTCTCAAACTTTTGGCTAATATCCAGTATAGTATCCGTTCTTATCAGTGTCCAGTAGGGGTGCAATCATTCTGGCCTTGGGCTTAGGATGGTTGGCTGTATAGTATCCCTACATTAGGTGGAGGGCTGCGCTAATTCAAAGGATAAACCAGGCCCTTAAATCCAAGGTCCCAAGGGGTAACAGATCCACAAGGGGTAACAGATCCAGGAATAAATGTATTATACATTTATTCCTGGATCTGTTACCCATTGGGACCTTGGATTTCAAGACCTGGTTTATCCTTTGAATTAGCGCAGCTCTCCACCTAATGTAGATATATGATATACTGATTGTGTATATAGGCTGCTTCTTCCATAGAATAATTAGCGCAGTATTTGCCTTCTTTGATTAGCTACTGTATAGTATCCCTTTTGGTATGATGGGGAGCCAGAGGAATCTCCCTTATGGGTAGGAATCCGAATAGAGCATCCAGCACATAAGGGGGAGGTCAGTAGTACTTTCTTAGTGTGGGGGATGCTGAGGGGTCCAGTGCCTTCTGGTTTGAACAGCACTACCCTATCTGCCCAGGGGTTGGGGAAGCAGGGAGCCTGTGGTGTTAAATGCCCCCTAGAAGTGCTGACCGAGGGGTGTCCTTAGTATCACTATGGATTTGGGACCCCACTGTGTGAATGAGGGCTTGTCCAGAACTCCTCTTGATTTTTATCACACATCGCCCCATGGGCTAGACCTTTTTGCAGAGACCGGGGCAATTTCTGTTACAGGTCGCTAGGCCTAGCCATTGTGCACACAATGCACTTTTTATTCTTTATTTATTTGCTTTTCATGTTAGTCACTTCATTTTAAATGCGTGTCTTTACTAAGGATGGTAGAGTGTGGTTCTTCAAGCCTTCCCCGAAGTCTAGGGAGAGGATGTGTGGCCATCAGATTCCTTCCTCCCTTGCCTTGGGGTTAGGGTTGCCACATCATCCCTTTAATCCAGGACACGTATGAATTACACAGGTTCTGAGGCTAATTGAATGCAGATGAGGCACCAAGTGAGTTTAATTACCACCTTAATCAGCCACAGAATCTGTGTAATAAATATGTGTCCTGGATTAAAGGGATGATGTGGCAACCCTACTTGGGGTGTGTCTTTTCTGGAGAGCCCTGCATCCAGTACTCAGAGGCTGGCTTTGGCTGGAGGAGGGTCTGCCGGCCTTTAGGCTAGGTGGACCTGAGTATGCTTTGCTCTTGTCAGGAATCCTGCACCCTTAGGGATGGGGGAATGGGAGGGTGGAGTCCTTCCTCCATGTGAGGGGACCAAGACATGCCCTAATGTACTTTTTTTGTGTTTGTGTTCACATGCACTGTTTTGGTTCATTTTGGTGTATTGCTATTGTTCACAAATGTAGTGCTTAACCCCGAAAATCCGTGCCCACCAGTGCAATCTATCAGTGCCCATCAGTACTGCTAATCAGTGCCCACCAGTGCCACCTATCAGTGCCCATCAGTGCTGCCAATCAGTGCCCATCAGTGCCTCCTGATCAGTGCCACCTATCAGTGCCCATCAGTGCCACCTCTCCATGCCACCTATCAGTGCCTATCAGTGGTACCCATCAGTGCAGCCTCATTAGTGCCTCCTAAACAGTGCCCACCAGTGCCGCCTCATCAGTGCCACCTCATCAGTGCCCATTAGGCATGAGAAAAATTACCTGTTTGCAAAAGTTTATAACAATATGAAAAATGTTTTGTTTTTTTTTTTCAAAATTTTCCGTCTTTTTATGTTTGTTTAGCAAAAAATAAAAAACCCAGTGGTGATTAAATACCACCAAAGGAAAGTACTATGTGTGTGAAAAATTGATAAAAATTTTACATGGGTACAGCATTGCATGACCGCGCAATTGTTATTCAAAGCATGAGAGCACTGAAAGCTGAAAATTGGCCTGGGCAGCAAGGGGGTGAAAGTGCCAAGTAAACAAGTAGTTCATTCATTGAAATTGTGATTCGGAAATTTGGATACAATCTCCCAATCCCCGAAAACTGAATTTTTATCCGAAAAAAACAATAAAAATTAAACGCACGCTCTGGTGAGACCATATAGGAGGGTGCTAAAAAAAAAAAAAAAAGGTCAGTTGGGTCTGAGATACTAATGTATTGTTCTATAGTTTACTCCTGTATTAAAAAAAATGTCCGTAAGGGTAAGAGGAATCTAGGGAACTTGCAGGTGTCGTATTAGGTAATGCTTCCAGAAGGCATTAATAGATCGCGTGCAGACGGGTAGAGGAGCGAATGTCCAGCCAGACAAAATGTAGCAGTGGGAGTGCAAGGAGAACATGCTTCTCTTAATGAAACGGTAACTAAAAACTTGCTTGGGTCATCATTTTTTGAAAGATGATATCATTCAGCAAAACTGCTTGCGTTGGAGCATTCAGCCGACGCTGCTTAACGATGACCCAAAATCTGATTAAATGTTAATGCCTGACCCTCCTGCTTTATTGGGAGGAAAGTTTTCATACAGCTACAACTATGGAATTCTCATCACCGTTACAGAATGACTCACTCGTTTCATCTCAGGGTTCACTTATTCATTATAAATCCGTGCAAACCCCATGTTCTATCTGTCTGCATGAAGGTGCCATTGTCATAAATGATTATCATAATAAAATGCTTCACCTGCAGATTATAATTTAGATTTAAAGAGAGCTGTGTTATACCTGCAATAGAAAAATTGTATTTGGAGAGTGTAGATGTGCAGTATGGCTTGCTACAAAAAACGATACCAGAATATGCAGTTATTGAGTAAATAATGGGATCTGTTTATAAACCGTTGTCAATGACAAATGCCACAAGCATTCACCCAGGCTGCACACATTTACCCAGTATTTTCTCTAATACTGGATTATGAGCATAATCCCTTCCAGGAGAATGCTTGTAGTCCAAATCACTCGTATATCAAAGCAAGTTTCCCCATAGGAAACAATGGAAACTCAGATAATTCGTTCGACAGTAACTGCTTGTCTATGCAGTACTGTATGTGGCCAGAGGTCTGGGGGTGCTGGTGTATGCAATACCCTATGTGGCCAGGGTTGTAGGGGTGCTGGTGAGGCTCGGAGACACTTGGAAACATTCGGAAACCTTGAACTGTTGACACGGTATTTCCGAGTATTTCTGAATGCTTCCGAGCGTCTCCGAGCCTCACCAGTGCCCCCGCACCTCTGGCCACATGCGGTATTGCATGCACAGAGGCTTAATCCTGCTCATTTTGCGAGACAGCGCTCGCAAACCCAGTCAGGATTATTTTTAAAAAACTGCTCGTATTGTGAAACGCTTGCTAACCACGTTACTCGTGGTTCCACTGTACTATGAAAGATGTGAGGAAGGTGTGTGGTGTGGCTCTGCTAAGAAACCAAGAAGAGTGTGGCTGCTGCCCCCACAAAAAACTGAGGATAAATCCCCAGGACTGAGTATATAAAATGTGCAAAAGGTGGGTATGGTGCTGCCAGAGATAAACATGACCTATCAGGGTCAATAGCGTGAATACATGGATAGTGCAAAATCACAAAGTAAGAACAGTGATAAATAATGTAATGCTGTGCACAGTGAATATCCAATTCAACAATAAGATATAAAAAATAAATAAATCTCTCAATAATAATCCAAAACCATAAAATCAAGGCAATATGTGCAGATATATATGTGTATCTATATATATGCGTATAAATACGTGTAAGGCGGAGCCCCGTGAGCGTCACACGCACTTCCGGCTTACCTCGGTGGAACGCACGGAAAATCCGGCTACCACGTCTGACTTCTCTAACCACACTGTGAGTCTATATTATTTGTCTGCTATACACTTGAAGCATCCTGCACCATAAGCTGTTGTTTATTTTGCATGCAAACCTACAAACATCTTCTATTGGTTGCCGGGGCCCTGAGCGGGTGAGTGGGGGATACCTACTGACCGGATATCGCAGGGACATCGCCGGGTCCTCTATACACCCTCAGAGAAAGATCCTCCCTTCCTAGACAATTCTTGGAGGGCCGTTGGACTGGTGAGTGGGGTGTTCTTTGGAGGGGAGCACTACTGCACTTTAGCCCTTTGCTCCGTCTCCTCCCCCCCTCCACACCATACTAAATATTGCTGCTGGTTGATGGACTTTTTCTATTTATTACCTATTTAACATAAGTCTCAGTAGTTTTATCTCATTTGCACTGTTGGTTTTTATTAATCTTATTAATTTTTTTGCACTGTTGCACTTTGGCTCAACTTATATCTTGCCCTTAACGTCTAAGATACACATATATATGCACATATTGCCTTGATTTTATGGTTTTGGATTATTATTGAGAGATTTATTTATTTTTTATATCTTATTGTTGAATTGGATATTCACTGTGCACAGCATTACATTATTTATCACTGTTCTTACTTTGTGATTTTGCACTATCTATGTATTCACGCTATTGACCCTGATAGGTAATTTTTATCTCTGGCAGCGCCACATCCACTGCACTATGACCTCCTATGATTCTCAGCTCCATCTAGTGGCCAAAATGTATTATACTTTTTCTTAAAGTGGTAGTAAACCCATGCATTTAACAGGTTAAAAATCAGTCATATTTCCGGCATGTGCCGGAAATGTAACACTCCCATTGGTTGTGCTCTAAATCAAACTGTCAAACCATCCAATGGCTGGTGTCATAGCTGATCACATGTGCAGCATCATGGCAGTTGTAGATTAAACAGAGGCAAAGATGGCAGCTTCCTTGGCTGAAAATGATAGGAGGGTTTACTACCTCTTTAAATACTGCAATCACAAAATACACTGCATTTTGTTCACTAGATGGTGTTGATAATCATAGGAAGTCAAAGTATAATAGAAAATACAGGGAAATTTTGTGCAGCTTGTGACCAGACAACAAATAGGGGGTGCTGCTCAAGGCCCCAGCCAGGTCTGCTCCTGTAGTAAATCACTGGGGGTGCTGGCAAGGATAGAGCTCATCCCAGCTCAAAATGATACAGCAGACAAAAAATGTCCTATGCGCCGCACATCACTGCAAGACCCTGTAGATATGTGAAATGACAGCCTCATGGGTTCCCCATGATTAAGCTCCGGGACAACGTGAAACACGTGGGGGGCATGGTTTGGCTGGAGCTCATTTCACATATGGGACCTTTTATGTCTGCTGTATCATAGGAGCCTCAATACTCCGCTCAAGAGCCATCAGCTCTGATGTAAGCAGTAGGCTGGCTCTTGGGAGTAGTTATGCAAATATTAAAATGCCTTCATGGGTAAATGCAAGACTGGAAGAGTGGGTGTTCCTAGGCAGGCTGTAATACAATGCAGACCCCCCTAGGTAATGCCCACAGGCGATGCTGAACCTCCATGACTGAAGGAACTGAAAGCCAATGAATGAGGTGGGCCAGAGACAGTATGGCTGGGGAGGGAAGGGCTAGATGATACTAGACATCCTCCAGCCAGGAAATCGTTGGAAGGGCAACAGCATGTACTATGCACTATGAATGATATATGGTGCCGTAGTGATATATTAGCACCTGTGCGTTTATACATACTTGTAATTTTTGCACAGGAAGGACGTTTTTTCTCTCTCTTCTCACACATGTATGCTGTTCTTCTATGCTAGTAAAGCTGAATTCCACAGGTCTCGGTACTTCATCTTGTCACATAATCAGCAGAAATCTGACTTGCTGAAGCTTATAATCCACACTGTGAGAAGCTCACAGTGTGCAATGCTAACACAGTAATCAATTTCAGTCCAGGAGAGGAGCCTGTATAACTGTGCAAGACTGAAGGGAAGGCCATGGACAGTGAGGCTTGGGCAGGAAGGGCTAAATGATGCTGAACGTCCTCTAGCCAAGAAATGAAGTGAGCTCTCTCTAGAGCTAGAGCTCTAGCTCTAGCTCTCTCTATTGCACACTGAGAAGCTCATAGTATTCAGTGATCTCAGAGTGAGTCATTTCTGTACAGGAGAGGAACCTGTACATCGGTGCAAGACTGGAGTTCTGCTTTAACAGATCTTACTATAAGGGCTCGCTTACACTTGCTTCACAATGTGGCATTGGACATACTTTTTAAAGTGCTCTGAATGCCAATCAAGAACCTCTCACTAAATAAAATGATACGCTTACAGTCATGTTCACACATTGCATTTACTTTGCTTTGATTATACCCCACGTCGCTTTTTTTTGGTGCTTCAATGCATCTCCAATAGAAGTCTATGACAACGCTCACTAGCAGCACCTGCAGGTTTTGAGAGGCATTTATTCAGATCTAGCTTTTTCTTTGTTTTGGAGGTATTGCAGGTATAAGATATTCCAGGATGCACTGGTAAACCAACAAGTAAACTGGAAAGACTTCATCAGCAGCCACTTTCGGTTCATGTGTATGTATTCTGGGAGTGTCTGGTGCAGACGTCACATCTCGTGTGCAGTGTGGAGCAGTAGGAAGGTTAGCAGGGTTTGGACTGGAGCAGAGCAACTAGCAGGCGACACACATGCTGTGTAACATGGGAACACTGTAGCGGAAGTGTAGCAGAAGGTGAACGGGACTGGAGATTGAAAACTGAGCAATGGAGGATCAGCAGAGCTGGGGGACCAGTGCAGGAGAAACTAGCAGATGTCACATGTGATGCGCAGCTTAAGAGCAATATAGCAGGAGGTGAGTGGAGACCGGAGAGAGGACCAGAAAACCAGAGGATCAGCAGAGCTGAGGGTTACTACTGAATAGGAGATCAGCAGAGCTGGGGGTACTACTGAGTGGGAGACAGCAGAGTTGGGGGTTATTACTAAGCAGGGGACCAGCAGAGCTGGGGGTTATTACTGAGTGGAGGTTCAGCAGAGCTGGGAGTTACTACAAAACAGGGGATCAGCAGAGCTTGGGGTTACTACTGAGCAGGAGATCAGCAGAGCTGGGGGTTATTACTGAGCACAGGACCAGCAGAGCTGGGGGTTATTACTGAGCTTAGGATCAGCAGAGCTGGGGATACTATTAAACAGGGGATCAGCAGAGCTTGGGGTTATTACTGAGCGGGGGATCAGCAGACTAGGGGACAAATTATCATAGGGGTCGAGACGACTAGGATTCGAGTCATTATTGGGGGTCGAGACGACCAGGACACGAGTCATTATTGGGGGTCGAGACGACTAGAGGACGAGTCATCATTGGGGTTCGAGACGACTAGGGGACAAAACATCATTGAGGGTCGAGACGACTTGGAGGTGAGTCATTATTGGGGGTCGAGACGACCAGGGGACGAATCATTATTGGGGGTTGAGACGACAGAGGGTGAGTCATCATGGGGGTCGAGACGACTAGAGGATAAGTCATCATTGGGAGTCGAGACGACTAGGAGAC
>BLSH010397631.1:139619-155960 GCA_018402905.1 Glandirana rugosa | reverse complement strand
AGAGGTGGGGGTTATTACTGAGTGGGGGATCAGCAAAACTGGGGGTTACTACTGAGCTGGAAATCAGCAGAGTTGGGGGACCAGAGCAGGAGGAACTAGCAGATGTCACATGTGGTGCACAGCATGGTAACAATATAGCAGGAGGTGAGGGGGACTGGAGAGAGGAGGATCAGAATACTAGAGGATCAGCAGAGCTGGGGGTTACTACTGCATAGGGGATCAGCAGAGCTGGGAGTACTATTGAGCTGGGGATCAGCAGAGCTTGGAGTTACTACTGAGTGGGAGATCAGCAGAGATGAGAGAACTACTGAGTGGGGGATCAGTGGAGCTGGGAGTTACTACTGAGCGGGGATCATCAGAACTGAGAGTTACTACTGAGCAGAGGATCAGCAGAGCTGGGATTTACTACCGAGTGGGGGATCAGCAGAGCTGGGGGTTATTACTGAGTAGGGGATCAGCGGAGCTGGGGGTTATTACTGAGTGGGGGATTGGCAGAGCTGGGGGACCAGAGCAGGAGAAACTAGCAGATGTCACATGTGCACAGGTTGGAAGCAATATAGCAGGAGGTGATTGGGGACTGGAGAGAGGAGGATCAGAACACCAGAGGATCAGCAGTGCTGGGGGTTACTACTGAAAAGGGATCAGCAGAGCTTGTGGTACTACTGAGTTGGGGATCAGCGGAGCTTGGAGTTACTACTAATTGGAAGATCAGCGGAGCTTGGAGTTACTATTAAGTGGGATATCAACAGAACTGGGAGTTACTATGGAGTGGGGGATCAGCATACCTGGAATTTACCGAATGGGGGATAAGCAGACCTGGGAGTTACTACCGAGCGGGGGGTTATTACTGAGCAGGAGATCTACAGAGCTGGGGGACCAGAGCAGGAGAAACTAGCAGATGTCACATGTGGTGCACAGCATGGGAGCAATATAGCAGGAGGTGAGCGGGGACTGGAGAGGGGGAGGATCAGAACACCAGAGGAGCTGGGGGTTACTATTGAGTAGGGGATTAGCAGAGCTGGGTGTTTTACTGAATTGGGGATCAGTGGAGCTTGGAGATACTCCGGAGCGGGGTTTCAGCAGAGCTGGGAGTTACTACCAAGCAGGGAAACAGCAGAACTGGGGGACTTTACTGAGCGGGTATCAGCAAAGCTGGGGGTTGTTACTGAGTTGGGGATCAGCAGAGATGGGGCTTTTTTACTGAGAGGGGGATCAGCAGAGCTAAGGGTTACTACTGAGTGGGGGATCCGCGGAGCTGGGGGTTATTACTGAGTGTGGATTCAGCAGAGCTGGGAGATACTACAAAACAGGGGATAAGCAGAGCTGGGGCTTTTTTTTTTACTGAGAGGGGGATCAGCAGAGCTAAGGGTTACTACTGAGCGGGGGATCTGCGGAGCTGGGGGTTATTACTGAGAGGTGGGTCAGAAGAGCTGATAGTTACTAATAAGCTGGAGATCTGCTGAATGAGGGTACTAATAAGCTGTGGGGATCTGCTGATCGGGAATACTAATGAGCTGAGGATCTGCTGAATGGGGGTACTACTGAGCTGGGGGTCTACTGGGCCCCTTTAAAACAAATAGAAAATCAACACACACACAGGGCATTTACAAAGCTTCATTAAAGCTTCAAAAAAAAGCATCACTGAAGCATTGAAAACACATCAAAATAGCACGTTGAGGCGGTAGGCAATTTAATGTGTGTTAAAGTTGAAGAAAGTGTAAACAAGCCCTAAGCCAAAACCTTGTACAATAAATAAAAACATTTTGTACTCCCCGTACAAATCTCTTCAATATTATTATTATTATTATTATTATTATACAGGATTTATATAGCGCCAACAGTTTGCGCAGCGCTTTACAATATAAAAAGACATTACAGCAACAGTACAATTTAAAACAAGAGGCTTAGAGGGCCCTGCTCCTGTGAGCTTACAATCTAAGAGGGGGGGGGGGGGGCTGGTGAAACAAAAGGTAGGGACAGTGGGGGATGAACTGATGAGGGGAGTTGGAGAGTCCGTTGTTAGTTGGAGGCAGGATAGGCCTCCTTGAAGAGATGAGTTTTCAGGGATTGCCTAAAAGTGGACAGAGTAGGGGATAGGCGGACAGATTGGGGTAGAGAGTTCCCGAGGATGGGAGCAGCTCTGGAGAAGTCCTGGAGATGAGCATGTGAGGAGGAGACAAGGGAGCTAGAGAATGAAGAGGACGGTTTGGGCGATATTTGGAAATAAGATTGGTGATGTAGCTTGGGGCAGAATTGTAAATGGCTTTGTATGCCATGGTTAGGGTTTTGAATATGATTAAAGTAATTTACACGGATGGACATTTCTGTTTTCTTTTATTGCAGGTGGAGATTGAGAGGAAAGTTATCCCCGTGAGTGGAGAAGATGTGGACAAAGCTGGAGAGTGCACAACACAGTGATCCCAGAGGAACCTCTTGATACATTGAATTCCCTATAAACATGGCGGCCTGCACAATGCACAGGACTTCCATTGCTGTGTCCTCTGCACAATGCACAGGACTTCCATTGCTGTGTCCTCTGCACAGGCATAGAGACTTATAAATGTGACTGACCCTTCCATGCACAGATGACAGCGATGGCACGATTGTCATCTATATGACAGTTTGAACTGTAATTCTCTATATTTTTATTATATACGACACACTGCATTGTCTATGTATTTATCCAAATGTGCTGTAATAGGATTTGATGACTGATGGTGCGCATTACTACATTTCAACATTAAATGTACAATTCACAGCAATAATTACAGCTGTATATTGAGAAATTGAAATTTGTCTTTATTTAATTAAAACAAAAAAAATATCCTGCGATAAATGTGTCACAAATCCAGACAATCAAGGAAATTTTTGTGTAAAAAAGAAAAGAAAACAAAAAAAAATCAACAAAAGACGGCAGCACTCACTGTATCTACACAAAATAATACAAAGTGAACACCCAAAAATGTGTTGCGCTATCTAATATAATAAAGTGCATAAACAGTTCACACCGTAATCCATAAATTAATAACTCAATAATAATAAAAAAAACAAGGATCCTGAAAGGATCAGGGTGCTCCAAATGTGCATCAGAAGATAATCCAAAAATTCTTGTGCTTCCAGTGATCCCCAAAATGACCACCACCTAGGGCAGGGTTTCTCAACCAGGGTTCCTCCAGAGGTTGCTAGGGGTTCCTTGAGCAATGTGCAATTTCTACCTCTCAGATAAATTCCCAATGACACCATTGATCTTTTTAGCTATCTGTAAGGGGGTAATTCTTCCCAATGACCCCAAGTATAAGGAGCATTCTTCCCATTGACTATCACACTAATGTATCATGAGTTGTAGATGTTTAATTTTTAGCAGGGGTTCCCAGAGACCGGAGAATTATTTCAAGGGTTCCTTGATGTTGAAAAGCTTGAGAAAGGCCTAGACCTAGAGCAGGGGTAGGCAACCTGGGGCCCTCCAGCTGTTGCAGAACTACAAGTCCCATCATGCTTCTGGGAGTAATTGTTACTGCCAGCCTCGAAATGCCTCATGGGAAATGTAGTTCCACAACAGATGGAGGGCTACTGGTTGCCTACCATTGACCTAGAGGGATATCAAAGCCTCTTACCATACTCTAAGACCTCATTAAAAAGAAGGTCTGACAGCGCTTAAGGTTTCATATGCACATAGCCTACTTTGACTGCCAAAAGCTCCTAAACTCAAGTTTAGGAGCTGTAGTGTACATGAAGCCTAAGGGAGAGAACCTTTGGATGGATGGATGGGTCACAACTCAGCTCCAGTCTGAAATCAGCCAGCGCCAGGTAGCCACACATACAATATAATGTCAAAAGTATTGGGACATCCGCCTTTACATGCACATGAACTTTAATGGCTTCCCAGTCTTAGTCTGTAGGGTTCAATACTGAGTTGGCCCGACCTTTGCAGCTATAACAGCTTCAACTCTTCTGGGAAAGCTGTCAACAATGTTTAGGAGTGTCTATGGCAGTGGTTCTCATCTCCTGTCCTCGGGACCCACTAACAGGCCAGGTTTGCAGGATAACTGAAATGCATCACAGGTGATATCATTTGATGCTCAGTGATTGCAGTATTCTAGTCTGCATCTTCCCAAGGTAATACTTAAAATCTGGCCTGTGGGTGGGTCCTGAGGACAGGAGTTGAGAACCACTGGTCTATGGGGATATCTGACCATTCTTCCAGAAGAGCATTGGTGAGGTCAGGCACTGATGTTGGACGAGAAAGTCTGTCTCGCAGTCTCTGCTCTAATTTATCCCAAAGGCGTTCTATCGGGTTGAGGTCAGGGCATTCCCTTCACCCCAAACTCGCTCATCCATGTCTTTATGGACCTTGCTTTGTGCACTGGTGCACAGTCATGTTGGAACAGGAAGGGGCCATCCCCAAACTTGGGAACATGAATTTGTCCAAAATGTCTTGGTATGCTGGCGCATTAAGAGTTCACTTCACTGGAACTAAGGGGCCAAGTCCAACCCCTGAAAAGCAACCCCACACCATAATCCCCCCTCCACCAAATGATTTGGACCAGTGCACAAAGCAAGGTCCATAAAGACATGGAGAGTAAGTTTGGGGTGGAGGAACTTGACTGGCCTACAAAGAGTCCTGACCTCAACCCAACAGAACACCTTTGGGATAAATTAGAGCGGAGACTGTGAGCCAGGCCTTCTCATCCAACATCAGTGTCTGACCTCACAAATGTGCTTTTGGAAAAATGGTCAAACATTCCCATAGACACTCCTAAACCTTGTGGACAGCCTTCCCAGAAGAGTTGAAGCTGTTATAGCTGCAAAGGGTGGGCCAACTCAATATTGAACCCTACGGACTAAGACTGGGGTGGCATTAAAGTTCATGTGTGTGTAAAGGCGGGTGTCCCAATACTTTTGGTAACATAGTGTATAATAAAGTGCATAAACAGTTTACACCGTAATTCATAAATTAATAAGTCAATAATAATAAAAAAACAAGGATCCTGAAAGGATCAGGGTGCTCCATATGTGCTTCATAAGATAATACAAAAATTCTTGTGCTTCCAGTGATCCCCAAAATGATCACCACCAAGAGGGATATCAAAGCCTCTTACCAGACTCTAAGACCTCATTAAAAAGAAGGTCTGACAGTGCTTGAGGATTCATATACACATAGCCTACTTTGACCGCCAAAAGCTCCTAGACTCAAGTTTGCGAGCTGTAGTGTACACAAAGCCTAAGGCCCCTTTCACACAGCCGTTCCATATACGGGGTCCGTTTTTGCTCAGCGGGGATCGATCCGCTGATCCCCGCTGAGCCAACGGATGACAGATCCGTCTCCGCTCCCTGTGCGGCGACGGATCTGTCAGAGCGCCGCTCTCCTCTATGGGAAATCGGACCGTCTGTTCGTTGTCATCCGATCCGCTCCCCAGACGGATGGAAAAGTAAGGTTACCATCTGTCGGACTTTATGGAGCACGGAGCGGATCGGAGAGCAGCGGATGTCAGCAGACATGTCACCACTGACATCTATAGAGGAGAACGGGGCATACGTTCAGGTCCGGGGCCTAAGGGAGAGAACCCTTGGATGGATGGATGGGTCACAGCTCAGTTCCAGTCTGGAATCAGCTAGCGCCAGGTAGCCACATATATATTCACTAAGTACTCTTCAAGCCACCATCATAACCAGATAAGGGACACTATACTCGCAAAACAAATCAATCCAGGTCACCACATGCAAAAGGAAGGGGATCACTTATTGTGCAGTATTTAAAAGCAAGTTTATTAAAAAAGGTAGTTACTCACATGTAAGAGAAGTAACAAGACATAACCTGTATACAGCATTGAGCACCCTGGCGGGCATGATAGCTCCACCCCATGCGTTTTGTCTGAACAGATGTCGTCACTGAGGCAATGGAGGTTAATTATAGCTACCCTTTTTTGTGTCTTAATGGACAATATAGTGGTTTTGTACATATTCTCTATATTTGTGTATTTTTTTTTTCATAGTAAATGCGGTATTAAACCTAAAAACAAGAATGTAATATACGGCAGCATACCAATCCGTAGATGTAGTGGCTACATTAGTCTTCTTTTTTTGGCTTTTTTCCTTTATTGTCACCTATTGATCTGGCCAGTAGCACCCTCCCTGTCTTAGGATATTTCCACTCCGGATGGAGGAGCAACAAAGACACCCCTCCATGCACATGTCAGCTTTAAATAGTAGCTCTATTTTTGTGGGGAAAAAAATAGCAAATAAAAAAATATAGTATAGCGTATACAATTGCTACACAAGTCGTATTGTAATTGAATGTTATTAAAAATGACCATTCCTTTTCAATTTGCAGCGCTGTCATTTTCTGTAAAATGCAATGCAATGTGGCTACCTGGAGGCGTTCTGTACATTGTACAGAATGTTCCCCAGAAATGTAATTTACTGCTTGTATTTACGGCTTGTGTTTTCCCCTCCCAAAAGGGAAATCCCATCTAAAAGGATGCAGACACTGCCACTTTCCTCATTAGAGCCCTGGAGGTGCACAGCTGATTGATAATTATGAGCACACTCTCATTATATTCACTTCCCACATGGACACAGACAAACAGGGATTTCTTCAGAATAAGAAAAGGTAGGAATCTGCAACACAGTTTGTAAAACAAGATCACCCAGAGGGGAACGTTTTTTTTTCCCAACAAAAGTGGAGTTACTCCTTAAGATTAATAATATAAAGCAGCGTTCAGATCTGTAAAAAACTAATTCTGCCTACAGACACAAGTTGTTTTGAGTATTTTACATAAAATTAAAATACAATTATATTTATTATTTATGTAAATAAAATTTAAAAATAAAAGTCCCCAATTTCAGGTGGCCGTACTCAGGACAGACGCGTCCCTAAATGCCTGAACCTTTATAATAGTGATATGACCTCCATTATTACACATGACATTTTCCCACTGTCAGTGGTTGCTAAGGATGCTGGTGGATGCAGGCACCGCTGAGTCCTTAACAACCAATGATGTCACTGGTCCCATTCATTTATGCGGCCAGGAATCTCCGGCCATGTAAGCAGGGAAGGGGATAGTTTAATATAAGAAAAAAAAAAATGGCACGGGGATTCGCCCCCCCCCTTTTTTCATACCAGACCCTTTGAGTGTGGTATGGATTTTAAGAGGTACCCCATGCAAAAAAAAAAAAAAAAAATGCCTAAGGTTTCCCAGGAAATCCATACCAGATCAGTTTGATGCAGATTTTAAGGGATCCTCATGCAAAAATAAAATAGAAATGGGGATCCCCCTAAAAATCCATACCAGACCCTTAATTGGAGCATGCAGCCTGGCTGGCCAGGAAAGGGGGGGAGGGGGTGAATGTGCGCCCTTTACTCAGTCATGAACCATAGCATGGCCAGTATGTGCATCCCTTTAGATGGGATATATATAGTGAATTATCTCTTCAAATTACCAGAAAGACCTAAAATAAAAATAATTCTTTGTCAAGCGGTGCTGTGCAAGTGTTCAGCAGGTGATACTGCCACCTCCTGTTTTTTTCCAATTCTGAGGTGGAATTGACATTTTATACCATGCCACAACCGTGTGCCAAATGGTTGGCACATGGACACAATGCGTCCTGTTACATATTAATACAGGATGTGATCTGAAACCACAATTTTAGTGATGTACCTCCATCCTTAATTCAATGTATATCCACAAGAGCTACTGCATTTGCCCTGGGACTTTATATGAGGTACATCATACATTAATACACACATTATAATTGTTCCACATGATTACAAGTTTATTGCTATATGAAAGAAAATAACATCATAATAAAAACCGGTTACAAAAAATAAAGCTGATACATAATCTAAAATTTCATACACAGTTTCGATATATTTGTACATAACTGAAATATGGATACATGAGTGTATAACAAGCTGCATCTGGCCACTCAACGTGTTTCGCCAATCAATGCTCGCTTCCTCAGGAGTAGATGTAAAACATGTCTCTATGAAGTAAAATATTGGTAAAATAATTATTCATGCCAAATAATGATTATTATTATACAGGGTTTATATGGGGCCAACAGTTTACGCAGCGATTTACAATGTAAAAGGGAGACAATACCGTTACAATACAATAAAATACAAGAGGGTTAAGAGGCCCATGCTCAGAAGAGCTTACAATCTAATAGGGAGGGACAGGTGGTACAAAAGGTTGCAGCTGTGGGGAATGAGCTGATGGAAGTGATAAAAGATTAGTTGGAGGCGTGATAGGCTTCCCTGAAGAGATGAGTTTTCAGGGATCACCTGAAGGCAGCTAGAGTAGGAGATAGCCAGACAGATTGAGGTAGAGAGTTCCAGAGGATGGCAGAGGCTCTGGAGAAATCCTGGAGATGAGCATGGAAGGTGGAGACAAGAGAGCTTGAGAGCAGGGGGGTTTGAGAGGAGCAGAGAGGACGGTTTGGGTGATATTTGGAGATAAGATTGGTGATGTAGCTCGGACAGAGTTGTGAAGAGCTTTGTAGGTTGTGGTTAGTATCATGAATTTAATTCGCTGGGTGATTGGGAGCCAGTGTAGGGATTGGCGGAGAGGGGTGGCAGACACTGAGTGGTTGGTAAGGTAGATGAGTCTGGCAACAGCATTCATGACAGACTAAAGAGGGGATAGCCTATGGAGAGGTACTTGCAATAGTCGAGGCGAGAGATAACAAGGAAGTGAATGTGTAGCTTGGTGGTTTCATTAGGTAAACAGGACATATTTTAGAAATGTTACGGTGGTGAAATCTACAAGCTTTTGACAACGACTGGATTTGGGACTGAAAGGACAGGCCAGAGTCTAGGATTACACCTATTACCCTGGCACGAGGGGAGGTAATGATAGTTGCATTATTGATTTTGATGGAAAAGTCATGGAGGAAGGCACGGGTGGGGGGAAATATTATCAGCTTGAGAGATTTCGTTTAAGGAAGTGGTGCGACATCCATGCTGTCAGTTAGTAATGCATGAGGAGACTGAAGAAGTGAGGTGAGGAGTAGACTGAAAGCCGTGGGCGGTTATCAAGTGACCAAGGAAGGAGGTGTAAATAGAGAAGAGAAGGGGTCCAAGAACAGATCCTTGGGGGGACCCCCACAGAAAGGGGCAATGGAGCGCTGTGATATGTACGAGGAGAACCGGGATAGAGCAGAATCTTGGAGGCGTTTATTGAGAAGGAGCTGGTAATATCACAAAATCAAGAAGATTGTCACATGAGGCCCTTAACTAGCCTCAATACTTACAAATCAGCTTAGACATGACAGTGCATGGGAATAAAAAGTCATCAAGGACGTCTATACCGGGAACTGTGGCAGTATACTCCATATGGACCAAAGGGACAGTGAGAACAGGTACAATGTTGGAAAGGTATGAGTCCATGGTAGCACCTGCAGTAAAAAACAATAAATTGCTGTGAAAAATATGTATAAGAGTACATGGTTGTCAATATTGGTGATATATAACATGACTATTGTGTCAACTAAAAAAGCAAAGGAGAAAGGAATAGGCAGAGTGTAATGAAAAAAAGAATGTAAAAAAGTTTTAACTTCAATAGGTGCATTTGGCAATGGGCACCACTTTTCAAAAATAAAATGGCAAGTTGCATTCTCAGTACTGTGAAGCATGGCGGATGTGGCAATGGTTATGAACCTGAGCGTCAGTCATGTTATTTTGTCAGTAGGCAGTCGAGAAGTTGTAAAAATACAGATCAACCATCTATTTTTTTCACCCCTTTGCCACCAGTGTGAACTCTTAGACAGTTTCCCCCAGGAACAGGTGTCCACATTGGATGCTTTCCCCTTACCTCTTATTCTTGGATTTCTTTCACTTTCTTTTTTGGTGACAATGGTCATTAGTACAAATAGAGAGGTGAATATCCCTAATGGGGACAAAGACGGGAACTAAACCTTGACAGAAGGTCTAACCCTTTTCCATTCTATACAAAACTAAAAAAAGCTTGGATATATATTTCCCAATCAGGATTCCATGAAAACCTTGGGTTGCTCCAGAGATTGCTAGGTGTTTCTTGAACAATGAATAATTTCTGACTCTTGGATAAGTTCCTACTGATGCCATCTTGATCGTTTTAGCTATCTGTAAGGGGGTAATTCTTCCCAATGTCCACAAGTGTAAGGAGCATTCTTCCCACTGACCATCACACCATTGTAGCATGCATTGTAGATATAGTACAGTAATATTAAGAGGTTCCCTGAGACCAGAAAGATATATCAAGGGTTCTTGAGAAAGGTCGCTTTAGTTAAACACAGAGAAGAAATTCTACCTTTTGTTTTCCTGACTAAATATACATCACCACAGTACATTCCCTTTAAGGCTGTGCATTGTGAACCTTCCCCTCCCCAATCCTGTTCTCTTGCAACCTCCGTATTTTGTGGTGCCCATGTACTCAGTGGGTAGAGTGCCCCTCATAAGAAACCTTAGACAAATCCTCTCTTACTTCAAACAGAAGCCGGAGCCGGCAGTACTTAGGCACACCATGAGCTCCTTGGTACCAGAGCTCTTAAATATCTTGAAGAAATAATCTTTATCTCCCCTCTTGATGCATGAATTGTCTGGCTGAGTGGTTAGATTCTAGTCTCTGCTAGAAGACATGATTTGAAAGCAGATTGGAAACTTCAGAGATAAAAGATAAATGAGACGTTCGCAGCTATCTGGGTGTAGTGTTTATAATCACTTACAAACTTAATACCAATGCGGGACCTTGGAAGGCTTGACATAAGACGGATCTGGTGTGCAGGTGATGTAAGAAGAGGAACACAGGAAAGTTTTACTTTATGGTTTGTGTAGCTCTTTCCTGGGATCTCAGGTTATTCCTTAGTGGTTACAGCCATCTGCCATTATAGGTATTTGTGCTTGGTCAGGTATGGGATTGTGCTGCACCCGTCCTGCGGCATGCTGTGACTAGTGGCCATTTTTAATGAAGAGCCCCTGAGTGTATTCACCCCACCCATTGTGGTACTATTGGCCTTTGGCCTTGGTTTTCTTCTTCTGCAGAAACCACCAGTCCAGTGCATCTATTAAATCTGGCTGTGGGGGAGCTTCAGGGGGAGGGGGGTTTCTGGTTGGTCGGTTTTTTGGGGGGGTATTTGTCTTGTGGGGGGTATGATAGTGGATCTGGGTGATTGGTTGGGAGCGGTTATTGGGAGGACTGGAGTAGGTTTGTGAGCAGTGGTTTACAGCCTTTTTGCTATTTACGTTGTTTGTGTTGAGATTTTTAGCCTAAAAAACTATTTTTGGACGGTAGCTGCTACGGTGTCTATGCTTTTTTCTTTTCTTTTTTTGGTATAATTGTTTTTTGGCGACAGCCACTTATTTATACCAGGGATAGCACTGGCGCGTATCGAACCGGTGGGATTTCCAAGTCCCAATTCTTGTTTGGTTTGTGTAGCACCACCCTGACCCCTGGAAGCATGGTGGTAACCCCCAGAGACAGGGTAGGCTGACATTTCACCTCAGGGTGTAGGTATCTTAGAACATGTGAACAGATGAGCGCCAGTCACTTTTAGATGAAAACAGTTTATTGCTCAGGGAGAGAGGGCTAGGGCATAGGACATCCCAGAACAAGCAGGCGTGCATGACTCCACAAAAATAGAACAAAGTGCTCACAGATGAAGAACCTTTAAACGGACTTGTCAATCTGTGAAAGCAGCTCCTGACTGTAGAGCATTTAAAGGTCAACCAACAGCACCTACTTCAGCGAGGTCCAAGCTCCATTCCTGAGCTTTTTTTTCAAAATTGTCAGTCTTTTTTTTGTATATAGCAAAAACTAAAAACCACACAGGTGATCAAATATCACCAAAAGAAAGCTCAATTTCTTGGAAAAAAGGACATCAATTTTATTTGGGTACAGTGTCGCATGACAGCTCAATTGTCAGTTAAAGTAACGCAGTGCCATATTGCAAAAAATGGCCTGGTCATGAAAGGGGGTAAACCTTCCGGAAGTCAAAGTGGTTGACTAATAAAATCAGATAATAGACATGACAGCCAGAAAACAGCGTCTAAGCTCGAAATGGCAATACCCAAATTTCTTTCTAGACAGGTCCACTTTTATTCCTGGAGGTTTGTACCAGTGTGTATATCCATGCAGACTCATTACTGTCAGTTTTCTAGATAAGCTAAAAATATTCCCTTCTATTCTTGTAGCAATTAGTAACCACAGGTGTGATTCATTAGTGAAGCCAAGTTGTATTGTGACAGGTCTACAAAACTGTCACATAGAACAATGAACTTCCAGAGCTGCAGGTGCTTTAAACCTCCGAGTCAGGCTTATTCAACGTAGGAGAAGGTCTAAATTTCCCACAAAGTGCTCTGACAAATAAGTGGAAAGGAAAACGGGGAACCCGCTCTCAGCCTGGGTACTTAAAGTGGTTGTAAGTCCTTACAATTACCCAAAGAAGTGACTGGCCTCAGGTGTTATCCTAAAAACAAAAATAAACCCCACAAACTATATTATTGAAAATAATGTGATCATTGGGACCTTCAATGCTGCAGACATTTTTCTGTACCCTTCCCCAGATCTGTGCCTCCATACAATCCTGTCTTGGAGATCTAGAGACAATTCCTCGGACTTCATGGCTTGGTTTGTGCTCTGACATGCACTGTTAACTGTGGGGCCTTATATAGACAGGTGTGTGCCTTTCCAAATCATGTCCAATCAACTGAATTTGCCACAGATGGACTCCAATCAAGTTGTAGAAACATCTCAAGGATGATCAGTGGATGCACCTGAGCTCAATTTTGAGCGTCATGGCAAAGGCTGTGAATCCTTATGTACATTTGCGTGATTTTTTTCATTTTTTATTGTTAATAAATTTGTAAAGATTTTAAACAAACTTCTTTTTCGTTGTCATTATGAGGTATTGTTTGTAGAATTTTGAGGAAAATAATGAATTGAATCCATTTTGGAAGAAGGCTGTAACAAAACAACATGTGGAAAAAGTGAAGCGCTGTAAATACTTTCCGGATGCACTGTATAATATTGTGTTTGTTTGCACTAACATTAATTGTTCCTAAAATAGTATAAATAGTGCAAATATTGTGTGCCATAAAGAAATGCAACTCCCGCCATTTTATTCTCCAGTTCCTCTGCTTTCAGAAAATATATAAGTATTTGGAGGTTTAACCACTTGCTGACCAGCGACTGTATATATATATGACGGCAGGTCGGCCCTCCTGCGTGAACCGCCGTACCCGTACGGCAGTCCGTGCATGTGTAACTGTGGGTGCGTGCCTGCTCCACGCCGTGGGAGCAGACCCGTAGGTCCTACGGGCTCAATGTCCACTGCCCACCCGCGATATAAACAAGGCGGATCCCCGCTCAGACAGGGAACAACATTGAGATCTGCTGTTCCTAGTGATCAGGAACAGGAATCTCTTTGTTGTCCCAGGCAGCCCAGCCCCCACACACCTAGGGAACACAGTTAACCCCTTGATCGCCCCCTAGTGTTAACCCCTTCCCTGCCAGTTCCATTTATACATTGATCAGTGCATTTTTATACCACTGATCAATAGTCATTTCTACCAAGAAAAAAAAAATGCAGATTTTAACATGTGCAAAGAATTTTCAAATTCGCCCCCCATAGACAAGTGTAGCAGAGACCCTAAAGAATAAAATGCGATTGTTGCAATTTTTATTTCACACAGATTTTGCAGAGAGGTTTTTCTAATGCAATTTTTTTTTATGAGTAAATATACTTTAACCACTTGAATACTGGGCACTTTAAACCCCCTAATTTTGAAAAAAAATATAAAGTTTTTCTTATTTTCTGTAAGTAAATTCTGTAAATAAGTACTTTTTCTCCTTCACTGATGTGCGCTGATGAGGCTGTACTGATGGTCACTGATGAGGTGACACTTATGGACACTGATTAGGGGACACTGATGAGGAGGCACTAATATGCCACACTGATAGGTGGCACTGGTGAGCACTGATAAGTGGCACTGGTGGGCACTGATAGGCGTCAGTGGTGGGCACTGATAGGTGGCACGGAGAGGCAGCACCGATGGGTGATGCTGATGGGCACTGATGGGCAGTACTGGGAGGCATTGACTGGCATCACTTATGGGCACTGATTGGGGGCACTTATGGGCACTGATTGGTGGCACTGATATGCACTGGCTGGTGGCACTGATATGCACTGGTAGGGCTTTGCTGATTACATGCCCGGGTCTTCTGTGATGGGAGATGCCATTAATCAGCACTCCTCTCCACACACTTTGTCAGTGTGAGGCGATGAGAGCCGATTACCAGCACTTCCTTGTTTACATGTGACAGCTGTGATTGGACACAGCCGATCACATGTCTAATGAGCTGCGGCCGCAGGTCTTTACACAGTTTGGGGTGGCGCCGTGACCTAGCAACACAGCGCGGCCACGATCACTGCACTGCATGCTCCCGCCGGCCCCCAATAGCGTGCATTCTGGGTGACATCATATGACGTCTTCCCAGAATGAGAGCCGCACCGTCCCTCCGTCATTTGACGGTGGGCGGGCGACAAGCGGTTAATGAATAATAAAAAAAAAACATAATATATATCCCAATTTTTTTGTATAACATAAAATATTGTGTTATGTCGGGTAAATATATACCTAACATGTCATGCTTTAAAATTGCGCACACTTGTAGAATGGTGCTAAACTTCAGTGCTTAAGAATCTCCATAGGCAACGCTTTAGACATTTCTACAGATTACCAGTTTAGAGTTACAGTGGAGGTATAGTGCTAGAATTATTGGTTTTGCTCTGATGTTTGCGGTGATATCTCACATGTATTGTTTGAACACCATCGACATATGTGGGCGTGACTTACGTATGCGTTCACCACTGCACGCGAGCATGTGGGGATAGGAGCACTTTAACCACTTCAGCCCCGGAAGGATTTCCCCCTTTAGGACCAGAGCACTTTTTGTGATTCGGCACTGCGTCACTTTAACTGGCAATTGCGCATTAGTACAAAGTTGTACCCAAACAAAATTGATGTCCTTTTTCCCTCACAAATAGAGCTTTCTTTTGGGGGTATTTGATCACCTCTGCGTCACTTCTGATCACCGCTATAAACAAAGAAAGAGTGACAATTTCGCAAAAAACCCAATATTTCTTACTTTTTGCTATAATACATATCCCAAAAAAATATAAAAAAATAAATGTATTCATAGGTTTTGGCCGATACACATTCTTTCACATATTTTTGGTAAAAAAAAAAAATCGCTTACACACACGGTTCCCCGTTCTGTCACTGCGGGGGAGCGATCGCAGGTAGCCAGCGGACATCGAGTCCAAAGAGGCAGCAGCCCCAGAGGCTGGGGACTCCTCCAGCGGGTCCAGACCAGGGCTGCTCCAGGCTTCATATATTTATGTCCCCCTCCAGCCATCTACTGGGCACACCTCCCCAGGGATTGGCTGAGGCTCCATGAATATTCAGACTGCTCATTTGACTTTCCCAACCCTCTATGTTGTGGAAGCCTCCAGAATGCAGGGAGAAAAAACCAAACCAGCAGCTTGTGAAGCCCAGAACAGAGCAGAGTTCCAGCTTGCGAGGCCCAGTGCAAAAACATTTGTTTCATTTAATTTTGAGTCATATGTTTTTAAATAATTTAGTTTAGTTAAATTTGTTTTATTCATTTTCAGAATTCATTTCATTTATTTGTTTTTGAAATTGATTAAAATTTTCCAAATTTGGTTGAATTGAATTCAATTTGACCAAATTCAGAAAATTCAAATCAACATTCAAATTAGAATTTATTCTATTTGAACTTTGAACTTTAGAAGATGGTTTTATTCTTTCTATTTGATTCTATTCCATGCCATAGTTTCTTCTATTCTATTTTATTCTATTCTTATCTATTATCTATCTATTGAATTCCTATAAAGCTCTCTGTTGAGCTCATTTCAGAGCTTTCCTGAACTTACTGGTTAAGAGCAAAGGAGTGGGAATCTTTTAGTGAAACAGCTTTGATTTAGACTGCTGGTGTTTGCTGTGTTTGGAGTTTTTGTTTTTTGGGGGTTTTTTCTATTCTTATCTTATTTTATCTTATCTTCTTTGATACCGTACCTTATCTTAGTTTATCTTTCTTATTTTGGTAGAAGATTTCAAGTTTCAAGTTTATCTTATTTAAGATTAAACTTACAACTAAACTTAAAAGACTTAAACCAGTTTAACTTAAGTTAAGTTGGTTTAAACCTTTTAAAATTAGTTAAAGTTTTTGTTTATTTACTTTACTTAAGACTTTTACTTATTTTGTTTAAATTGATTTGATTTAATAAATTTTTGTATACTGAGTTTTAATTTACTTTGTTTACAAAAACGTGACCCGGAGC
>BLSH010397631.1:127018-137198 GCA_018402905.1 Glandirana rugosa | reverse complement strand
ATATATATATATATATATATATGTATATACATTTTTTTTTTTTTTTGGTTGAACTGGATGGACTTGTGTCTTTTTTCAACCTGACTAACTATGTAACTATGTAACTATTCTCTTCTATTCTATTGTTTTATTTTCCATTATATTCTTTTCTATTCTATTCTAACCAATTCTATTCAAAGTTATTCTATTTGAAATTAGATTTTCAGAAGATGGTTATATTCCTTCTATTCTATTCAATTAGATTTTTTTGTATTTGAAATTCGAATTTCGAAAAATGGTTATATTCTATTTTATTCTTGTCAAATCTTTTTTATTCTATTCTAGTTTTTTTCTATTATATCCTATTCTTTTCTATTATGTTCTACTCTATTCTTTTCTATTCTATTCAAATGTAAATTTATTATATTCGAAATTTGAGTTTTGGAAGACAGTTATATTTTCTATTCTATTTTCTATTATATTCAGATCTATTTTATTCTAATGTATTCTTTTCTATTCTATTCCTTTATTTTCTATACTATTTTATTATATATTTTTTTTATTTTCTATTCTATTTTGTTTTACTATCTTATTAACTTTTATATCCTTGTCTAATCTTTTATATTATATTCTATTCCTTTATTTTCTATTCTATTACATACTTGTTTTCAAATTCGATCTTGAATTTGATTTTGTATTCAAATTTGGTTAAAATTGTATATATAATTTAAAAAAACTGTATAAAATTGTATAGACAATTTCAAAAAAATATTAGATGTACACCTAAGGGACCACAACTTTGGGGGATATACAACGTAATACTGACATAAAAACACACACATGGGTTGGACTTGATGGACTTGTGTCTTTTTCCAGCCTCACTGACTATGTAACTATGTAAATTCTATTCGAATTTCAGCCGAATTTTGTTTCATTATTTTGGATTCATTTAAATTTGTTACTATTGTAATTCAGGAAATTCGCATACATCCGAATAACGGAAAAGTCATCCGAATTACGATTTGGAAGGAAATGAACCGCATATGTCTATCCTATATTAGGAGGTGCCACACAACCTAAATACAGGTGTAAAATGTCACTAGTGGGCCAGTGGCAGATAAGACTTTTTTGTAAAAGGCAGGACAGGTTTCTGACTGGTGGGGGAACAGGATGAAGAGACTAGGGAAGCAGAGCAAGGCAGCTGCATATGGGCACTGGTGAGGCTGCATTGATAGGCAAAGGTGAGGCTGCAGATGGGCACTGATCAGGCTGCAATGATGGGTAATGGCGAGGCTGCAGATGGGCACTGATCAGGCTGCAATGGTGAGGCTGCAGATGAGCACTGATCAGGCTGCATTGATGGGCAATAGTAAGGCTGCAGATGGGCACTGATCAGGCTTCAATGGCGAGGCTGCATATGGACACTGATCAGGCTGCATTAATGGGCATTGGTGAGGCTGCAGATGGGCACTGATCAGGCTGCAATGGTGAGGCTGCAGATGGACACGGATCAGGCTGCATTGATGGGCAATAGTAAGGCTGCAGAAGGGCACTGATCAGGCTTCAATGGTGAGGCTGCATATGGGCACTGATCAGGCTGCATTAATAGGCAATTGTGAGGCTGCAGATGGGCACTGGTGAGGCTGCATTGATGGGCAATGGCGAGGCTGCAGATGGGCACTGACAAGGCTGTATTGATGGTCAATGGCGAGGCTGCATTGATGGGCAATGGCAAGGTTGCAGATGGGCACTGATCAGGCTGCAATGATGGGCAATGGCGAGCCTGCAGATGGGCACTGATCAGGCAGTAATGGTCAGGCTGCAGATGGGCACTGATCAGGCTGCAATGGTGAGGCTGCAGATGGGCACTGATCAAGCTGCAATGGTGAGGTTGCAGATGGGCACTGATCAGGCTGCAATGGTGATGCTGCAGATGGGCACTGATCAGGCTGCATTAATGGGCAAATGTGAGGCTGCAGATTGGCACTGATCCTTATTTTGCTTCAAAGTTCTTTATAAAAATTTGTGTTTTTTTCCTGAAACTTCCCTCTGAAAATTAAGGTGCGTGTTATACCCTTTGCGTGTTATACAAGTTCTGTTAACTGTATTATTTTTAATACTATAAATTATTTATTAGGTGGAGGGGGGATGCTTCAGGATGAGTTAGAAGAATGTTAATATTTCAGGAAGCATCTCTCATTTCTCTTGTTTAGTGGTCTGTACCATTGAAAAGTAATTTTGCATATAAAGCAGACTCATGCTGACTCTAATAGCACATTCTAGCATAAGTTTTATTAAAATGAGCACAAGGCACAAACGGGAGAGCTTTTTAAAAGTGTGTCATCATTCGGGGGTTTCGGACAAAAAGAGTTTGGCAAATGCATAGGCTTTTAGTCACCTGATCTTTGATCCTAATTAACCATTCTATCCAGCAGAGAACTCATCACCAAACACTGTACCTAGTTATGGTAGCCAAAGCAGTGTGTTTCAATATGGAGTCTATTTATGAAAAAATAATCACTGTAGGAATGTGACAAACACATCACATGAAATAACATGTCCCTGTCCCCCAGCCCACCCCTCTCCCTTAAATTCAAATATGCTAAAATAACCCCCTCCCTGGGGGGGGGGTCTATTTGTAAAAATAATTGCTATATGAACGTGAAATAAGATTGCGGCTGCAATGAAAAATCGCCTTTTTTGTAATATGATTATTTCCTTAGATTGTAGGTGCCATCTAGTGGACATAATGCTGTATTTTCCCCGAAATACCTCAATCAGGAAAAATACTGCATGATGGCCACTAGATGTCACTTATGATCATGGGAGATGCATTAGAGAGGGGCAAGAAAAAAAAGCCTTGGGACGTGTTGAAGAAAGGCACTAATAGAAAAGTTTAAGAAATAAGGAATGCAGTTACCCTATAAGGGGAAGGGAGGTCCACCTGACTGGCTCATCACATAGTTACTGCAGCTTGATTAGGAATATTCACTGTTATCCAGGGAAGATCCTTATAATTGTGAGGGCAAAGAATGTATTTAGGGACCAGTTCTATGGGATTGTAGTCTGCCCATTTGTATATTGCATGAAGTTGTCAGGAAAAGCTCACAAGAATTAGCCTTCTATCACGCAGGTGCTCAGGGGGTGGTAAAAACACACAACCCACGACCCAAAATATATGTTAAAGGTGTAAAAATATTAATGAAGAAAGCAAACAAAAAAAAAGTTTTAGGGCCGGTTCACACTGCGGCGACTTGTGCTTCGACTTGTGTTACCCCAAGTCACTTGACATCAGAAATCCCATTGAAATGAATGAGAGCTGTCTTAATGTACAGGTTAGAGGGGCGAGTCCAGAGGGTGGGGATAAATGGGGAGTACTCCGACTGGTCTAAGGTGGAAAGTGGGGTTCCCCAGGGATCTGTCCTGGTACCAATCCTATTCAATTTATTGATAAACGATCTGGAGGGGGGTTAACAGCTCAATTTCAATATTTGTGGATGATGCCAAGCTAAGCAAGGCAATCATTTCTCCAAAAGATGTGGAAACCTTGCAAGAAGATCTGAACAAATTAAGGGGGTGAGCAGATAAGTGGCAAATGAGGTTTAACGTAGAAAAATGTAAAATAATGCATTTGGGTATCAAGCATACGAATGCAAACTACTCACTAGGGGGAGAGCCACTAGGGGAATCTAGGATGGAAAAGGACCTAGGGGTCCTAGTAAATGACAGGCTCACCAATGGCATGCAATGCCAAGCTGCTGCAAACAAGGATAACAAAATGTTGGCATGCATCAAGAAAGGGATTAACTCCAGGGATAAATCAAGAATTCTCCCACTATACAAGTCTCTGGTGAGGCCGCACATGGAGTATAGAAAACCCAAACCACTCCTGCGCTCGGATTTGTCAACCAAGAGACAAGCGAAGAATGGAGAGTACCGAAAAAATCCTTTGTAAGCGTAGCATTCACTCTGCACTTGAGAGGCCTTGCTGCCCTCCTCAGGACCATGGGCATCCAAAATGTACTAGAGAAAAAAAAAAAAGAGAGGGGCGCACCGACCTAGTGCAATACCGTTACACCGTTTATTTAAAAAACAAAAAAGAGGCTCTGAGGAAGAGGGTTCGCCCTGGAAACGCGTCAGCCTGGTCATACGGACGCCGTCCGGTCCCTCTGCTGAGGTGGAGATTGATTAGTTCCTTGGAGGAATCTTTTCCACTTCGTGTTATGATTCCTTTTATATTGCTCCATTTGTGAGTATATTTTATTCTTTTGTTTTTTAAATAAACATTGTAACGGTATCACACCTGGAGTATGCCGTCCAGTTCTGGGCACCAGTCCTCAGGAAGGATGTCCTGGTATTGGAAAGGGTACAGAGAAGGGCCACAAAGCTAATTAAGGGATTGAAGGACCTTAGTTATGAGGAAAGATTACAAGCACTGAACTTATTCTCTCTGGAGAAGAGACGCTTGAGAGGGGATATGATTTCAATGTACAAATACTGTACTGGTGACCCCACAATAGGGACAAAACTATTCCGCACAAGGGAGCACACATGGACATGAAGCCATTCATTAAAATTAGAAGAAAGGCGGTTTAACCTTAAAATGCGTAGGGGGTTCTTTACAGTAAGAGCAGTGAGGATGTGGAATTCTCTTCCACAAACAGTGGTTTCAGCTGGGAGCATAGATAATTTCAAAAACTATTAGATGGGCACCTAAGGGACCACAACATTGGGGGATATACAATGTAATACTGACATAAAAACACACACATAGGTTGGACTTGATGGACTTGTGTCTTTTTTTGACCTTACTAACTATGTAACTATGTACTCTACTGAAGTCACTCCGACTTCAAAAAAGGTTCCTGTACTACTTCAAGGCGACTTCTATCCAACCTCTGCCCATAGAATTCAATGGAAGTTGCCTCCAAGTCAGATCTCCATCTACAGTCAGGTCCATAAATATTGGGACATCGACACAATTCTAATCTGGCAGAGCATCACCAGGGATGAAACCCAGCGTCTGGTAATGTCTAGGCTGTAATTGACTGCAAAGGATTTGCAACCAAGTATTAAAAAGTGAAAGTTTGATTTATGATTGTTAATCTGTCCCATTACTTTTGGTTCCTTAAAAAGTGGGAGGCACAAACTGTTGTAATTCCTACACCGTTCACCTGATTTGGATGTAAATACCCTCAAATTAAAGCTGAAAGTCTGCAGTTAAAGCACATCTTGTTCGTTTTATTTCAAATCCATTGTGGTGGTGTATAGAGCCAAAAAGATTAGAATTGTGTCGATGTCCCAATATTTATGGACCTGACTGTATATTGAAGTGACTTTACAGGAAAAAGAAAATAATTTACCAAGGTACTCCCCACGAATTACCCAGGCAACCCCCTCCCTTCCTTCTCTGATTGGCCACAGGGAAAGTTGTCTGGCATAGTCCAGTTTGAAGTTGCCTTAAAATTGCCTGGCAAAGTCGCCCCTGAAGTCGGATCGCCTATGTGTGAACCGGCCCTTAATTATTAATAGTTTATAAAATAGAAGTGGACAAAAAAAATCAGCAAGAAAATAATGATTAAATGGAGGAGAATAGGGAGTTACTTAAGGCTAATTCAAGTAAATCAAGGGTTAATAAAGGGTTAAACAGAGGAACATTTAATAAAAACACAAAAAAAAAATCTTTATTTACTTCACAGGTTGCTTTAAACTGACTTCATCTGCAGACTGAAGTTCGTTCCTTTGATCAGTAAATGAAGAAACAGAAAGTTACAAAAAGAAACAATGTTTTCTTTTATCTTAGTGTTTCAGTGAGCAGTGTTGTTGATAAACATTGGCCGGCTGTTTTTTTTTTTTTTTTTTTTTGGACAGCTCCAATTGCCTGACTTCTTCAGCTGTCAACCCTACTAACAGCTGAATGAGTCATCGGTTGTTAAGGACTCGGCAGCCCGCTTCTTAACAACTGATAATTTCCGGCTTTTTTTTTTTGCATTTCAGCTGTCAGCGGGTAAATTCCGCTTACAGATGAAAGTACGGAGCCTGAAAGTATCGGTTTCAGGTATTGCTGCATTTGTATGAGTACCGATACTGAAAAAATACCACATTTGTTATTTAACCACTCGCCGACCGCCCGCTGTCACATGGCGCCGGCAAAGTGGTTATATATCGCAAACCGCCATCACCTGACGGAGGCTGCGAGTTTGCGGATCGTGAGCATGCGCCACCGGAGGTGTGCTCACTGTGTTTTGGGGGAGCCAGGGAGTGGGTACAGCAGACTCGATGTCCGCTGGCTTCCCGCGATTGCTCCCCCGCAGTCAGAGGCGTAACTAGAACCTTCAGGGCCCCGGTGCAAGAAATTATGAAGGGCCCCCTGACCCCTGGCCAGGGCCCTTCCCTCTTACCCCTGATCCTGGGGCCCTTTACGCCTATCATGGGTCCCTTTATTACGGTACTGCAGTGGGGCCCTTTCACAAGTTCTGCAGCAGGCCCCAGTGGGACCAGGGAAGCACACAGGGGCCCTGGGAACAGCAGAAGACAAGTAAACTGGACAGAGGAAAATGGAGGAGATTGGGTCCTCTAAATGCCACCCCCGCCATCCCTCCTATTCAGGTGTACAAGGGAGGCACATGGGCCCCCTAGACCATGGGGCCCGGTTGCAATTGCAACCCCTGCAACCCCTATCGTTACGCCCCTGCCCGCAGTGACAGTATGGAGGTCTGTGTATGTAAGCACACGAATCTCCATTCTGGCAGGGGAAAGGAATGTGATTGCAGGCTCCCTGTGTACGGGAGCTGTGATCACTCCCCTCTCCCACTCAGCCCAGCCCCCATACAGTTAGTAACACACACAGGGAACAAAGTTAACCCTTAGAGCGCCCCCTGCAGTTTAACCCTTTCCCTGCCAGTGACATTTACACAGTAACCAGTGCATTTTCATAGCACTAATCACTGTATAAATGCTAATGGTTCCAAAAAAGTGTCAAAATGGTCCGACATGTCTATCGCAATATCGCAGTCTGGCTAAAAATCACAGATCGCCGCCATTACTAGTAAAAAATAAAAACCCCATAAATTAATTCTCATCATACGTAAACGCGGCAAATTTTGCACAAACCAGTCAATATACGCCGATTGCGATTTTTTTAAACCAAAAATATGAGGAAGAATATAAAATCTGCCAAAACCGATGAAAAAAAAAATAGTTTTTTTATATATATTTTTTTTGGATTTGTATTTTAGCAAAAAGTAAGAAATATATATATTTTTTTTTGCAAAATTGTTGCTCTTTTTTTGTTTATAGCGGTAATCAGAAATGGCGCACTGGTGATCAAATACCACCAAAAGAAAGCTCTATTTGTGGGAAAAAAAGCATTCAAATTTGGTTTGGGTACAATGTCGCACGACTGCGCAATTGTCAGTTAAAGCGACGCAGTGCCGAATCGCAAAAAGTGCTCTGGTCCTAACATGGGAAATCCTTCCGGGGCTGAAGTGGTTAATGAAAAATTCTTAGTGAATTGCACGTTCACAACTGATTCATTGCAAGCGTTATTTTACTGCATTTTATTAGCCGTTATTTAAGTGAATTGACACCAACATGTTGTGCTTAGTAATTTCCAGAGCTTCTCCTCCTAAAACAACGTCCTTCTTTTCCACTTCCATGGAGAAACATCAATGCCCTGATTCAAGTAATAACAAGTATACCTGACCGCTGACCAGGTCTGCCTCTCTGCCAGACAGGCTAATTGAAGGAACTTGCAATCTGAAGTACCTACTTTCCTGCCAGCTTCATTTAGCTCCAGCATGCTTATGAAGGAGTGGGATGTATTTAGTATTCACATTTTTGCTTGATCAAGTACATATTAGATGGTTGGTGAGAAAAGCTATCAAAGTAAAAGTAGGCACTTTATCAAGCAAACAATAAGTGATTGGCATGAACGATGTAATAATAACCCGACTTTGTTACATGCAAATGAGTCCAGCGCCAGGATAAGTGGTGGGGCGGGCAAGAAACTTTGAGCAGCTTCCTTTTATTCCCTTAATTATAAAGATATATGGGTGTCAACCAATGCCTGTATTTATCAGAGAATAAATATGAAGTAAGGTAAGATGGGGAAATATTACCGGCACAAATCACAGGATAGTAGTGGAAAATCTGAACAATTCTTTATATGCCAGCTGTAGGGTGCTTTGGTCATTTGTGACCCAACCAACCCTTAACCACTTGATCTCTGGAAGATTAATCCCCCTTCATGACCAGGCTATTGTTTGTGATACGGCCTTGCGATAATTTTAATGACAATTGCGCGGTTGTGCGACATGTACCCAAATACAATCTATATCCCTTTCCCCACAAATAGAGCTTTCTTTTGGTGGTATTTGATCACCTCTGCATTTTTTATTTTTTTTTCTCTCCCAGACTGAGCCTATTTTCATACTTGGTGTTTACAAGTTAAAATCAGTTTTTTTTTTCTGCGATAAAATTACTTAGTACACCCAAAAATTATATATTGTTTTTTTTCTAACACCCTAGAGAATAAAATGGCGGTTGTTGCATTATTTTATGTCGCACCGTATTTGCGGAGCGGTTTTACAAGCGCGATTTTTTTGGAAAATTTTCACTTTTTTGAGTTAAAAAATAACATAACAGTAAAGTTAGCCCAATTTTTTTCCATATTGTGGAAAGGTAAAGTTACACTGAGTAGATTGATACCCAACATGTCATGCTTCAAAATTGCACCCGCTCGTGGAATGGTGACAAACTTTTGCACTTAAAAATCTCCTTTGGTGACGTTTAAATATTCCTACAGGTTACCAGTTTTGAGTTACAGAGGAGGTTTAGTGCTAGAATTATTGCTCTCGCTCTAACAATCGCGGCAATACCTCACGTGTGGTGTGAACATTGTTTTCACATGCGGGCATGACTTACGTGTGTGTTTGCTTCTGCGTGTGAGCTTGTGGGGACGTGCGCTTTCAATTTTTTTTTTCTTATTTATTTTACTTTTTATTTTTTATTTTTACACTGTTCTTTTTTTTTTTTTTTAATTTTGATTACTTTATTCCTATTACAAGAAAAGTAAACATTCCTTGTAATAGAAAAAAAGCATGCCAGGACCTCCTAAATATGAGATCTGGGGTCAAAGAGAACTCAGATCTCATATATACACTAAAATGCAATGAAAAAAAAATAAAATAAAAATAAAATGGCATTGAAAAAAAAAATGTCCCCTTTAAGAACATTGGGCTGAAGTGACTTGTGACATCGCTTCCACCTTGCAATGCTATAGAGCCGAGTGGGTGGCATCTTCCGCTCACTCGGTATCCAGGCACTGGGGGGAGCAGACCCGATCGTCTCCGCTGCTATCGGCGGGTCCGGTAAGTGGCAAGGATGATGGGAAAACGGCAGGGGGGCACCTCTCCCACTCTAGATAAAAGTGATCTTGTGGCAAATCCACCACTGAGACCACTTTTATCTTACAGAGAATCGCCGGCTGAAAAAAAAAAAAATACCAGGGCTATGGTAGCTATCTGCTACCATAACAACAGTATACAACGGCAAAGTGACCCCCGTCAGGTGACGGCGTTGGTCCAGAAGTGGTTAACCGCCTGCCGACCGCTGATCGGCAATTGACGGCGACAATGTGGCTCTGTAACGCTAAAACGCCGTCATACGACGGCGGCCGCAATACAGAGCCACTCATTGTGTTCGGGGGGGGGGCCAGGGAGCAGGTGCGGCGGCTTCGATTGCCGCCGGCCACCCGTGAACAAATGTATGTGCCTGGAGGCGAGGAAGTGAGGCCCCCCCCGTAGTGCCCACCGGCCGCCGTTAGCTTCGGCGGCGTGGACGAGGGACCGGGGGGGGGGCTTGTGTTACTCACCGAGACATAACGCCGGCGGCAGCATACTGCCGCAAAATCGCAATGTCTCGGTGTAACAGCGGCAGTTAACGGCTAGTCGCCAGCCGTCCGCCAATTGGTGAAGACCTGGTTGCGGCAGTGGACTGCCCCCAGTGAAACGGCAACATATGACAACAATACCATCGTCTATCGATGGTATCGGGACCATAAAAAAAAAAAAAGTCGGCCGCTAAGAGACATTCTATTTTCACCAGAGTCACCACCTAAACGGTGTTCTAGTGAAAATAGATCTCACCCTCTCCACGGGGGGACGGCAAAAGGGTAGTAGGAACGGTGAATGGCCTGGGC
>BLSH010397631.1:85994-107414 GCA_018402905.1 Glandirana rugosa | reverse complement strand
CATGTGGGGATGGGTGGATGGCTGGGCCATTGCTCCTGACAGAGAAGTCGGGGGAACTGGAACGTGGGGGAGGAAATATTATGAGTTCAGTTTTGGACAAGTTGAGTTTAAGAAAGTGGTGTGACATCCAGGCAGATATGTCTGTTGATAAGCTAGTGATACGTGAGGAGACTGATGGGGTGAGTTGGGGGGTGGAGAGGTAGATTTGGGTATCGTCAGCGTAGAAATGATATTGAAAGCCGTGGGAGGCTATCAGCCGACCCAGGGAAGAGGTGTATATTGAAAATAAGAGGGGTCCAAGAACGGAACCTTGGGGGACCCCAACAGAGAAGGGAAGAGGAGAGGAGGAGGTAGAATTGTAGGTTACGTTGAAAGTGCGATGGGATAGGTAGGACGAGAGTCACTGAAGAGCACAGTCACGAAGACCGAGGGAGTAAAGTTTTTTGAGGAGGAGGGTGTGGTCGACAGTATCAAAGGCAGCCGAAAGATCCAGGAGTATAGAGAAGTGTCCATTGGTTTTTGCAGTTAGTAGGTCATTTGTGAGTTTAAGAAGGGCAGTTTCTGTGGAATGTTGAGGGCGAAATCCAGATTGAAGGGGGTCCAGTAGGTTATTCTTAACAAGGTAGTCACTCAGTTGGTTGTAGACTAGGCATTCTAGGAGTTTGGAAGAAAAGGGGAGCAAGGAGATAGGACGCAGATTGTTTAGATCGGTAGGGTCCAGGGATGGCTTTTTGAGTATGGGGGTGACCAATGCATGTTTTAGAGCGTTGGGGAAGATGCCAGAAGAGAGGGAGAGATTGAAGATGTGAGTTAGAGAGTGCAGGATAGAGTCAGAGGGTGAGCGTAGTATTTGAGAGGGAATAGGGTCCAGTGGACAGGTGGTTAGGTGGGCATTAGAAAGGAGTTTAGCAACCTTGTTTATAGTAGCAGGTTTGAATAAGGATAGTGTTGATTGTGCTAGAGTGGAGACTTCGTCACGGATTGTGTCAATCTTACTTTTGAAGATTGAAGATGAAGCACTTATTGCTAGTGCCGCGAACAGACACCCTCTAATGAGCTCATGGTGTTTAGAGAAGATTTGCGGGCTATTCCTCTTACAGCTGTACATCTCTCTTCCAAATAGCACACAGCTACCATGTATCTAATGTCATCACTGACCCCCCCCCCCCCCCAGATGATGGTCGAGCTGAAAATTACTAAAGCAGATGGGGGGGTCCTTTTCAGCCTTGCTTATACCCCAAACTTGCAAAATTGAAAAGCAAACCTCTAAATTAAACTTTATCAATTAACATTAAAGTGTTACTAAACCCACAACAGTAAAATCAGTCATGCTTGTTATACTCACTGTCGAACCTAAGGGGTTAATCCCTCTGCATTGTGTAAAAAGGCTGCTTGACCCTGTCTTCTCTGATCCTCCCCTTCTTTCATTGACTCCAGAACAAGTCCGGATAATACAGAGCCTTAGGAGTCAGGCTTTTTTTCTTCGGAGAGTTCATGGGCCAATCAGCACTGTCCAGACAGAGGGTCAGGGGTCCTGGATCCTGAAAGAACATTATGTAAACTCGACCTATAAGCTATACCGGGGACTAATAGAAGCCACAAGACTGCTATATACTGCTGATGAGAAAAGGTATTTAGCAGTTTATATTTACTAAAATAATTGCATTTCCATCTTCTGTGTATGGTGGTAGACCAGATATAGTGAATGCAAGGGCCTGAGTTTAGTAACACTTTAACTATTTTCAATCCTCATGCTGCTAGCATTTCTAAATAGGAAGTTATATTATATTTACTTGTTTTAAACTTTTTATTTTTAATTTCTTCAGTAACTTATTGGTTTCTGGCCTAGGTAAAAATGATGTCATGTATCACAAGAGTCTTCATGGGTGGAGAGGAGGAGGGGCTTTCTCAGCTAAGAACACCCTCCTATCTACATGCCTGAGCTAAGGGCAGATGAATTCCAGAAAGTACATGCTACATGAATCATCTGCCCTTACTCAAAGTGGCTATGCCTAGAAATGCTGGGGGGGTCAAAGTATAGTTTTTTTCAGCCAGTGGTTGGCTTTCATGTAAAAGAAATCAACATCCCTTCCGCCGCCTTCCCCAGCTCGCCTGTCCCACCAGGGAACCCGAGGGTGCAGCTGGAGAACCGCCGGCTGACCATAGAACTGATCAGAGACCAGTAAAGCTCCAATCATCTCTATGGCCTAAGCAACTGGAAGTAATGAGCATTTCATCACCTCCAGTTTCACGCCTGTTTGGTTAAAAAAGAGCATTTGGTCACACCGATCTTGGTAATCCAGATCTCTTAGAAAAGAATACCTGTCACTGCCTATTGCATATTATCACAGATGATATTTATATTCCCTGTCAACAATAATAGTGATTAATAAATGTAAAAGGACAGTGTACATTTTTTTTTAAACACCCCCGTGCCCTGTGCACTTGCACAAAGGCAAACACACGCATTGGTCCCACATGTGCGCAAACAGCACACTACATCAGGGCAATAATTCTAGCACCAGACCTCCTGATTAAATCTAAAGCGGTAACCTGTAAAGGCTTTTTCAAGCACGGTCCACTTCTGGCCTCCTGACACCTCGATAGGAGCCAACCTAACTCTTGGAACAAGATCTCTTGTTTCCTGGCTGCTAGCTGGGGAACCTCTGACCCCTCGGTGAGACCCTCTGTCTCTTGGCTTCTGGCTGGGGCACCTCTGACACCTTGGTGAGACCCTCTGTCTCTTGACTTCTGGCTGGGACTCCTCTGACCCCTCAGTTAGACCCTCTGTCTCCTAGCTTCTGCCTGGGGCTCCTCTGACACCTCGGTGAGACCCTCTGTCTCCTGGTTTCTGGCTGGGGCACCTCTTACCCCTTGGTGAGACCCTATGTCTCTTGGCTTTTGGCTGGGGCACCTCTGACCCCTCGGTGAGACCCTTTGTCTCTTGGCTTCTGGCTTGAGCACCTCTGACCCCTGGGTGAGACCGTCTGTCTCTGGTCTTCTGGCTGGGGCACTTTTGACCTCTCAGTGAGACCCTCTGTCTCTTGGCTTCTGGCTGGGGCATTTCTGGCCCCTTGGTGGGACCCTCTGTCTCTTGACTTCTGGCTGGGGCTCTCTGACTGCTCAGTGAGATCCTCGGTCTCTTGGCTTCTGTCTGGGACACCTCTGTCCCCTCGGTGAGACCCTCTGTCTGTTGGCTTCTGGCTGAGCCCTCTGACCCCTCGTTGAAACCCTCTGTAGAAGATGGAGAAGATATTTTTAATAAATCACTTGTCAAAAACAGTCTCTTGTCACACTACACTACTTTTTTTGGTGAATGGGTAGGGGTAAAATGTACCCCATACTCATTCACATAGGGGGTGGGCCCGGGATCTAGCGCTCACTCGTCTCCCCCCTCCCTTTTCTGACCTGCCGGGCTGCATGCTCGGATAAGGGTCTGTTATGGATTTTGGCTGAGACCCCATGCCATTTTTTAAAAAAAATTGGCGTGGGGGGTGTCCCCTTTAAATCCATGCCAGACAAAATGGCCTGGTATTGTTTTGGAGAGGGACTGCACGCCATTTTGTTTTGTGAATTTTTTTAGCGGACAATTTTTTTTTTTTACATTCAGCTGTCAGTGGGGAAGCCCACTGACAGCTGATGACCCATCGGCTGTTAAGGATGCGGCAGCCAGCTTCCTGGCCTGCTCCTTAGCAACCAGCTATATACAGTGAATGTAAAGCCAAATGTAGCCAGGAGTCCGGCATTACTTCTCTGGCATAGGGACATTTGTGCCCATGGAATACTGTTGGGAGTTTCCACTAGTGCTGAGTTTGTTAAATAAACAGTGGAACTGTGTAGGAGTGATGCCTTGTGGGACTTATAGTGTGACGGAAGGAAATGTCATCAGACTCTGCTGGGGAAGGACTCCATTTCCCATTGGGCTATGCTGCATTGGAAGGCCCCCAGGAAGAACAGTGCCTCATGGGAGAACCTATTTAAGTGAAGGGGGGGGGGCATGTTGCGGCCTTTTTGGATGGCATGATCGATCAGCAAAGGCCCTGTGTGCTTCTAAAGCGAGGCTGCGTCCTACACACAGTGATCCAGCGGGCTGCATTTCTACAGTGTTCCAGCAAGCTGCTGTGCTACAGTGTTCCAGCGGATGATCTGCAGAACCAGCCTTACTACTATCTGAATATGTTCCAGATCCATCAGATCATTGATCAGGGAGTGCTGCAAGGAGTGCAGTGGAGGCCATGTTCCAGAAGCATAGAGCATCAGCTCCAGCATCATCATCATCATCATCATCTGAGCAGCAGGACCATTTATCTGCTGTCATCTGTCTGGTTGGTTGAACGGGCTCGGGCCCATCAATAAGAGTACTGATCTGTCCTTAGAGTCCTTCCTAAAGGAAAGGTCCTAGGCATTTAAGTATTACTATTTAATTGCAGATACTGGATTACAGTTAATTGAGTGTACTGAATTGCTGCTAGTTGTAAGCTTACTATAAAGTCAGTGATCACTGTGAAGGTTTCTTTTCAATTCAGTGAAGTTTGCTAACCCACCTTTTGTGCCTCATCCTGAGAATTAGTGGACGCAGTTACTTCTTAGGTATCTAAATATAATATACAAAATAACAGAGGCGGCAGAAGACGCACTGACCTTTAACCTTGGAATTGCTACAACTACAGCTACTTTCCCCCCACTTAGCAGGACTCGGGATTGTTATATTTAGTGCCACTGAATTCCCCTAAGAACTCTCTGAAATAGAGCAGGAGGATAGAGGATTAGATAAGTAATTCATACAACTTATTGTAGTTGTACCAGTCTAGCTGAATCATCATAAAGTGGTACTGATTTATTTGTATCCCATTTAGTGTTATCAATTTACCCCTAGTTCACCAACTCCTATATAGTCTAATCATTATCTGCTATTGATTAATTCTAGTTAATACATCTTTATAGCATCTATAGGTGAACATTTTGATAGTTTGACTAAACTCGGAAGAATCCCATTGCTACAATTAATTTCACTACTGGTGAATAGCAAGGAGCGATGATTCACACTTTGCTTTTGCTTTCTAGGTTTCTAGGGCAAGTTGATGTGTTAGGCCCAGAATAAATGTGTGATTTAAAATTGAATTTTTGGTCATTAACCTTTGAGATACAACTTCTGGTTAATCTGGAGTTCTACTTCAACATAAAGAAAAAGTTAAGTAAATGCTTTAAACTCATACCTTTGTATGGTCTCTTTCACTGAAGTGTGTTAAATTAAACAAAAGGTTATAACATGAGTGGACCCAGAGTGTCAGGGGTGGTGGAGGATTCTCAGTCGGGGCGACAAAGGGGGAATGGAATTTTTAAGTGACCCTCAAGGGGCAGCGCTACACAAATAAAAACAAAAACACAAATCTCAAAACGGAAATCGTGGTAAAAATGCAGCACTTGCGTTTTGGATGCAGGCCTCTGACTGTCACAATGGATATTCCCGCTTAACCACTTCTCCCCCGGAAGGATTTCTCACTGTAGGACCAGAGCACTTTTTGCGATTCGGCACTGCGTCGATTTAACTTACAATTGCGTGGTCGTGCGATGATGTACCCAAAGAAAATTTGCGTCCTTTTTTTCCCACAAATAGAGCTTTCTTTTGGTGGTATTTGATCACCTCTGCATCATTTCTGATCACCGCAATAAATAAAAAAAGAGCGACAATTTTGCAAAAACAAAAACAATATTTCTTACTTTTTGCTAGAATACAAATAAAAAAATAAAAAATAAAAAAACAAATGTATTCATCGGTTTTTGCCAATTTGTATTCTTTTTGGTAAAAAAAAATTACAATCGACATTTATTGATTGGTTTGCGCAAAAGTTGCCGCGTTTACAAGCCATGAGAATTCATTTCTGGCGTTTTTACTATTTTTTTTTTTTACTGGTAATGGCGGCGATCTGAAATCTTTATCAGGACTTTGATATTGGGGCGGACATGTTGGACATTTTTGACACTTTTTTGGGACCAATGACATTTATACAGCGATCAGAAATTTAAATATCCACTGATTACTGTAAGATTAACCTGGGGGGGGGGGCAATCTAGGGGTTTCCTAGGCGTGTTTTAACTGTGAGGGGGCTGGGCTACCATGGACATAAGAGATCTAACCGATCCCAATGACAGGGATCAGTAGATCTTTTAAATGCCCACTGACAGAACGAGGAACCGCCGTGTTTACATTGGCGGTTCCCCGTTCTTTCTTTCTGCCAGGTCATAGCGGCTTGCCGGTGGACATTAGGTCCGCCCGAGCTGCGGGCACACTCCTGCAGAGTGCGGCAGGCCCGTTTATAGACGGCGATTCGCGCTACGCTGCCACAGTGCAGGAGCAGGGCCGTCTTAATAGCGTCATGGGCCCCTGGGCGAAGTAATGCACTGGGGCCCCTACCAGTCTGCCGCAATTTATGCACCTACTCTCACACTACATACTGTAGGGGGGAGTCAGGAGGGCAAAATACTGGGATCAGGAGGGCCCAGTACAGGTTCTGGGATGCTGCCCAGGACACGGCCATCCCAGGACAGCTTAGTAAAAAGCGTGACTGTCCCGGCAAATCCAGGAAAGTTGGCAAGTATGATGTAATACAAGATTATCATGGGGCCCCCATGCATCTGGGGCCCCTGGGCAGTGCCCAGGGGTCCCCATGCATTAAGGCAGCCCTGTGCAGCAGCAAATTTCAGGAACCAGTTAAGGCAGGGTGGCTACATAAGCAGGAACATATCTGCCACAGCACAGCTTTCTGTTAACTGGTTAAATTCTTTTTTTTTGCGGTTGTTTGCTTTTATCTGTAACGGCTGGAAGTTTCATGAAAGATTTAAAATGAAGCTTTATTTGGTATTCCAATTTTTTTGCAGTAACTTTGTAAAGGTAGAATATAAAAAGGAGCAGAGCAACGGTAAATTTCCCATTCCGAAAAGTTCACACGGCATAAAGCAGGGTAGACTGTACTGGGAACTAAAGATAATAACCAGAACATTCCACCGTAATACAGAGACTACAAAGCCTCTGTGCCGGAAGATGTGAGCGTATTATTATTCCTGTCTCCTGACAAGCACTGCTCTCAGCTCGAGGAATTATTCTCAGACCTACGCAACAAACTTGAAATAATGGAAATCAACATGCAGTGTAAGCTGGACGATCACGGCAACCCGCAAAGACAATTTTTCATGATTAGTGTGACCAGAATTCTCTAAGGCATAATAACTAAACAATGAGAAGCTGTAGATTTCATCTGGCAATTCCTCACATAACCTTAGAAGCATAAGTGATCGCAAAGAACATTATTTAGGAGTGTTTCCGCCTAGGAAATTGAGATTTAAATCCCTAACAATTCAAAATGTCCATATAGTAGACTCAATCATACACAGGGGGCATCTACAGTATAGGGGATGCATGTGTAGATGTATTTATTACAATAGTTTTGGACTTTTTTGTTTAGCCTGTGCCAGTGTTGCCAACCTCCCAAAGTGAAATTTACTGGCAGGACGCCAAAATTTACAAACAGCACCAATTTTTTTACTGCCAAAAATCATGAAATTTACTCACAGAGCCGCATTTTTTACTGACACTGCAAAAAAAGTACCTAAAATGACCGTTTGAGTACTAAACAGTGCAAATATCAATATTTAAACTATAAACATATAGCTAGTGGTATGAGCAATGTGTTTAAGTTAAACGAAAGTCAAAAAACAACATTCTCCATTTACACGAAGGTCAGGTTACTATAACCCAGCCAGCACAGAATTCCCCCTTACATCAGAGTCTGCAGGATTCCCCCTTAGAGTGAAAAGGAACTCTTATGTAAGGGGGAACTCTGATGTAAGAGGGGCTCTGGTGACCAGAGACCACCTTATATCAGAGTCCACTGCGTTCCTTTTACATCAGAGTTCCCACTTATATCAGGGTCTGCAGCATTGCCTTTGCACTGAAAGGGAAGGATCCTGCAGACTCTTATGTAAAGGGAAATGCCAGGAACTCTGATGTGGGGGCACTCTGGTGACTAGAGACCACCATCTGCAGAGTGAATACACTAAGATAAGGGGTGGGGTTACTAATATAGGGGGGAGCGTTTGTATCAGTGCCCCCTTACATTATTGTATTCACTCCCCCCTTACATCAGCAACCCCCCCCCCCCCCCAGACTGGCCTTGCGGTGCTGCCGCTGACCTTCTCTCAGGTGCACTGTGCAAGGCTCAGTCAGACGGCTCCAGCTTGGGGTGGCTCTAGTTTTATCCCATGGTCTCCTTTCCACAATCCACACACGTCTGACTCCTCCCATGACCCCATCCCATCGGCGTTCCCACTGTTGACTCCTCTCCAGATTCCCCCTCAGAGACTGTAGACATGATACAAGAGATGGTTAGAGGCTGCAAAGATGATCCAGGAGGTGGTCAGAGGCTGCAGAGATGATACAGGAGGCGCTCAGAGACTGCAGACATGATAGAGGATGTGGTCAGAGGCTGCGGACATGATAGAGGAGGCAAACGGAGGCTGTGGGCATGATACAGGTGGCGGACAGAGGCTGCAGACATGATACAGGAGGCGGACAGAGGCTGCAGACATGATACAGGTGGCGGACAGAGGCTGCAGACATGATACAGGAGGCGGACAGAGGCTGCGGACATGGTACAGGAGGCAGACAGAGGCTGCAGATATGATACAGGAGGCGGACAGAGGCTGCGGAACATGATACAGTCAGGGGGTGGTCAGGGAGGCTGCGCAGACATGTTTGTTTCCTTCTCTGTCCCCCTTCATATCACATTCATCATCAGTATCCTTCTGTGCCCCTTTCACGCCTCCAGTCCACAGACACATCAGTGTGACAATGTCTTCCTCCTCCAATGTCCCTTTCACCTCTCCACGGGGCAAGGCACAACTGTCCTCCTCTGCCTCCTTCACGGCTTCACCCCCAGTAATGTCCTCCTCTGCCATAGTGACATCTTTATATCATCCTCTGTGTCACTCACTCACTGACTGACCGTCCATCCTGTCCTCTCCTCAGCTCCTCTTTGGCTGTGGCGACTGGTGAGGCACCGCCGAGAACGAGTGCCGCTGCCTTCGATTTAAAAATGGCACCAGGTGGCGCCATTACATTACTGCGCATGCGCCACCTGGCCGAGCATGTACAAGCTTTCCTGAGCTCGGCAGGCT
Organism: Glandirana rugosa; assembly: GCA_018402905.1. Taxonomy (NCBI): domain Eukaryota; kingdom Metazoa; phylum Chordata; class Amphibia; order Anura; family Ranidae; genus Glandirana; species Glandirana rugosa. The sequence goes on along the minus strand of BLSH010397631.1, from coordinate 98,240 downwards.
TGGGAACGGCGCATGCGCAGTTACATGGTCGGCCCGCAGCCATCTTTTTTACGGACACAGTTGCCCGTAATGGGCTTTTACGGGCAGCCTGAAAATGGGCTGAAATTTATGGGCTGCTCATAAATTAACAGGCCTTTGGCAACACTGGCCTGTACCTGTCTTCTGGTCTTCAACCTTGGCGCTCTAACTGAATCCCAGAATAAGCAAATAAATAGAAGAGTCATGTGTATTCTTCCTTTAATCTTGGTGCGCTTTATGCATTTCTTTTTAGTGCAATTATCTAGTGTGAGACTTTGGGGTTGATTTACTAAAGCTGGACAGTGCAAAAACTGGTGCAGCTGTGCATGCTAGCCAATCAGCTTCTAACCTCAGCTTGTTCAATCAAGCTTTGACAATAACACCTTGAAGCTGATTGGTTTCTGTGTGGAGCTGCACCAAATTTTGTCGGGTCAGCAGCTACATACCACAGCTCCCAACCGCTTTTGGACCTTTTTTTAAAAAATTTTTTAAATCCATTTCCTGGGTGATTTCTCAGCTGGCAAAAAACAGCTGTTAATTCACTACTAATAGTTGAAGAAATAGAAGGTCTAAATAGGTGTAAATTAGGTGTTTTCCTCTTCTGTAGGTTAACCAATTGACCTCTGGAACATTTACCCCCCTTCTTGACCAGGCCATTTTTTGCAACACAGCACTGCGTTAGTTTAACTGACAATTGTGCCGTCATGCGATGTTGTACCCAAATAAGATTGATGTAATTTGTTCCCACAAATAGAGCTTTCTTTTGGTGGTATTTGATCACCTCTGCGGTTTTTATTTTTTGCTCTATAAACAAAAAAAGAGCGACAATTTTGAAAAAAAAAAATTTACTTTGTGCTATAAAATATTTCCAATAAAAAAATGAAAAAAAATAAAATCAAATTTCTTCGTCAATTTAGGCCAATATGTATTCTGCTACATACTGTATTTTTGGTAAAAAATCCCAATAAGCGTATATTTATTGGTTTGCGCAAAAGTTATAGTGTCTACAAGCTATGAGATATTTGCATTTATTTTACATATTTTTAACTAGTAATGGTAGCGATCAGCGACTTATAGCAGGACTGCAATATTGCGGTGAACAAATCGGACACTAATTGACACTTTTTGGGGACCAATGACACTGATACAGCGATCAGTGCTAAAAATATGCACTGTCACTGTACTAATGAGACTGGCTGGGAAAGGGTTAACATCAGGGGCGATCAAAGGGCTAACTCTTTGCCTAGCCTGTGCTTCCTCACTGTGGGGGGGGGGGGGGTGCTTTTACTATGGGAGGCATTGATCCATGTTTCTGCTTTGCTGGAACACGGGATCAATACCTTCCCTACTGACAGAACGGCAATCTGCCTTGTTTACATAGGCAGATCGCCGCTCTGCCTGTGTATTGCACAATCGGTGAGTGCCGGCAGACATCGAATCTGCGATATGCGCTGCTGGGCTCCTGCTGTGTGTGAGCACAGAAAGAGCGGGTCGCCAGCGCCATGTGTGCGCGCCCCAGATCCGGAAGTGTCAGATCACGTACTAGGTAGGTTATCTGGCACAGAGGGGCCACCCTGCTTGGGAAGTGGTTAAAGGAATTGAATCTTTTGCCCTAAAGCCTAGTACACACCATGAGTTTTTTTTTTTTTGTGTGGGTTGAACACAAAAAAACGTCAGCTCCGGTCGTTAATCCGATGTTAGTAGGCGACGTGATTTCGCTCTTCCTGGTCTGGGGGCTCACGCGCGCCGCTGGCGACCAGCTCCCACTGTGATTGGACACAGTGGGAAGCCAATCAGGGGACCCAATGTCCGATCATTCCCGAGGCAGACAGAACGGAGGTCTGCCTATGTAAACAAATCAGATCACCGTTCTGTGACAGGAGAAGACAGAGATCTTGTGTTTCTACTAAGCAGGAACTTAGTCTTCTTACAGTACAAGCACTCCCCCCCAATAAGGCTTCAGGTGCACGGGACGTTTTACAACCTCTCTTGGATGATTTAACTTGACAGATAGTAACCTTCATTTAAAAATGTCCGTTTTGCCGCGTTTGCGTTTTAGAAGCATTTTTTTTTTCAAATGAAAAACACCTGTAAACAAAATGCTTCTAAACACGAGTTACCGCGTTTACATGCGTTTACAAGCTGTTACAAATATTTGGCCTTTCAAATGCCTCTGAGCATCCGTCCTGAACGCATTTTTTTGCTTTCCAAAAAAAGCCTCTAAACTCAACTGCCTAGAAATGACTATAAACGACCCTGCGTGCATGTACTGATGACATAGAGGAGAGTGTAGGGGAAGCTGAAAAAAAACGCCCAACTGCTCCCAAACATCCGTTTATCAGCAGCAGACACTCCCTAGGGACACATTTAACCCTTTGATTGCCCCTGATGTTAACCACTTCCCTGCCAGTGTCCTTACTACAGTGACAGTGTATATTATTTATCACTGATCACTGTATTGGTGTCACTGGCCCCCAAAAAAAGGGTCATTTAGTGTCCAATTTGTCCATCGCAATATCGCAGTCCCGCTATAAGTCGCTGATCACTGCCATTACTAGTATAAAATAATTAAAAATTCCATAAAAATATCCCATGGTTTGTAGATGTGATAACTTTTGTGCAAACCAATCAATATACGCTTATTGGGATTTTTTTTGCAAAAATATATAGCAAAATACACATTGGCCTAAATTGAAGAAGAAATTTGATTTTTTAAATTTTTTATCGAGTATGTTTAAGGCCCTTTTTACATTGAGGTAGTTTTCAGGCGCTTTTTCGATAAAAATAGCGCATGAAAAGCGCCTCCCATTCATTTCAATGTGTGCTTTCACACTGGGCAGGTGCGCTTGCGGGGTGGTAAAAAAGGTCCTGCAAGCAGCATCTTTGGGGCGTGTTTAGAGCGCTTTAAAAAGGGCTTCAAAAATGCCCCTGCCCATTGAAATGAATGGGCAGTGCTTCCAAAGTGCCTTAAAAGCGTTTCAAAAGCTCCGCAAAATGGGTCTTTTTCACTTTTTTTAAGTTCACATTGTTACGTGATCTTAAAAAAAGTGCCCCGCTAGTGCCTGAAAAGTGCCGCAAAAGTGCAGATAAAACGCCGCTAAAGCACCGCGCTTTAGCGGCAGTTTTTGCAGCGCCTCAGTTTGAAAGGGGTCATATAGCAAAAAGTAAAAAATATTTTCTCAAAATTGTCTCTCTTTTTTTGTTGATAGCGCAAAAACTAAAAACCGCAGTGGTGATCAAATACCACCAAAAGAAAGCTTTATTTGTGGGGGAAAAAAGGACGTCAATTTTATTTGGGTACAACGTCACACGACCGCGCAATTGTCCATTAAAATAACGCAGTGCCGTATTGCAAAAAATGGCTTGGTCATGGCGTGGTGTAAACCTTCCGGAGCTGAAGTGGTTAATGAAGTCTCCGAATCCAAAGTCCCACTTCTATGAAACACATTGTGCTGCGGCAGATGCGCGAGGGTGCAATTTAGAATTAATGGCATTGTTGTGCGCCAGCTATAGAGTAGAGCGTTTTGCTTACATTTACAAAACGCACGTGGGAACATTGCCTTAGTCTGGAGAAGATAGGGCATTCTGAAGCTTTTTTTTTTACTTGTTGCTAAAATAGAAGACAAAACCAACTTCTTTCCATTGCTGTTTATTTTTTCTTATTGATGCACTTTTCTGACAGGGCATAATTTAAAATAAATAAACAGGTAAGAAATAGGATTTCGATCGCTTGTGTTCCTGTTACATAATTCACACAATTACACATTCCTAGGTGCAATGTAAACAACATTTTGTAAGTATAGTTAAAGGCCTGAATGTTGCAAAGTGGAATTACAGTTAACTGCCTCCATCATTTAGCAAATGTGCCACTTATATAATGTGGGTGGGGTGGGGAGGGGTGCGCCAACTGTAAGGGGCCTCAGCTGCTGAGACTCGTCTGACTATCAAGGTAATCTGCGGGTTCTGCACATCGTTAATTGTATCTGTGGGGTGGCAAACGTAATGAATTAGTCATTTGTTTCCAATTATCTGTTCTATAATAACGTTTTCTTTTTAGAATTTGCCAATCTAGCCCCTGTTGTTTGATTCTGCCTTGCCATAGAGATTCTCCTGCAGATGGTACAAAATCCATAGGCTAACCTTCAGCCCTATAGGGTTGGCGAAAAGAGTGATGCTCTAACCTATGGTTCCCGTTATACTAACCGTCCCTGTACCCCAACTCTCCCTGTACACCAACCGTCCCTGTACCCCAACTCTCCCTGTACACTAACCGTCCCTGTCCCCCAACTCTCCCTGTACACTAACCGTCCCTGTACCCCAACTCTCCCTGTACACTAACCGTCCCTGTACCCCAACTCTCCCTGTACACTAACCGTCCCTGTACCCCAACTCTCCCTGTACACTAAAGCTGGATACACACTATACAATTTTCTGTCAATGCTTTCCTTCAGATTTACCAAAACCATATATGAGGTCAAACCTTAAGAGTTTCAATTTGTATGTAATGAGGTTCTTGCGCTACATGGTATTGATAAATCTAAAGGAAATCAGACAACAAAAGTTGTATAGTGTGTATGGGGTCTAACTCTCCCTGTATTCTAACATTAACCCTTCCTGTACCCTAACATTAACCCTTCCTGTAACCCTAACACTAACTCTCCCTGTATTCTAACATTAACCCTTCCTGTACCCTAACACTAACTCTCCCTGTAACCCTAACACTAACTCTCCCTGTACCCTAACACTAACCCTCCCTGTAACCCTAACACTAACCCTCCCTGTAACCCTAACACTAACCCTCCCTGTACCCTAACATTAACCCTTCCTGTAACCCTAACACTAACCCTCCCTGTAACCCTAACTCTCCCTGTACCCTAACATTAACCACTTGCCGACCGCCAACCGCAGGTTGACAGCGACAGAGTGGTGCGATATCGCAAATCGTCGTCATCTGACGGCGGCTGCGAGATCGCGCACTGTGAGCGCGCGCCCGCCGACGGAGGCGCGACCGCGCGCTCACTGTGTTCGGGGAGGGCCAGGGAGCGGGTGCGGCGGCTTCGATTGCCGCCGGCTACCCGCGATGCCCCCCCCCCCGGAGTGAAGGAATGGAGGTCCGCGTAAGTAAACACGGACCTCCGTTCTGTGAGGGGGGAAGGGCTGTGATCACAGCCTTCCTTTACATGGAAGCTGTGATCACTTCCCTTCCCCTGCTAGGGCAGCCCACACACAGTTAGAACACGCCCAGGGAACACAGTTAACCCTTAGAGCGCCCCTTGCAGGTTAACCCCTTCACTGCCAATGGCATTTACACAGTAATCAGTGCATTTTCATAGCACTGATCGCTGTATAAATGCCAATGGTCCCAAAAAAAGTGTCAAAATGGTCAGACATGTCCGCTGAAGTATCGCAGTACCGCTAAAAATCGCAGATCGCCGCCATTACTAATAAAAAATAAAAAAAAATAAAACCCCCAAAAATGGATTCTCATCATCCGTAAACGCGGCCACTTTTGCGCAAACCAATCAATAAACGCCGATTGCGATTTTTTTTATCGCAAATATGAGGAAGAATATAAATCGGCCAAAAATGGTGAAAAAAAATGTTTTTTTGTATTTTTTTTTTGGATTTGTATTTTAGCAAAAAGTAAGAAATTTGGGTTTTTTTGCAAAATTGTCGCTCTTCTTTTGTTTATAGCGGCGATCAGAAACGACGCAGCGATGATCAAATACGTTTGGGTACAACGTCGCACGACCGCGCAATTGTCAGTTAAAGCGACGCAGCGCCGAATCGCAAAAAGGGCTCCGGTCCTAAAGTGGGAAATCCTTCCGGGGCTGAAGTGGTTAACCCTTCCTGTAACCCTAACACTAACCCTCCCTCTAACCCTAACACTAACCCTCCCTGTACCCTAACACTAACTCTCCCTGTACCCTAACATTAACCCTTCCTGTAACCCTAACACTAACCCTTCCTGTAACCCTAACACTAACCCTCCCTGTAACCCTAACACTAACTCTCCCTGTACCCTAACATTAACCCTTCCTGTAACCCTAACACTAACCCTCCCTGTAACCCTAACACTAACTCTCCCTGTACCCTAACATTAACCCTTCCTGTAACCCTAACACTAACTCTCCCTGTACCCTAACATTAACCCTTCATGTAACACTAAAGCCCCATACACACGGTTCGACAATCGCATACAACAGGTCGTACTCACGAACGTTGTATGCGATATCGATCATTCGTATGCATGATTTGAACAGTCGAACATACGACGGTCATACAAGGGAGTTGTATGAGCAGACTAGAAAACTTGGTCGTACCAACAAGCTCTCATACGACCGTTGTATCGTGTGTACAGAGCAGTTGGTACAACAAGTTGTATTGTGCAAAACACGCATGCTCCAAAGTCAGGAACGGCCGGATGCTAATTACATGCACCTGAACGTTCTTTCCTCGGCCGTACGATTGTGTAGTGCAGTCAGTATGCTGCATACAACAGCCAACATACGATTCGACACGATCGTACGTGTGATCGTCGAACCGTGTGTATGGGGCTTTACTCTCCTAGTACCCTAAACTAACCCTCCCTTAACTGCTAAAACTCACCCTTCCTGTACTCTAGAAGGACCAATCCTTTTTGTACCCTCACACTAACATTTCCTGTACCCTAGCCCTCTTTGTACCCTTTAACCGCTTGCCGACCGCTGATCGGCAATTGACGGCGACAAGATGGCTCGTGAGCGCAAATCGCCGTCATACGACGGCGGCCGCGCTCACGAGCCTAGTGAGTGCGCGCGCGCCCGCGCGCTCACTGTGTTCGGGGAGGGCCAGGGAGCGGGTGCGGCGGCTTCGATGCCGCCGGCTACCCGCGATGGCCCCCCGGAGCGAAGGAGCGGAGGTCCGTGTAAGTAAACACGGACCTCCGCTCTGTGTGAGGGGGAAGGGATGTGATCACAGCCTTCCTGTATACGAAGGCTGTGACCACTTCCCTTCCCCTGCTAGGGCAGTCCCCCTACAGTAAGAACACGCCCAGGGAACACAGTTAACCCTTAGAGCGCCCCCTGCAGGTTAACCCCTTCATTGCCAATGACATTTACACAGTAATCAGTGCATTTTTATAGCACTGATCGCTGTATAAATGCCAATGGTCCCAAAAAAGCGTCAAAATAGTCCGACATGTCCGCTGAAATATCGCAGTACTGCTAAAAATCGCAGATCGCCGCCATTACTAGTAAAAAAAAAATAAATAATAAAAACCCCAAAAATGAATTCTCATCATCCGTAAACGCGACCACTTTTGCGCAAACCAATCAATAAACGCCGATTGCGATTTTTTTATCGCAAATATGAGGAAGAATATAAATCGGCCAAAAACGGTGAAAAAAATGTTTTTTTATATTTTTTTTTTGGATTTGTATTTTAGCAAAAAGTAAGAAATTTGGGTTTTTTTGCAAAATGGTCGCTCTTCTTTTGTTTATAGCGGCGATCAGAAATGACACAGAGGGGATCAAATACCACCAAAAGAAAGCTCTATTTGTGAGAAAAAAAGGACGCAAATTTCGTTTGGGTTACAACGCCGCATGACCGCGCAATTGTCAGTTAAAGCGACGCATCGCCGAATCGCAAAAAGGGCTCCGGTCCTAAAGCAGCAAATCCTTCCGGGGCTGAAGTGGTTAAACTAGCCCACCCTGTAGCCTAACATGTACTCTCTATATACTCTTAAAAACAACCCTCCTTGTACCCTACCACTAACCATTCCTTTAACCCTAACACTAACCTTTCTGTTACCCTATTGCCAAGCCTGCTGATACTCTACCGCTAACCATCATTGTAACCCTAACACCAACACTCCCTTAATCTGTAAAACGAACCCTTCCTGTACTCTAACACCAATCCTTACTGTATCCTAACACTAATATTTCCTGTATCCTAACCCCCCCGTCCCACTAAAATCAACCCACCCTCTAGGCTAACACATACTGTACTCTGTCTGTACCCTTAACATTAACCCCCCGTACCCTACCACTAGCCCTACTTGTTCCCTAACACTAACCATTCCTTTAATCCTAACACTAACCTCGCTGTTACCCTATTACCAAGCCTCCATGTACTCTGACATTAATCCTCCATGTAACCCTATCACAAACCCTTACTTTTCCTTAAAGCGATATTAAATCCTTGCTTTTTTTTAAATTACAAGCATGTCATATTTACCTGCTCTGTGCAGTGGTTTTGCACAGAGCAGCCCAAATCCTCCTCTTCTCGGGTTCCTGGCCAGCGCTCCTGGCTCCACCCTCCTGCCAAGTGCCTCCACAGAAAGCAGCTTGCTCTGGGGTCACCCAAGCAGGCGTGCTCCCGAGCTGGGACTCTGTGTGTCCATTCACGCACGGAGACACGGCTCGGACCTGCCCCCTCCGTCTCCTGATTGGCTGACTGGTTGTGGCTGCCAAAAGCCAACCAGGAGTGCAAGTCCCTGGACAGGCAAGGCTCTCATGGACATTGCTGGATTGAGAGGGAGCTCAAGTAAGTATTAGGGGAGGCTGGGGGGCTGCTGCACACAGAAGTTTTTTTTACCTTCATGCAAAGAATGCATGAAGGTAAAAAACATTGTGCTTTTACAAACACTTTAACACCAATACTCTGTGTAACCCTAACTCTAATCTATCCTACAACTAGAGATGCACCAAAATTTTGGCCGCCGAAACATAAAATGCATGCGATTTTACTGTGATTTAGCTGCGATTTACCTCCATTTTACTGTGCTTATGGTGTGTTTTTCATAGGTCATGGGACTAAGAAAACACATTAAAAATGTAACATGGGTGCGTTATTGATGCTTTCTTGCTGCGTTTTGAATGCATTTCAACAGGGAGGTACGCTTTTGGTGCGTTTTTTTTTAACTGACCAAAAATGCAGCAAGCAGGATTTTTAACACCACAAGGCAAATGACCAGTGTGAAGACATACATAGAATTTAAAGGGATACATATTTCTTGAGCTTTTCTTGTACTAAAGGTGCAAATAATGGCTGACAATAAATTCATATTCATTTAAATTCATGATATTAACCACGTGCTGACCGTGTTGCGTACATTTACTGCAGCAGTGTGGCTCGTTATCGCAAATCGGTGCCTATAAACGGCGATTCGCGGTGCGCGATTTGTGGGTTAGCGCGCCCGCTGTGCACTCCTTGAGTGTGCCCGCGGGTTGGGTAGACTCGAGGTCCACCAGCGACCCGCGATCACCTGTGAGAGAGGAAGAACAGGGAACCGCCATTGTAAACACTGCAGTTTCCCATTCTGACAGGCGGCATGACAGTGATCTACTGATCCCTGTACTCGGAATCAGTTAGATCTCTTATGCCCTTGGCAGCCCAGCCCCCACACCGTTAGAACACGCCTAGGGAACACAGTTAACCCCTTCCCTGCCAGTGACATTTACACAGTAATCAGTGGCTATTTTTAGATCTGATCGCTGTATAAATGTCAGTGTTCCCAAAAAAGTGTCAAAAATGTCCGACATGTCCGCCACAATATGGCAGTCCCGATAAAAATCACAGATCGCTGTCATTACTAGTAAAAAAATAAATAAATGAATTCTCATTGTTTGTAAACGCGGCAACTTTTGCAAAAAACAATCATTATATGCCGATTGTAATGTTTTTTTACCACAAATATGAGGAAGAATATAAATCGGCCAAAACTGATAAGTAAATTTTTTTTTTTTATTTTTTTTTTTGGACGTGTATTATAGCAAAAAAAAAAACAAAGTTTTTTTTTCAAAATTGTTGCTCTTTTTTTGTTCATAGCAGTAATCAGAAATGACGCAGAGGTGATCAAATACCACCAAAAGAAAGCTCTATTTGTGGGAAAAAAAGACACCAATTTTGTTTAAGTACAACGTCGCACGACCGCGCAATTGTCAGTTAAAGCGAGGCAGTGCCGCAAAAAGTGCTCTGGTCCTAATGTGGGAAATTTTTCCGTAGCTGAAATGGTTAATTAAAAAGTCGAATACAATACAATTAAAAATATAATTTTTTTATAAAAACTGACATTTTCAGTTTCGGTTTTCAGCCAAGTGCATCCTGCATTTTCGGTTTCGCCACCAAAATTTCCATTCGGTGCACCTCTACCTGTAACCCTAACACTAACCATTCCTGTAAACCTACCCTCTATGTACCCTAACACTAATGATCTCTATAACCCCTAGCCTTCCTGTACACCTAATACCCTCTCTGTAACCCTAGCAATAACTCTTCCTGGGTAAGTGTAATGCTTACACTTAACCTCCCTGTAACCTTAATCCAAAACATCCCTGTAATCCTAACACCAATCCTTCCTGTACCCCTAACACTTATCTTTATTGTAAGTAACCCTAACACTAACCCTCCCTGTACCTTAACACTAATCATCATTAAAGTGGTTGTCAACCCTGGACAACCACTTTAACCTACAGGTAAGCCTATAATCAGGCTTACCTGTAGGTGCCCTGCATATCTCCTAAACCTGCACGGTTTAGGGAATATGCACTGTATTTGCATTGCCGACATCATCGGGCACATGCGCAGTGAAGAAACGGCCTCCGTGCAGTTTCTCCACTGAGATCCTGCTGCAATTGCCTGCTCCCACGCGCATGCGCGGGAGCGACGTCGCGCGACTCCGGCAAATCACAGAGCCGGAGTCCGTGGCTCCGGAAGGAAGAGGGGTGGAAGATGGACGCAGCCTTGAGCGGGGACATCGGGGGCTTCCAATGCAGGTAAGTGCCACATAATGGGCTACTATGCGATGCATAGTAGCCCATTATGCTTTTACATTGCAGAGTAATAAAGAGGAAGTAAAACCCATCAGCGTTTACTTCCTGTTTAACCCTCCCTGTACCTTAACACTAATTATCCCTGTAAATCTAACATTAACCACTTGCCGTTCGCCCACCGTCAAATGACGGTGGAGCGAAACGGGTATTGTTACGGGCGGACATCATATGACGTCGCCCCTTTAAGCCGGGATTGCGCGTGATCGGGTGCGCGCATCCCGGCTCTATCGGTGTCGGCGTGTCCCCAGGACACACCGTATCACCGACGTGGGTGAACAGCCATTGGTTATGACTGTTTACCATATAATCGTCCATGACGAAGTTACGGCTGATCACAAATGGCATGTCCTCCATTCGCACGGTGCATGTGCGCAAGCGTCGGTGGCGGCGTGTTCCCAGGGAACACTGCCTGTCACTGACACTGGCATCAGCTGCCGGCCGGCGGCTGTTACCTTGTGATCGGCTGTGATCTATTTCACAGCCGATCACATGCAATGTAAACAGAGCAGTAACTCACTGTTACCAGCTCTTCTATCCTCACACAATTTCCAGTGTGAGGAGAGAAGAGCTGGGATGAGTGAGTTACTGATCTGTAAAGAAAAAACACACACCTGTCACTTCACTCCTGCCCCCCACCCCCCCCCCCCCAATGCACCTGTCACCCAACAGTCACTCCATCTGCCCCCATAAAGTGTACCTGTCATCAGACTGCCATCATAAAGTGCACCTGTCACCCGTCAGTGACCGTGGCATGTCACCCGTCACCTGTCAGTGACTGTGGCATGTCACCCGTCACCTGTCAGTGACCACCACCAGTCATCCATCACTGACCATCGCCAGTCACCCGTCACCCATCAGTGACCAACGCCAGTCACCCGTCACTCATCAGTGACCACCATCAGTCACCCATCAGTGACCACCGCCAGTCACCTGTCACTCGTCACGCATCTGTGACCGCCGCCAGTCACGCATCAGTGATCACCACCAGACACCTGTCAACCATCAGTGACCACCTCCAGACACCCGTCACCCATCAGTGACCACCACCAGACACGCGGCACCCATCAGTGACCACCGCCAGTCACCCATCAGTGACCACCGCCTTACACCCTTTTTTTAATTTTGCGAAAATAAAAATGTGTTTCAACAGGTAAATATACTATAAAGGTTGTGTATCGTACATGTATCGTTTTTACTGTGGGGTTTTATGTAAGATGATGAGGGGGGGTCATACCGCTATGGTGCACACCCTGAAAATGTCCACTACAAATGAGTACCCACACTACCAGTGACTGTCCACTAACCGCTACCAGTGACTACCCACTGACCGCCACCAGTGACTACCCACTGACCGCCACCAGTGACTACCCACGGCGCACAGACCACCACCAGTGACTACCCACTGCCCACAGAC
>BLSH010397631.1:53454-79542 GCA_018402905.1 Glandirana rugosa | reverse complement strand
AATAAAAGAGAGAAGAAAAATGCCACGCTTTCCATTCCCTTCACCACCAATGACCTGGCAGACAACCAATCCAACAATAAAATGAGGGACCCTGGGTAAGGTGAATTTTCTCTAAGGTGCCATGACTCCCATACCTTATAATGCGCATCCAGATCATCGTGCCATCTATTAGTAAGTTCTTCCATAAGTTCCACATCTTTGATTCTAGCGTACAATGCTACATAAGACAGGGGGTCTCTTTTTTCCAGTTAATGGCGATTAGGCACCTTGCTGCCATGGGGATGTAGCGGGGGCCCGCTTTGCTGCCCGTTACTTCTCAACTTTGCCAGGAGACCGCTGTAAATACACAGGCTCTTTTAGTAGGGAGAGATGTGCCTGTCAGCCCCTGGGTGAAATCCCCCCCCCCCCCTGTTTTGCAGACCAAACTCAATGTAAGCTGTGTAAGACACACAGGAGGATGGGATTACACTGGTTTCCCTGGTATGCTTCTATGTGGATAGGGGGGATTCCTGGGAGCCGCAGAAGACTCTGGAATATGAAGTCCCCTGAGAGAGTTGCCCCATTGACTTTTAAAGGCACAGAACTACAAATCCCAGGGGGCTCTGCAAAAGCAGAGGGCTGGCTAAGGACTTCATTTTGGAAGGCTGGAGAGTTCTCCATGAGGGAGAGAAGGAGATAGATGTGACCTGAGAGGCTGCTGTTAACCACAGAGGAGAATCATCCAGCCACAATTCCAGAGGTCAGTGTGCTGATCCTGTCACAGCTCCAGGGGTCAGCCGGTGATGGACATCCTATCTGAGAGTGATCCCAGAGGACATCCCCAGGCGTTCCTGAGGACGTGGGTCAATCCGGTTACAAGGGGACCAGTCTAGCTGGGGAACCTTTCGCTTGATCCTTTGGTCATAGGATGGGTGTGCGGGCGCTTTGCCCATCTATAAAGACACAGCAGTAAGGCTACATTACCTCACCAGTGCCCACATTGGTAGGGACACCCGCACCCTGCTGAACGGCCACTACATTACACTTTGCCTACCAAGATACTGCTAGCATCCTATATTCCACTTTGCCTTACCAGGATACTTACAATTACCCTTTTGTTAATCCTGCTCAACAGGACACCAAGTGCAAGAACACCAGGCTAGTCGAAGATCTTGGATATCTCCATTTTAAGGACTCTCATTGTTACTTCCCTGGTATCAGTGATTTTGGCCTATTACCTCACATGTTCACTGCCTGGGTCTGTGATTTCAGGATTTGAGGGAAACAGACTGCCTGTTGTCAAGTCAAATCAGTTCCCCTTTATGCCTGAGTGCATAGGCCACTTCAAAGTCATTTAAGCCATTTGATTGTATTATTTTGAAGTCTGCCATTTTGACATTTGGATATCAGTATATAGTTTGTTTGATTGTGGGAAGTCTCTCAGTAAACAAACTTCCTGTTCACTACATTTGTGTCTGTTTTACTGTGCATTGCAATTACACTGTTGCTGCGTGTGCCAGAGGGGTTGGGACAGTTATTTGGGGTTGAGAAGCAGAGGCCCGGGAACAAATATAAATTACAATAGCAGCTCCTCAGGGGTACCGCTACAGGGACATGTCTCAGTAATTTTATGTTAGGCTTAGAAAGATCTAAAGGGGACAACCCTAAGAGAAATAATTTAGGGTGAATAGGATAAATAGGTCAAAAAGGTGTTGTACCAATTTCCAGCATGGCTCAATACATGGACAACGCTAGAAAATATGGAAAAGGGAACCTCGGTCCTCCTGACATCTCTAACATCAATCACTGCTGTCAGGGTGCACAGAATGGAGGAGGTCAGGAGTCATGTACCAAAAGAAAAGTATCTTACATGAATCTTCCTTATAAAGAGTTCAAACTGAGCTTTTGGTGGCTTAAGACCAGACAACCTGCCATGCTTTGGTTTGATTTTCTAAAGGTTAGTGGAGTTAAATTAAAGAATAATTTTGACCATAATGACAAGAACATTTGAAGAGGCAGGATGGAAATTGTTCTTGTTACTTATCTGATTGAACAAAATTCTAACTGTGAATACGATCTCTATTCCGGAAAAAATGTGCATATTGTAATGGACATGTCCTAGGCACAAAACAAACCTGTTTAAATCCAATCAAGTAGCAGGTCTGGACAAAATTGGTTGACTAAATGGCAAGATTGAATGCTGTAAAGAACGATTTTTCAGAATTTGGAACAGAAGTTCGAAAAGTAATTCTACTGGTGTATGGTCAGTTTAAGATCATTTGCAAGATCTGTGCAAATGAAGTTACTGGGGGTATGCTGTGAAGACAGATAGACAGATAATACAGAGACCTTTTTGAGACAGGCCAGCATGTATGCTGCCAGCTGACATAATATGAAGATGTCCATGTCTTCTTGTAGATAAATAGAAAAATCAGCACAAATATGTACTCCTCCCTCACCCAAAGCTGCTAACACTTAACAGTGATTTCACTTCACTAAATTAGGTTAAATCAAAAAAATATAGTGTAGCGCTAATAAATCCAAAAAAAACCAGAATCAATAAATATATCAAAATTACATACAATAATAAATTATATGAGAAAAACCATATATCACTCTAATACGTGCTTAAATCGTGAAAAATCCATAAAACTTAGTAAAAAACATCAGATTCTTCTTGTAGGCTTATTGCTGTCTCTAGAACAAGAAGTTATGGAATATTTTGATTGTAAGCTCCATGAGCAGGGCCCTCCTATTCCTTCTGTATTGTACTGTATTGTAATTGTACTGACCCCCTTTTATTGTAAAGTGCTGCATAAACTGCTGGAGCTATATAAATCCTGTAAAATAATATCTTCCATACCTGCTGATGTGATACACGGTAGGCTTTGAAGGAATGCAGGAGCTGCCATGGCCATGTCACCTTATTCCTTGTCCTGTCTCTGCACCTGCTTATCTCTCTTCTGATGCCTCTACTCTACTCCAATTCTTGAGAATTGTCCCCAATTTAAAAAAAAAATTGTGTTGTAATACACCATCCTGTAGTAATTTTTATTTTTAGGTTCCTTCTGTTTACAGCAGCCATTATCAAGCGTTTTACTCTAGAGTAACTGTAGCACTACCCAACTATTTCCTTAATGGTGGAGGTACTTAAGTGGCGTATACAAGTCACAAATTATCTGGTCGCTATGATGTAAGGATCACCTACACGTTGGATATGAACTATTTATGAACATTGGATCAATTTATCTATTTATTTATTTATTTCACCATTCATTATTATTTTATATTTAGCGGTTAAGCATGTTTATCTGTGCTAGAATATTTAGCGACTCTATAATCTCACCATTGTTTTTTATATTTATGTGACACACATACACTTTTATATCTTGGATCACCCCCCGCAGCAGCCGCTAGGTATTTGGGTCTATTTCCCCCCACTCACGGTATGCACATCCAGGCACACTGCATTTTCAGCATTCTTCCTTTGGCTCCAGAATCAGTTTAGGGGTTTCTTTTAGAGTTTTTATTGGAAACAGGAACTTGGATAGGAATGGGGAGTATGGAATATCTTGAAACTGTAAAACTGTAGAACTTGAGGACTGCTAGGATTCTGGCTGCTCTGTACAAAAATGCAGGCTTTATTGTGCAACCTGAGGCTGCACTTTATTCTCTTGGGTGACTGGTACAACTTCTGGAAGTCTTGCACAACTCCTGGCTGTACTGAGCATGCTTTAGCAGTATGTACACTCCCGGCTGTCTTGCACAAATCCTAGCTGCATTGCACTTGCTGGTGAGATAAACCACCCCACAATCACTTCTCCTCTATATTGCAGTATCAAGTATTCACTCAGTCCCCAGAATGGCAGGGCTCTCTCCCACCAACTCACTCCTGCCTCTGCTCAGTCTCTGATCTATGCTCTCTTCGGTAGGCTCCCCAGCTGAGCCTAGCTAGGACCTTGATGTCTTTGATAGGGTTGTCTGTCTGTCTCTCTCTGCCCCAGGGGTAGAGCCCCCAGCACAGGGGTCTCCTCCAGATGGCTGGACCCTGGAACTCTGCTGCCAGACCTCAGAATATTTCTGAGCTTTCCTCCCACCCTCTGGGCACACCTCCCCATGGATTGGCCAAAGTCCCATAACTATTCAGACTACCTGCTCTGCGCTCCCTCCCACTATACTTCCAGAAGTCTCTAGAACATGTGTCAAACACAAGGCCAGCGGGCCAAATGCGAACCTCCAGGCCATTTCAAGACCCCCCAGGGCTTGTTTTCAGCTGAAACATGGTGGAAACTCTCACAGATCCCTGCCTGCCCTGCACTCATGGCAGGGACAAGGAAGATTCGGACGGCAGATACAGTGTGGGATGGGGAATCACGTGGTAAGCTGCATTGTGATCACCATATTTGCACAGATTCTAACCAATGCTCGCCCTGCAAGCCGCCTACACTGCTAAGAGGTACTAGAGCCAGGCTGGGTAGGTGAGATGTGAGGAAACCTTTTGTGTGTATAGGTGGGGGATGGGAGCGAATGATGCAGAGTCCAGTGAGACGTGGACGGCCAAGAGAGCTGAACCCTGCACATTTTGCATAGCACACCCTTAAACCATACGCTCTATATGTAGCGCACTCCTCAACCCTGCACTCTGTACATGGGGCACCCCTGAACTCTGTACATAATGCACTCCTGGTACTTACTGCGCCTTTAAGATCCTCCTGGACACACCCTCCGCTCAATGCGGTTCCTCAGGGGAAGACATGGTTGAGTTCCTGCACCTATTCTCTCAGACAAAAAGCCTTGGGTAAATGTATATAGTCTTACAGATACAACCAGCCCTTTGAGGGCAATCATAATGCTGATGCGGCCTGCAATAAAACTGAGTTTGACACCCCTGCTCTAAAAGATGGGAAGTAGAAGAACAAAAGGCCTGCGAGACCCTGAACAGCCCTAAATATTTAATATTTATTTTTCTAGCAGCCTACTCTGAACTAGGAATCTGCTACATAACCCCTAAAATAAATTTCAGGTCTCTGGCAAAACTTTCCTAAAACCAATGCATGGGGCAGAGAGGTCAGTGGAAAAAACCCCCATATAGATTGGTGGTCAGTAGGAAGAATTCCACCTTACAATGGTGTCAGAATGCCTCCCTTACAGACAACTGAGAAGATAATTGGTGTTATGCTGCTTACTTTGCCAAGTGACACTGATCCTGGAACATTGCAGTCAGTGGCACCATCAAGTGGGAAGTCTGTCAGTCACAGCTCAAGGAACCCCTAACAACCTTTGCAAGAATCCTGTTGCTCCATGGAACCTTGGTTGAGAAAAGCTTATATACAGCGTATAACTCAGTGTCTTACTTTCAGAGGTAGAAACTGGATGGCAGCTACCGCGAAGGGTTTCCGTGATCTGCAAGGCTAAAGAATTACAGACAATAGTCAGACGATGAGTTTAAAGGTGATTCATTGCTCTGCCCTTTCCTGTTATTCCGCCAGCAATAAACGTTGCTAAATGATACCATGCATTTAATAAAATATTCATTTCCACTAAAGCTCCTATTTATACTTTCAAATCTATCTGCTTTTACATCAATTTGACATTCATTCATCACACAAGTGTTTTTGGAATGAGTGAGTGTGCATGTAAGTCTATGCACAGTTAACGGGAGTATTAATCAGTGGTGCAGCCAATGGGATCAACAGTGGATTGAATTTCTTCATCGTTTTCTCAGTCGGATGCTGACCTTTTTCTGTCTACTAAAGCAGATTACAAAAGAGAGATTTATATGCTTAAACTACCATTATGGCAAACTGCAAAGTGGACAGAATTTTCTTTTTATCCCTAAATGTATGGTAATGTAAACAGCTTACTGTATGTATATATATCCGACATACTTAGGGATATAAGAAAAATGTATGTCCATTCCTTCCTTGCTATCTATATGTGTATAAATCCATTCTGTAACTACAAACAGGAAGACCAGCTCCTGATCTGCTTCTGCTTACCATGACGCCTACACAGCTCTGTACTCCAGAAATTACATAGGAGATAATTACAGATAGCAACTTAAATTCATGTTTTGGTATTAGATTCGCCGGGAAATTGCTTCCATGTTTTGATTTATTTTAACAAAGAAAGCTTTAACTGACTTGTCAGTAATTTTCCTCCTCAAAGCCACGGAAGAATTTTGCAAACAGAATTTAAATTTGCACTGCAGGCAAACAGCTAATATATATATATATATATATATATACAGTATATTTTGTGACATGGGGTAGTTAGCTTTCGTGGTAGATACGTTTATACAGTGAGTTTACTCCACACCAGAAGTATGTTTCAGGGCTTTTCCTGCTCACTTTATTTAACCTCCTCATGCCCACGCTATAGCCGAAAGATGGCTACAGCGTGGGCCTAAATTGCCGGAAGGGCTTCCATGTACGTTCTCTTGAGCATGTGCTGCCTGCGCACCCCCTGTGGAGTGCACGCTTGTCACGCTCTGTGATCAGCGAGTCCATGAGACTGATCACAGCCCCTTACCACCTGATCAGCTGTCAGCCAATGACAGCTGATCAGGTGATGTAAACAGAAGATCGTAATCGGCTTTGCTTACCGGCTTCTGTCAGAGGGACATCGGTCCTGCACAAGGACACCCACTGCTGCTAAGCAGTGCCCACCAATGCCACCTGACAGTGTCCACCAGTGCCACCTACCAGTGCATAAAGTGTAGGCTATCGCGCTATTGGTTAATCAAAAGGCGTAAACACAGCATTCGACCAAATGCAATCAAGGAAATAAAGAAAAAGTGTTGCGCTAATAAAAGGAAGTGATTCAAATGACAAGGTCACTCAATTATTTAAAGTGACAGTTCATATATAGAACCTGTAGTGATCACATACATATGCTCAAAAATTAAGTAGCAGTGCATAAGTTGACTCTACATTAAGTCCAAATAACCTGCGATGGTGAATGACTTAACGTGAACAGGGTATCAAATAAGTTGACTCTATGATGGTCAATGATTCAAGTGAAAAAGTCCAAATAAACCTGTGATGGTTAAAGACTTAAAGTGAACAGTGCATAAAAAGTCCAAACAAATGTCTCAAATAAACAATAAAGTTGAACACAAAGACAGGTGGAATGTGCATAGATCGAATCAGTGGTGAGTTATCATCCAAAGATTGATGTAGAGGGTTAATGATGACAATAAAGACCAACAATTCTTCTCTAAGATAAAAAAGGTGGACTCTTACCAGATGGGTTGGGTACACTTGACCGTACGGCCAGTGGTCCTTACAGGCTTGTAGTGGAAAACTCCACAAACAGTGATGGCAGGATCTTCGTTGGTGGTGCTGGTGAACTAGTCCTTGTGGGTGGTCCCTTCAGTAGCACCGGAGTCAAGGCTACCCTTGACATCAGACCTCACCGGGAGCCATGTGAAGAAAAGAAACCGCTCCACATTGTGTAGTAAAACATACCAGTTTATTCCACCGATACAGGAACAGACAAAATAAAAGCCGGCAAATAAAATACATAAAAGAAAGACTGTGATAGGCACGTGGTCCCGAACTGACGGGTTTTGTCCACACAGACGTCTTCATATCAGTGCTGCCTATTAGTGCCCACCAGTGCCACCTACCAGTGCCCACCGGTGCCACCTATCAATGGCCACCAATGCCACCTACCAGTGCCTATCATTGCCCATCAGTGCTGCCTATCAGTGCCCTTCAGTGCCGTCCATCAGTGCCACCTCTCAGTGCCACCTATCAGTGCCCATCAGTCCTGCCTTATCAGTTACCTATTTGCAAAGTTTTATAACAAACTATGAAACAGTTTCTTTTTTAATTTTTAGCAAAATATAAAAAACCCAGCACTGATTAAATACCACCAAAAGAAAGCTTTATATGTGTGAAAAAATGATAAAAATGTCATACAGTACAGTGTTGCATGACCACGCAATTGTTATTCAAAGAGTGATGGCGCTGAAAGATGAAAATTGGCCTTAGTAGGAAGGGGGTATAAGTGCCCAGTAAGCAAGTGGTTAATGAAAGCAAAAGTTCACAAATGTATAGCTTCCCATGCAGTGGGTTCTCATCATCAATACAATAAAGAACAATATTCAAGCCTCCTGACTCTCTTTGCAGTCCTACTGCTCAGGCCTCATACCTTGGTCCTCTAGGCCAGTGTTCCTCAACCTTTTGCGGTGAAGAACCCCTGCAGGTCTAAAAAAATTTCCTAAGTACCCCTGTCTCAAGAAAGGCACTGATGAGGCTGCACTGATAGGGGGCACTGATAAGACTGCACTGATAAGGGGGCACTGATGAGACTGCACTGATAAGGGGGCACTGATGAGGCTGCACTGATAGGGGGCACTGATGAGGCTGCACTGATAGGGGCACTGATGAGGCAGCACTGATAGGGGGCACTGATGAGGCTGCACTGATAGCGGGTACTGATGAGGCTGCATTGATAGGCGGCACTGATAGGCAGCACTGACGAGGCTGCACTGACAGGCGGCACTGATGAGGCTGCACTGTTAGGAGGCACTGATAGAAGGCACTGATAGTCGGCGCTGATGGACACTGATATACGGCACTGACGAGGCTGCACTGATAGGGGGCACTGATAAGCTGCACCGATAGGAGGCATTTATGGACACTGATGAGGTTGCACTGATGGGCACTGATAGGGGGCACTGATGAGACTGCACCGATAGGTGGCACCGATAGGAGGCACTAATGGGCACTGATAGGAGGCACTGATGAAGCTGCACTGACAGGTGGGCATGCTGGGATGTGTAGATCCTAAGCAGACACAGGGAGCCACAGCAGGCATCATCCAGATGGGTTCTTCACACATGGCAGGAGACAGGGGCGTATCATGAAATGAGTGGGCCCCTGTGCAGGATAAAGAGTGGGCCATAGGGAGCGACATAAAAAAATGTGGCGCGGATATGGTTTAATAGAGTCTGGGATGACTTACATAGCGCAGAATGCAGTAATGTTAAATAGGGAATGTACAGTGCAGAGTCTATGGAGGTGGGTAGTATGTGCAGGAGGAGTGCATATTTTTTTTACAATCTTATTTTGTATAATTTTTTAAAATTTTATTTTTTAATATTTATTGCAATTGTTTTTAGCAGCCCTGTTGGTAGGCTTTGAATGACACAGACCCCTGACATCTCACCTTTGAGACAAAGAAAGGGACTGAGGACAGGGATTCCCCAGTCCCTTTTTCAGCACTGAAGGAGAGGCTCCTGTTCATTCATAAACTGAAGCAGAAATTACTCTGCTCAGCTATCAAAGAACACAGGAGCATTCGCTCACTGTATCCAATTAAGAAAAGGAAGGGGCCAGTAAATAACAAATTTACCGGACCCTTCCTCCGCTCTGCATCCTGACATATCCCCCCCACAGCCGGCGGGAGAGGAGAGGAGGGAAGCTGGCTGCAGGGCATGGGGGCGGGGGGCGGAGGAGGAGGACAGGGAGTCAGGGGGGGGGGGCAGGGGATTGAAGGAGCGGCTGGAGCACACGGGAGGTGGAAGACCGGGGACCGGAGGAGCACATGGGAGACGGAGGAGGAAGACAGGGGCCCGGAGGAGCACACGGGAGGCGGAGGAGGAAGACAGGGGATCGGAGGAGCACACGGGAGGCGGAGGAGGAAGACAGGGGCCCGGAGGAGCACACGGGAGGCGGAAGAGGAAGACAGGGGCCCGGAGGAGCACACGGGAGGCAGAGGAGGAAGACAGGGGCCCGGAGGAGCACACGGGAGGCAGAGGAGGAAGACAGGGGCCCGGAGGAGCGCTCGGAGCACACGGGAGGCGGGGGAGGAAGACAGGGGACCGGAGGAGCGGGCAGAGCACACGGGAGGCAGAGGAGGAAGACAGGGGACCAGAGGAGCGAGCGGAGGACATGGGCACAGAGGAGGACACGGAACAACTGGGAATGATCCGTGAGGGGGAGGAACAGCTGTGAGCACAGATCTCCTTGCATGGCTTTTCAGCTGACAGCCGCGGGAGGGAGAGAAGGAGAAGCGTTCCTCCCCCTGTACTAATCATTCCCAGTTGTGAACCAGGTAACAATTGTGTGCAGGGTGGGTCACAGTGCCGCACTACAGCAAGCCACCGGGGACGGTGCGTGTGACTAGGGAGACCGCACTGGGCATACCCCTTACCCTTGGTGAACATACCCCCAGGGGTATGTGTACCACGGGTTGAGAAACCCTGCTCTAGGCCACATGTCTCAAACACAAGGCCTGGCCCTTCAAGCCATTTCATGTGGCCCTTGCACCCAGGGCTTTTTTTCAGCCGGAACGTGGCGGAACTCTTGCCCTTGTAGCAAATTAATAGGAAACCCCACACAAATGGAAACCAGAAGGGACGTTGACTTCACCGCCATGTTGCTACACCCACATTAGTCCTCACTAAGGATACAGAGAGAAGGCGGCAAGCGGACATCTTTTTACACCCACTGGAGTTTTTAATTTCACACTTATTTTTAACAGTAAACAGAGCTTACATACTGAAATACAGTATATAGAAATCCGTCTCACTGCTTTGATGTTAAATTTTGTTCTGTGACATTTGCAAAGCTGTGAGATCGCCAGGCTTGCCGCTGCTTTTAAAATCGAACATCAAAACAGTTTCACGTATTTCTATATACTGTATTTCAGTATGTAAGCTCCGTTTACTGTTAAAAATACGTGTGAAATGAAAAACTCCAGTGAGTGTAAAAAGATGTCCGCTTGCCGCCTTCTCTCTGTATCCCTAATGCGGACTAGTGCGGGTGTAGCAACATGGCGGCGACAGAACGTCATTTCAGGTTTCCAATTAAGTCGCTACACCTTCCACTCTCCGCTCACCACTGTCATTTGTAAACACAGAAGCCTTCTGTGTTTACATGAGAGGAGGCTTTTATGGGGGATGGGGGAGAGAGGAGGGGTGTGGAGGGAGTTGTGTGCAGAGGTGGGGGTGGGGGTGGAGGAGAGTGGTGCAGAGGTTAAACCCGAGGACAGGGGGTGGAAGCCTGTGAAAAAGTCGAACCTTGCACTCTGTATGTAGCGCACTCCTGAACTCTGCACTCTGTACATAGCGCACTCCTTAACTCTGCACTCTGTATGTAGCACACTCCTGAACTCTGCACTCTGTACACAGCACACTCCTAATCTCTGCACTCTGTACGTAGCACACTCCTTAACTCTGCACTCTGTACATAGCGCACTCCTTAACTCTGCACTATGTACGCAACGCACTCCTGAACTCTGCACTCTACGTAGTGCACTCCTGAACTCTGCACTCTGTACGCAACGCACTCCGGAACTCTGCACTCTACGTAGCACACTCCTGAACTGTGCACTCTGTACACAGTGCACTCCTGAACTCTGCTCTCTGTACGTAGCACACTCCTGAACTTTGCACTCTGTACGCAGTGCACTCCTGAACTCTGCACTCTGTATGTAGCGCACTTCTGAACTCTGCACATTGTATGTATCACACTCTTGAGCTCTGTATTCTGTATGTAGCACTCTCCTGAACACTGCATGCATAGTCTTACAGACACAACTGGAGGCAACCATAATGCTGATGCGGCCCAGGATGAAATTGAGTTTTACACTCCTGCTCTAGACCATCTAACCACTGCCCCCAATGCTGGCACACAAACGCTGTAGCTCTTTCAGCTCTGTGTCTTTTCTTTACAGCTCCCAGGTATTTCATCTCTCACAGACTCTCTCTCTCCAACTCGGGTCTCTGGCTTGGGGCACCTCTGACCCGGGAGTGAGACCCTGTCTCTCAGGTTCTTGGCCTGTCCCGTCCTGGACAGCACAGTGCAGACGTGCACCTAGCGTCTCCCTTACAATCACTGACCCCTTCAGGAGGGTGGGGCACAGACCTCTAATCCTGATATTACTAAAAGATCAGCTCACACCTGTGCCATTAGTGAGCCTGTTCTCTCCAAAACCTGGCCCAGACTGCTTTATCACACAGTGGCATGGCCTCACCATGCCACACTATATATATATATATATATATATATATATATATATATGTATATATATATATATATGTATACACACACACACACACAGTATATATGTGATATGTGTGTAGTGTAGAAGTGGACCACCACACACTTTTAGAGGGATATTGGCCCAGGAACAATCGTTGAAGAAGGCATGTAGCATCCTCCTAAGTAAGTTGCTAGGATGATAGGTAAATCTTTTTGGCTCCTCCGTAATCATTGAAGCAGCTATTGATTTCTCTGGGCTGCTCTAGATCTCACAGGCTGTAGGTTTTATTGCTCCCCCCTGCATTCTGAAGGCTTTCAGAACATAGAGGACTGGGAGATTCAAATGGGCATTTATTGTGCAGCAGCCAAGGGTCTGAAGTGGATATAAATAGCCTGGGGTCTGGAGCAGCCCTATTCTTGTCCTGCTGGAGAAGTTTCCAGCCTCAGGGGCTGCTGCCCCTTTGAGGCAGTTCTGCTGAAGTCTGCTGATGTTCATCAAGGTCCCAGCTATAGCAGAGCTGGGGGGCCTATTCCTAATTACCTTTGGAGCTAACCAAGCAGTTTTACCTAAGGATCTGGTCTGGAGAACTCACTGAAGAGTGCCTGGTGAAAACTGGAATGTGTGTACCTGCCCTGGGACTACAGTCAGGTCCATAAATATTGGGACATCAACACAATTCTAATCTTTTTGGCCCTAAACACCACCACAATGGATTTGAAATGAAGCAAACGAGATGTGCTTTAACTGCAGACTTTCAGCTTTAATTTGAGGGTATTTACATCCAAATCAGGTGAACGGTGTAGGAATTACAACAGTTTGTATATGTGCCTCCCACTTTTTAAGGGACCAAAAGTAATGGGACAGATTAACAATCATAAATCAAACTTTCACTTTTTAATACTTGGTTGCAAATCCTTTGCAGCCAATTACAGCCTGAAGTGTGGAACGCATAGACATCACCAGATGCTGGGTTTCATCCCTGGTGATGCTCTGCCAGGCCTCTACTGCAACTGTCTTCAGTTCCTGCTTGTTCTTAGGGTATTTTCCCTTCAGTTTTGTCTTCAGCAAGTGAAATGCATGCTCAATCAGATTCAGATCAGGTTATTGACTTGGCCATTGCATAACATTCCACTTCTTTCCCTTAAAAAACTCTTTGGTTGCTTTCGCAGTATGCTTCGGGTCATTGTCCATCTGCACTGTGAAGCGCCGTCCAATGTGTTCTGAATCATTTGGGTGAATATGAGCTGATAATATTGCCCGAAACACTTCAGAATTCATCCTGCTGCTTTTGTCAGCAGTCACATCATCAATAAATACAAGAGAACCAGTTCCATTGGTAGCCATACATGCCCACGCCATGACACTACCACCACCATGCTTCACTGATGAGGTGGTATGCTTTGGATCATGAGCAGTTTCTTGCCTTCTCCATACTCTTCTCTTCCCATCACTCTGGTACATGTTGATCTTGGCCTGATCTGTCCATAGGATGTTGTTCCAGAACTGTGAAGGCTTTTTTTCGATGTTTGGCAAACTCTAATCTGGCCTTCCTGTTTTTGAGGCTCACCAATGGTTTACATCTTGTAGTGAACCCTCTGTATTCACTCTGGTGAAGTCTTCTCTTGATTGTTGACTTTGACACACATACACCTACCTCCTGGAGAGTGTTCTTGATCTGGCCAACTGTTGTGAAGGGTGTTTTCTTCACCAGGGAAATAATTCTTCGGTCATCCACCACAGTTGTTTTCCATGGTCTTCTGGGTCTTTTGGTGTTGCTGAGCTCACCGGTGCGTTCTTTCTTTTTAAGGATGTCCCAAACAGTTGATTTGGCCACACCTAATGGTTTTGCTGTCTCTCTGATGGGTTTGTTTTGTTTTTTTCAGCCTAATGATGGCTTGCTTCACTGATAGTGACAGCTCTTTGGCTCTCATATTGAGAGTTGACAGCAACAGATTCCAAATGCAAATAGCACACTTGAAATGAACTCTGGGCCTTTTATCTGCTCCTTGTAAATGGGATAATGAGGGAATAACACATCTGGCCATGGAACAGCTCAGCAGCCATTTGTCCCATTACTTTTGGTCCCTTAAAAAGTAGGAGGCACATATACAAACTGTTGTAATTCCTACACCGTTCACCTGATTTGGATGTAAATGCCCTCAAATTAAAGCTGAAAGTCTGCAGTTAAAGCATATCTTATTTGTTTAATTTCAAATCCATTGTGGTGGTGTATAGAGCCAAAAAGATTAGAATTGTGTCAATGTCCCAATATTTATGGACCTGACTGTATATGGATACTGACCTGAGCACTGGATCCTAGTGACTGTGTGCTGTTCTACTTTTGGGGTGCCAGCAGTAGCTCTCTCACTGAGACAGCTCTCATAGCATCACAAATACTGGTAATTCCTCTGTTCTGAGCAGGATTCTAGACTATGAGCTTTGTGCTAAAGGTGCCAAACAGACTTGCCTTATGGTTCCCAGCTGTGAGGCTTTAGGACTGTTCCAAAAGATATCTTATGGTCCCCAGCAGTGAGGACTTAGACTGTCCTCCTATTGATGTTGCTAAATGCTTTTAATAATCCCATACCACCCCATCCCCTCTCTTGATGCAATTTTCTGCAATTGTCTGCTGCCTGTGTGATTGGTAGCCTAGAACAAGTTAAAATCAGCAGCTCCTACTACAAAGTAATATACCACTGAAATAATTAATTTTCAATGCAAAGTTACTTTTTGCATTTCAGTAACTACATAAATAAATCAAATGTTGGTGGCCTTACAAACACTATTTATTAACAGAACATTCCGGAATTCTTATCTACTGATTACATGATTGGCTCACTGCTTTACCCACCCAGATAGCAAGGATAATTTGCCACAGATTTTTGAATTGTAAGTCTGTTAACTTGCTGCAAATTTTCACTGGCAAGTTGTACACTTGCAAAGCAGTTGAAGCAGAAGTTTGAGTTGACACTTTTCCAATTTGTAGCAAATTTGCGTGGCAAGTCTCCAACAAGAGTAAAGTTGCAGTGGTGAGTCTACAGCAAGAGCTTTGCAAGTCTACAGCATGAAAATTCAACCACAGTGACCCCTGTGGTGGGGTGACTATTGCACAACCATTGGCGGCTGGTGGGCTTTTCTTCGGAGGGGGGGGGGGGGCGCGAACAACCAGCACCTCCCCCCCGGCGACATGGCACTGATGCACCCTGGGGGGGCCGTGGGGCACGCAACACTTTCATTAAACCCCCCCCACCAGGAGCGGCCGCGCGGGAGGTCAGGAACTGGGCTGCTGTGTGTGCTTTCCTGCTGTTTCCTCTGGGCAGCGGCAGCGGCTGGTCCGGCTCCAGCGGGCCTCCTCTTCCAAAGCACTAGGCATCCAATAGGATCGCCTGCTGCTTTGGCTAATTGGGAAACAGGTCTCACTGACCTGCCTCTTATTGGTGGGGAGGAACTGTAGTGTGAAAATAGTGAAAATTAATTTGCACTCTCTGCGCCCTGAGCCCATCCTTTTTTGAAGCCTATTAGAGCCTCTGGCTCTAATCACCTGCTTAAACCCCCCCTTGGAATTCATGCACCTGGCACCCTGATATGTAGATCAGGGAGCCAAACACATGGATGGGGGGGGGCGCCGCCTGTGTACCCTCTATAGACGGACCACCCCTGTGCACAACGTAACTGAACCAGAACTTGCAGCAGACTTGCAGAATGTTTGCAAAGAAAGTTGATCTGGAGTCATGCATTGCGGACTTGCTGTAATTGCGCAACAAAATTGTGAAGGCTGACAAGTCTAGCAATAGCTTAGCAAGTCATTTTCAAACTTGCAGCACAATTGCTTGCTATCTGGGCAGGAGCCTGCACAAAGCTTGAATTGAAATGACAGGCATCCCCTGCAATAGATGGACGGATGCTGAACCACATAAAGAGATTCAGAAACGTTCACATTTTTTATGTCAGCACAGAGCCTGATTATAATAAGGGTGGACCCATGCATGAGAAGTAGGTCTGATAAAAGTGCTGGCATGGCAAATATCAGTATCTTCGCAGAAGAATAAAGTGGAGTATGGTTGCTACCAGACACGGGTTCTCTGGCTGATTAAACACAGCTAAAACATTGTCTAATTAATCACAGAACTTGTGTAATTAATATTTGTCAAGTTTTAAATTGATGAATT
The DNA here is from genome assembly GCA_018402905.1 of Glandirana rugosa. Taxonomy (NCBI): domain Eukaryota; kingdom Metazoa; phylum Chordata; class Amphibia; order Anura; family Ranidae; genus Glandirana; species Glandirana rugosa. The sequence continues at coordinate 63,397 of BLSH010397631.1, read as the reverse complement.
AGCAATCCTTGGTAAGGCTCTGCAATAACATTTGATAAAACCCGTACAATGTCTATAAGTCGGTTGTTGGTTGATTTCTTTTTAACAGCAAAATTGAAACTTTGCTTTAAACCCTTTATAAAAAGAAAATGAATTGTGTATGTTGATACTAGCTGGTTTACTAAAGCAGAAACATATTGTGCACATTTTTACTTAATGTTTATTTTCATTCATATGCAGCTGAAATAAGTACATAACAGGAATTTTCTTTTCATTTGATTGGATAATTAAACTTGATTATTCAAAGGATTTATTTATTATTTATAATAAATAGATTGTTTTTTATTTTATTTTTTTGGTTCAACCGGATTCCTTCAATACACAAGATGGATGGAGAAATCCCCCAAACCCCTCTACCAGGACAGGCCGTTGTCACACAGACTGATCCCCGGATAGCAAGCAATTGAGCTGCAGGTTTGATAATGACTTGCTAAGCTATTGCTAGACTTGCCAGCCTTCACAAGTTTGTTGCTCATGTAGCAGATGTCTAAACTGCATGCAGGGCCAGATTAACATAGGGGCTATTGGAGCTGCAGCTCCAGGCCCCTTCCTTAAGATAAGCCCAGCCCAATGGTGTGAGTGAGTCACTAATACTGCCAAGCCCTGCTCTGTATACAGTGTACACAATTGATATGTAAATTGCGGCAGCATATTTAATTTGTTTTAACAAAAAATGGTTTCCATTTTCATTTCATTTATTTTCATAATTTAGGCCCATCGTAATCCTCAACACCAGGCCCATGATCAGGGGAGGGCTGGCAGCCTTAGGCCTGGGGGGCAAGTCCAGTCAAGTGGCCCTTTGAACCACCCAATCAGTTCACCATCCATGCCCACCTGGTTTTATAATGGATATTGAGTTTATGAAGCAAGACAAATATGATACAATGTGTTAACATAATTTAATGTTAATAGCAACAAAGGAGCTTTAACAAAAATAATGCATCAATGCAGCCTCACCACCCACCAATGCAGCCTCACCAGTGCCCATCAATGCAGGCTCACCACCCACCAATGCAGCCTCACCAGTGTCCATCAATGCAGGCTCACCACCCACCAATGCAGCCTCACAGGTGCCCACCAATGCAGCCTCACCAGTGCCCCCCCCCTTTGCCTGGCCCCTACTTCCTTCCTCCACAAGAAGAAAAAAGTGCGAGCGGCAGCGGCCGTCAGCCATTTTGAATGTAAGTTAGGGTGGCCTGGGGCGCAATTGCCACCCTGCCCCCCTGCCCATGATGCTCTTAATCCGGCCCTGACTGCATGTCATTTGCCTGCATAAGCACTTTCTCTCTCTGTGTTTCTATGTGCAGAGCAGGACCTACACAGAGGTATCAGGCTACACACACTGCTAGTCTCCTATGTTTCTTGAGTCTAAAGCCTCGCACACACGGGTTGACGATCGTATACAACAGGTCGTACGAATGACCGTTGTATGCTAAATTGACCGTTAGTACGCACGATTAGAACAGCCTACGTACGACGGTCGTACAACAGCAGTTGAATAAGCAGACTAGAAAACTCTGGTAGTACCAACAAGCAGCCGTTGTATCGCGTGTACAGAGAAGTAGGTCCAACAAGTTGTACTGTGCAAAACAGATGCTCAGAAGTCATGAACGGCCGGACAAAAATTACATGCACCTGAACTTTCTCTTTATACGTTCATAACACGTCACTACGTTTGGCTTGGTCGTACGATCGCTTAGTGCATGTCAGTACACAAGATACAACAGCCAACATACGCTTTGAGCCATTCGGTAGTACGGTCGTCGACCCGTGTGTTAAGGTCTCTACACACAAGCAGTTTTTTAGTGCCGCGTTTTTTAGCGTTTTTTTGGCTCTCCATATTATTCAATGGCCCCATAAAACGTTGACATTTTTGAGCTGTAGATGGCGTCGGCGTTAGTGAGCTGAAAGTAGAACCCACGACCAGCGTGGCTGTAGCGTTTTTGACGTTGAGCCGGAAAAACTATCACTAATGCTCACTGATGCCGTACCGATGTTAACGCCAGCATTTTCAGGTTAAAAAATAGCAGAGGAATGTTTTTTTTTTAAAAAAAGTCTATTGATGCCGACGCTCACCGACGCTCACTAACGCTCAATAATGCCAATGCAAAACACAGACGAAAGCGCTGATTTTTGCCTGACGTCGGTCCCGACGTTTTGCTACTACGCCTGTGTGTATGAGCCCTAAGAAGCAAAGCCTACAGAAGGAGCTGTTACACAAACCAATGAGGGGGACTTTAATAAAGCAGCAGTCACCAGAACAGAGTGGTCTTGTGAGAGGTGCTGCACTGTGGGATTTGTAGTGCCACAGAGGAAACCTGTCATTGGACTCTGAGAGGGAAAGACTCGATTTTCCAGTGTGCTGTGCTGCAGGAAAAGCTCCCTGGAGGAATGATGCATTGTGGGAGACTTATTTAAGTGAAGGGAGGAGTTTGCTTCACTCTCTGGAGATGGCGTGGTCGATCAGTAAGGACCCTGTGTGTCTTTCACAGCGGGCTGCAGCCTGAGGACTACTTCCAGCGATCCAGCCAGCTGAATTTCCACAGTGTCCCAGCCAGGTGCGGTGCTACAGTGTTCCGGTGGGTGATCTGCAGAGCCAGCTTACAGACATCTGGGTCCATTCCAGAGCAACAGCAGACACAGCAGCAGCTGCATCGATCGTTCCTGAGAGAGATAGAGAGCTGCATAGAGTGCAGTAGAAGCCGTTTTCCCTAAAGCAAAGAGCAAGCCGATATCATCAGTTCCAGCATCACCAGCACGGCCCGAGCATCCGGACCATCTCTGTAATCGGCAGATCGAGGGGGGTGAGCAGACTGAAACCTACCTTTGAGTATGGGTGTGGCTACACGACAATAGGAAGCTGGACCGAACGGGTGATCGATCGTACAGGCTAGGGGGCTGGAGCTGGCGGCACTTTTGAAACACCATCGAGACTAGTAAAGAATACAATGCTGTTTGCAAGATGTTATTCATGTAAGAGCAATACGTTTTAATAAAGTTGAGTGTTAAGTGGTTTTACACGATTGGAGGCTGTTCTTTTTATCCTCATGTGTGGACTGCTAGTGGTACAGGCGTTTGGATATTGGTCATTCATCTGTTGGTATATGTGATGATACGAACGGAGGCATTATGCTGGACGGCATGATAGGATATCTTTATATATTAACACGCCTGTTGTAATTAGTGTCCGGTAAGCCTCTTTCCTTAGGGGTGATTATTTCTGGCACATTGGTGGAGGATCTCTGGCTCTGTGTGGATAGAACTGAATGCTGGATTTTTTTGACTCAACACTTGCGCTTATTGGACTTTATTTTTTGCACTTATTGGACTTTATTTTTTGTACATATTTGGTTTTTTGCACATATTTATTTTTAGCACATATATATTTTGTATGCACTTTATTGTATTCACTGTATAGGTATCTTATACCTTTGAGCGCTACGGTGAATGTGTGTTATGTTTATGCAATTATTTCACCTATTATATTGATACCTTTGAGTATACTCAGTTGTTTCTATCCTTCTTTTGTAAGTACAGACTCAGTCCTCCGAGTGAATTACAAAATCCGGTGCACAGGTTTTTCTTTCTTTAACAGATAATATATCCTGGAGTCAGTAATTACTACCAAGGGTTTCTTCTAAAAGTTATCTGTGCCCATTTGCAGGAATCAAGTACACTGCACGGACAGAGTTATATTGAATCCTGTATGCAGACATCATTGTTGGTAGTCATCTTTCTGACACTTGTAGTACCTCAGGAGACAAGGCCATTCAGTTAGAAAGACACTGTATACAGATGTCCTTTGCCCTTTCATCCGGATGAGGAAAATCTTGCGTTCTTCAATTAATGATCAAAGCCAGTTATGTTATTTGGGCCTGCTACCTTGGAATTTAAGTGCACCAATGAGAGTGGCTAGCTGAAGATTTCAATACGTATCTTACTTCAAGGGGATTGAAGTTACTATTGTCGTACGGCCTCACACTCAAATATCCAGTCTCTGTATATACAGTGGGTGTGTGGGCCATCCTATCAGGGAAGCTAAGATATTGACTGTTGATTTGAATACAGTGTTTGTTATTGGGCCTGTGGTGCCAGGAGACAGAAGAAAGGGATATGACACAGAGAGGGTCAGTCTTCTACTCTTCTCCTGCCTGGACTCATCGAGCCAAACTTGAGTAAAGGTAACCAATCTGGAACAGATTGCCATTTTTGTGACTTTCTTGTTATTGATGTGTTTGCTCTGCTCTTGGGGGTTATTCTAAGGTTCTGAACTCCCTGAAAGCAGCCTATATGTAATATTGAGCTATATTGCTTATAATTTCAGTTAACCACTTGCTTTATGGACAATTAAACCCCCCCCCCCCCTCCTGCCCAGACCAATTTTCGGCTTTCAGCGATGTCACATTTTGAATGACAATTACACGGTTGTGTGACGTTGTACCCAAACAAAATTTTTATCATTTTTTTCCCACAAATAGAGCTTTCTTTTGGTGATATTTGATCACCTCTGAGGTTTTTATTTTTTGCGCTATAAACAAAGAGCGACAATTTTGAAAAAAGAACAATATTTATTACTTTTTGCTATAATAAATATCCAAATATATATATATATAGATAAAAAAAATCATGTTCGGCGTATATTGATTGCTCAAAAGTTATCGCGTCTACAAACTATGAGAATTGATTTATGGCGTCTTTATTATTTTTTTTTTTTTACTGTTAATGGTGGCGATCTGCAATTTTTATCGGGACTGCGATATTGCAGCAGACATGTTGGACATTTTTGACACTTTTTTGGGACATCCATTACAGCAATCAGAAATGTAAATGTCCACTGATTACTGTATAAATGTCATTGGCAGGGGTTAACTGTGTTCCCTGCATGTGTTCTAACTGTATGGGGGCTGGGCTGGCCGGGACCAGTGACAGCGATCAGTAGATCTGTTATGTCCCCCTTCACAGAACGGAAAACTGCTGTGTTTATATCAGTATCAATGGTTATTCCACAGAAATACTACAGTAAAAACAATTTCTGTGTTTTATAATAATGTGTGTTTCTTATTGATCCTTGCACTCACACTATTGCCAGGTGTGCCAGAGGGGACTGAGGCTGTTACTGGGGTTGAGAGGCAGAGGAACGGACTGAACATACTAAAGCGGCTCCTACGCTGTGTCCTACACACAATTGCAGCAAGTCCGCATTGCATGACTCAAGGTCAACTTTCTTTGCAAACATTCAGCAAGTCTACTGCAAGTTCTGGTTCAGTTATGTTGTGCAATAGTCATCCCACCACAAGGGGCACTGTGACTTGCTGAGCTCTTGCTGTAGGCTCACCACTGCAACTTTGCTCTTGCTACAGACTTGCCACGCAAATTTCCCACACATTGGAAAAGTGTTGACTAGAACTTGTGCTTCGAGTGCTCTGAACAACTTGCCAGTGAAAATGTGCAGCAAGTTCACAGACTTACAATTCAATACTGCCACAAATTTGTGGCAAGATATCCTTGCTATCTTGGTCAGCATCTGCAATTGATTGGCTGCAGCTGCTGACCGACAAAAGATCTCCAGCATGTTTCTTTGACAAAAGTTGATTAAGTCAAACAATCAACTTCTGTTCAGCAGAGACGGCCACACACATATTCAGTCCCTGCTGAACTGGCCAAAGTTTCATTTATGGCGGCTTTAGCTACAGAGGTGATTTTAATGTCTAATGGACCATTCTGATCTATGAGTTGCAGTAATGCACACCAAATCCAACTTGGAAATCCTGAAACTTCACTTGAAATTGCACAATTTCAAAATCATATGGGAATTCATTTCTGATAGACATCATGATATAGGCTAAGTGGTTAGTACTTCTGCCTAGCAGCACTAAGGTTGTCAGTTTGAATCCCAACCACAGCACTTCCTGCCTGGAGTTTGCATGTTCTCCCTGTGCCTGTGTGAATTTCCTCCCACACTCCAAAGACATGCTGGTAGATTATTGGCTCCAGGGCCATCTTTAACACAGGGCAAAAGAGGCAGCTGCCCCCGGCCCAGTCGTTTTTGTGGCGCCCAAGGCAGGTTCACCTTGAGCTTGCACTGCCTGAAAATAGTTGATAAGTGGATTCGAGGGGGCCCAAGAAAATTTTTATTGAGGTCTTCCTGTATCCTGTTGTGAAGTTATTGTCCTGCTTAGCTTTGTATCATCAGCAAACACTGATATAGATGATACCCAAAGTTTTAGCGCCACCCCAACGGCATGTAATAATGATAATAATATAATAGTCATTTACCAAGTGAACTTACAAAGCTTAATCAAATTAAACACAAAATCCATAAGTGTCCATAAAAAATATTAAAAATCAACCGTTGATATAAATAATCATAAGTGTCCATAAAAAATATTAGTGAAAATCAACCGTCAATATAATAGATGACCATAAGTGTCCATAGAAAATTATTGAAAATCAACCATTGATCTAATGAAGTGACCATAGGTGCTCTTCGGTGAAATAAAATAAATCAATGCAAATGGGTGCAAAAAACGTGCCAGGTGCCAGGATCCCTCTTGTGTCCCCACTCACCAAAGCGAATCGACCCACTGCTTTTAAGTCAGCAGGTCAGATGGGCTAGATAGTGGTGAACGATGGTTCCCGGCTGAACACTGCACCAGATAAGTAGGGCTCCTTTCCCAACTGATGGCCGACCTTAATGTCTCAAAAGAGCAGAGGGACAACCATAGTGCATACCGTACAAAACAAGATTTATTGCGCATGAAAAGAAATTCACTTACAGAATGAAGACTTTAAAATTGCATCAATAGCACAGCGTGCAGACAATATGGTAGCATCCGCCTCTCCTACGCCGCCGCCGGGCGTGATGCAATCGGCTACGAAGGACCGGAAGTGACTTCATTAGATCAATGGTTGATTTTCAATAATTTTCTATGGACACTTATGGTCATCTATTATATTGATGGTTGATTTTCACTAATATTTTTTATGGACACTTATGATTATTTATATCAACTGTTGATTTTTAATATTTTTTATGGACACTTATGGATTTTGTGTTTAATTTGATTAAGCTTTGTAAGTTCTCTTGGTAAATCACTATTATATTATTATCATTATTACATGCCGTTGGGGTGGCACTGAAACTTTGGGTATCATCTATTCCGGCTTATTGCCGTTATTACAGCAGCCCCCCTGGGGAGGTAGGAATTAAAGAACACCCCCCCCAAATCACCCACTAAACACTCTTTAGCACTTAGATTTATAATTTGTCTTGGTGCAATCAGTTTTTCTAATTATCAAACACTGATATAGAGCTATTTATACCAACCTCTATATCATTTATGTTAAACGGGATTGGTCCCAGGACAGAGCCTTAGGGTACCTCACTTATAACTGCTGACCATTCAGAAGATACGCTATTTATCAGCACCCTCTGGACGTGCCCCTGTAACCAGCTTTCTATCCAGGTATATACTCTATCGTCAACGCCAACAGATCTCAGTTTGTGGATTAAATGTTTATGGTAGACAGTGTCAAATGCTTGGCGAAGTTTAGATACACTACATCCTTTATCCAGATTATAGCTTGCTTCCTCATAGAATGTTAATAGGTGTGTTTGGCAAGAATTATCTTTATTAAATCCATAATGATACTATTTTGTTTGCAAATTCCTGGATATGGTCCCTTCAATAATTTACAAACTATTGATGTAAGGCTGACTGGCCTGCAGTTTGCAGGTATATATCTTGGCCCATTCTTGAATACTGGTACCATGTTGACTTTACACCAATCCACTGGTACCATTCCAGTAAGTAAGCTTTCCTTAAAGCGATACTAAAGGTTCAGTTCTTTTTCTTAAATTAACAAACATTTTATATTTGCCTCCTCTGTGCAGTGGTTTTGCACAGAGTGACCCCGATTCTCTTCTTCTGAGGTCCCCCAGTGGCGCTCCTGGCTCCTCCTCTTCTCGAGTGCCCTGTCAGGGAAGCGCTTTCCCTGGGGGTACCCGTGCGGTTAGGCTCCGGAGCCCTGCTGCTGCATCCATTGACACAGACAGCAGGACTCGGCCCTGCCCCTGGCTCCCACATCACTGGACGTGATTGACAGCAGTGAGAGCCAATAGCTCCCTTGTTATCAATCTATCCAATGAGGACTGGAGCCTGCGACTGGAGGTGCTAAGCTTGTCCCTGACGCGGTAACGATCAAGTTCAGGTAAGTAAAAGGGGGCTCTGGGGGGCTGCTGCAACAGAAAAGTTTTTTTTCACCTTAATGCATAGAATGTATTAAGGTGAAAACCCGTGAGGGTTTACAACTCCTTTAAAAATGATGGTTTACCAATGACCTGGCTAAGTTTATTTGGTAAAACAAACAGTTATTTCTTTAGAGCAGTGGTTCTCAACGCCGGTCCTTAGGACCCACCAACAGGCCAGATTTTAAGTATCACCTTGGGGAGATGCAAACTAGAATACTGCGATCACTGAGCAGCAAATGATATCACCTGTGATGTATTTCAGTTATCCTGCAAACCTGGCCTGTTAGTGGGTCCCGAGGACAGGAGTTGAGAACCACTGCTTTAGAGCAAAAAAACGTAGCAATCTACTACAAAGTTTGGTAAAATTCCTGCAATGTACATTGACCATCCAGAGGGGATTTTTTTTGGAATTGTTTTTGTTTATGGAACCTTTTCTCACATGCAATTTAGAATTACAGCTGCACTTTAACCACTTCAGAACTGCGCTATAGCTGATAGACGGCTACAAAGCGGCTCTATTATTCTGGGAGGGCGTCCATGGACGTTCTCCCAGAACCACATCCCCCGCACATGCCTTTCAGACACAGCTGACCACAGATCGCTGTAAAGGGTCAGTCATAGCGGCCCTTTACCATGTGATCAGCTGTGTCCAATCTCAGCTGATCACATATAAACAAACTTGCCGGTTATCAGCATTCCTTTCCTCACGCGCTGTCGCAGCAAGAATAGAGGATAGCCAATAAACAGCAAGTATGACAGGGGGCATGTACACAGATATTCATGGCAAAAATGGGGTGAAAGTGCCCGGTATTAAAGTGATTAATCTGAGCTTTACACATTGGTTTGCAGCTAGATTCAGCAGGTTCCTGTCTTTCTGAATAGGATCACAATATATTGTTATGTTATCCTTGGCTAGGCATCTTCTCCACTGAATTTGTGCAAGGCTGAATTGAGTTTTGTGAGGTTGCACTAAAAATTAATATAATAACTATAAGGATTTAGCTAGCATTGTAGTCGGGGTGAAAATAAAACCCACTCAGCAGCAAAGCTGTTTCTGCAAATTTCAATGCCTGATTGTCGGCAATGTTCTGGAAACATAATAGAACTGCATGTAATAATACATATTAATGAAAAAATAGTAACAAAGGGTTGCTGCACACAGTCACCAATTATAATGCTATATGATCATTTAGAATTGTCATAATGAATTAAAAACAGCATAACAGAAAGGATTCACAGAGTAGATGTCTAGCTGAACCTGTATTTAGCAATGGTCAGTGGCAGTCAGCAAAAGTGTTTTGTTAAGTCCCAATTATACTTTGAGAAAAAACAAACAAACAAATGGACCCCCCCCCCCCCTTGTTGGAAAAAGCAACATCATGTAATATACTGTGTACTATAAACTATATTTACAGTCAGGTCCATAAATATTGGGACATCACCACAATTCTAATGTTTTTAGCTCTATACACCACCACAATGGATTTGAAATGAAACGAATAAGATGTGCTTTAACTGCAGGCTTTCAGCTTTAATTTGAGGGTATTTACATCCAAATCAGGTGAACGGTGTAGGAATTACAACAGTTTGTATATGTGCCTCACACTTTTTAAGGGACCAAAAGTAATGGGACGTTTGACAACATTAAGGATG
>BLSH010397631.1:40308-52593 GCA_018402905.1 Glandirana rugosa | reverse complement strand
CACTGTTTAGCAGCCTCAATCCACGCCCCACACTATATAAAGGCGCTTGTACAGTGGCTCTATGTAGGGTGTGAATAACATGGAGAGATAGTCAGCTTAGCTAGTGACGTGCAGGCAGTTCAGTGTAGCTAGTGATTATTGTGAAAAAAATATTAAATAAATAGATAGATAGCGAGATAGGGTGATCTATATACAGTCAGATAGTACAGGCAGTTCAGTGTACAGTGAAATCTATACTAGATAGATAGATACAGTCAGGTCCATAAATATTGGGACATCAATACAATTCTAATCTTTTTGGCTCTATACACCACCACAATGGATTTGAAATGAAACAAACAGGATGTGCTTTAACTGCAGACTTTCAGCTTTAATTTGAGGGTATTTACATCCAAATCAGGTAAACGGTGTAGGAATTACAGCAGTTTGTTTATGTGCCTCCCAATTTTAAGGGACCAAAAGTAATGGGACAATTGGCTGCTCAGCTGTTCCATGGCCAGGTGTGTGTTATTCCCTCATTATCCTATTTACAAGGAGCAGATAAAAGATCCAGAGTTCATTTCAAGTGTGCTATTTGCATTTGGAATCTGTTGTTGTCAACTCTCAATATGAGATCCAAAGAGCTGTCACTATCAGTGAAGCAAGCCATCATTAGGCTGAAAAAACAAAACAAACCCATCAGAGAGATAGCAAAAACATTAGGTGTGGCCAAATCAACTGTTTGGAACATCCTTAAAAAGAAAGAATGCACCGGTGAGCTCAGCAACACCAAAAGACCCGGAAGACCACGGAAAACAACTGTGCTGGATGACCGAAGAATTCTTTCCCTGGTGAAGAAAACTCCCTTCACAACAGTTGGCCAGATCAAGAACACTCTCCAGGAGGTATGTGTATGTGTGTTAAAGTCAACAATCAAGAGAAGACTTCACCAGAGTGAATACAGAGGGTTCACCACAAGATGTAAACCATTGGTGAGCCTCAAATACAGGAAGGCCAGATTAGAGTTTGCCAAACAACATCTAAAAAAGCCTTCACAGTTCTGGAACAACATCCTATGGACAGATTAGACCAAGATCAACGTGTACCAGAGTGATGGGAAGAGAAGAGTATGGAGAAGGAAAGGAACTGCTCATGATCCAAAGCATACCACCTCATCAGTGAAGCATGGTGGTGGTAGTGTCATGGCGTGGGCATCTAAGGCTGTTAATGGAACTGGTTCTCTTGTATTTATTGATGATGTGACTGCTTACAAAAGAAGCAGGATGAATTCTGAAGTGTTTCGGGAAATATTATCTGCTCATATTCAACCAAATGCTTCAGAACTCATTGGACGATGCTTCACAGTGCAGATGGACAATGACCTGAAGCATACTGCAAAAGCAACCAAAGAGTTTTTTAAGGTAAAGAAGTGGAATGCTATGCAATGGCCATGTCAATCACCTGACCTGAATCCGATTGAGCATGCATTTCACTTGCTGAAGACAAAACTGAAGGGAAAATACCCCAAGAACAAGCAGGAACTGAAGACAGTTGCAGTAGAGGAGTGTCACCAGGGATGAAACCCAGCATCTGGTGATGTCTATGCATTCAAGACTTCAGGCTGTAATTGACTGCAAAGGATTTGCAACCAAGTATTAAAAGTGAAAGTTTGATTTATGATTGTTAATCTGTCCCATTACTTTTGGTCCCTTAAAAAGTGGGAGGCACATATACAAACTGTTGTAATTACTACACCATTCACCTGATTTGGATGTAAATACCCTCAAATTAAAGCTGAAAGTCTTCAGTTAAAGAACATCTTGTTCATTTCATTTCAAATCCATTGTGGTGGTGTATAGAGCCAAAAAGATTAGAATTGTATCAAAATCCCAATATTTATGGACCTGACTGTATATGCATTATACCTTTCTATCTAGCAGGTGGCACTTCAGAATGATAATGTGCATTCTATGGTACAAAGTAATAACAGGATGTATTGTCTGCATCCAAGTGCATGTACTTGTATCCTCCTGCTTCCTGTAAGATATGTTCTGCCATTCTCCATGAAAGCGGAAGTAAACCCATCGATTTGATAGTGTCAAAAAAGAGTTAATATTCCCGGCATGCCGGAAATGCTAGCTGTCTCCTTGGTTGTGCTCTCAACCAAACTATCAAACCATCCAATAGCTGGTGTCATAATGGTCACATGTGCAGCATCATGGCAGGTTAAGATTAAACAGAGGCTAAGATGTCAGCTTCCTTGACTGAAAACGATAGGAGGGTTTACTCCCACTTGAAGAGTAAAGCATATTGCTGTATACAATAAGCTTCCAGGCATTATTTCAATACTCTGCACGATACCCCTCCCCAGCAGCTCTTGAAAATGAAACTGCATCTCCAGTGGTGTCAGAGGTGCTCCAAAAAGGAAAGGGGATCCAAGCCTAGAGCTGATCTTTAAAGTGTATCGATGGTCAACATGCAAAAGCTTATGAAAGTTTTTACAGTCATGTGACGAAACGCGTCGGAAAATTACGTCAGGCACATCCTAGAAACCAAAATATTCATTCTTCGATCTTGGATTCTGTTTTTTGTGCTTCCCTATACATGTGAGCACCTTTTTATATAATAAACAGCTGACTTTTGAATCTGCTGCACTATAGTGGAGATTTTCTGATTTTAAAGGAGAGCTGGAAGAGGAGGAGAGTTTTATAACATGCGATATCTGGCCCCAGGATGCGAGGGCAATAGGTTTGTATAAGAGTATATAGACATATGGCACATGGTGAGAAAGGTACATGAAGCTGGCTTGTCCAAATGTGTGTTTGCATACCTCAAGCAACTCAGTTTGTGGCGTGTGTGCAGAAAAGGCTTCTTTCGCATCATTCTCCCAATACGGTTTCTCCCTGTGCAAAGTGCGCTGAATTGTTGAACAATGCACAATGACATCATCTGCAGCAAGTTGATGTTGTAGGTCTTTGGAGGTGGTCTGTAGGCAGGGCCATCTTTAGTATTGATTGGACCCTGGGCAAATATTTTCTTAGTCCCCCCCCATGCAATTTCACTCTCCACCTGCTCTGAGACATACAATAAATAGCAACTAGACTCAAAATCAGTTTACTGAATCAGATCAGCAATGATTTTGATTGGTTGCCAGAGGTTACAGCATATCATTGCCGCCTATTGTCTGGTTGCTAGAGGTTACAGCACATGCTTTCTGCTTGTTTGGTTGCTAGAGATTACTGCACATAATTACTGGCCACATATTGGTTGCTAGAGATTACTGTACATCATTACTGCTCACTCATTGGTTGCTAGAGATTACTGCACATAATTACTGCCCACAGATTGGTTGCTAGAGGTTACAGCACATCATCTCCTCACTGCCTGCTCACCATGGACTGGGGAGCGCAAAGTCGCTTTCCTGACACCACAGAAATCTGCTGCCCTTTAGCAGATACACAGAAGTGCCATCAATTATCAATGACACCCTCATGCATCTGCTGACATGTGCTGTGGACTTTCAAGCATGCTTTTGTCTCCCCAGTGGGCAGCATTCAGGATAGGTGATGGTGAGTATGTCCTCAGGGGGGCATGATATACATATGAATGCCACCTTTGTTTACATATCAGTGCCGGTTATTTACATGTAAACATAGGGCTGCAGGTGAGTCATCTGTACACAACAATAGGGCAGAGCTGGGCAGCATTAGTAGCAGCACTTCACACTGAGATATCGGGACACAGCACAGGTCTAAAATTTCAAGGAACAAGGGAATTTAAACCAGGACAGTTGGCAAGTATGAGGCAGCTGCTTTGGGCCCCACAACAATGACAGGGCCCAGGGGAGCTGCCCCTTTTGCCCTGCCTTAAAGACGGCCCTGTCTGTAGGCTGTTTTTGACCGTTCTCACCATCCTTCGCCTTTGCCTCTCCAATATTTTATGTGGCCTACCACTTCTGGCCTTAACAAGAACTGTGCCTGTGGTCTTCCATTTCCTCACTATGTTCCTCACAGTGGACACTGACAGCTTATATCTCTGCGATAACTTTTTGTAGCCTTCCCCTAAACCATAATGTAGAACAATCTTTGTTTTCATGTCATTTGAGAGTTGTTTTGAGGTCCCCATGTTGCCACTCTTCAGAGGAGAATCAAAGATAACAACAACCTGCAATTGGCCATCTTAAATACGTTTTCTCATGATTGGATACACCTGTCTATGAAGTTCAAGGCTTAATGAGCTCACCAAAAGAATTGTGCATTCCATTTAGTCAGTGCTAAGTAGTTACAGGTATTTAAATCAACAGAATGACAAGGGTGCCTACATTTATGCACCTGTCTAATTTCGTTTTGATGCATATTGCACATTTTCTGTTAATCCAATAAACCTAATTTCACTACTAAAATATTACTGTGTCCTTCAGTTATTTGATAGATCAAAATGAAATTGCTGATCCAAACACCCAAATATTTATAAATGACAATCATGGAAATTGTCAGGGGTTCCTAAACTTTTGCATACAACTGTAAAGTAAAAAAGATAAATGAATAACAATCTCAAAAAGTACTTAATAAATAAGATCAATTTAAAAAACAAAACACCATAAATTAATATGTGTGCATATAAATTGAATATCAATCTCAGAATGTCCTTGTGAAAGATACAGTATCTCACAAAAGTGAGTACACCCCCTCACATTTTTGTAAATATTTTATTCTATCTTTTCATGTGACAACACTGAAGAAATGACACTTTGCTACAATGTAGTGAGTGTACAGCTTGTATAACAGTGTAAATTTGCTGTCCCCACAAAATAACTCAACACACAGCCATTAATGTCTAAACCGCTGGCAACAAAATTAAGTACACCCCCAAATGAAAATATCCAAATTGGGAACAAAGTGTCAATATTTTGTGTGGTCACCATTGTTTTCCAGCACTGCCTTAACCCTCTTGGGCATTGCGTTCACCAGAGCTTAACAGGTGTCCTCTGGAGTCCTCTTCCCCTCCTCCATGACGACATCACAGAACTGGTGGATGTTAGAGACCTTGCACTCCTCCACCTTCCATTTGAGGATGCCCCACAGATGCTCAATAGGGTTTAGGTCTGGAGACATGCCAGGCCAGTCCATCACCATTATCCTCAGCTTCTTTAGCAAGGCAGTGGTCATCTTAGAGGTGTGTTTGGGGTTGTTATCATGTTGGAATACTGCCCTGCGGCCCAGTCTCTGAAGGGAGGGGGATCATGCCCTGCTTCAGTATGTCACAGTACATGTTGGCATTCATGGTTCCCTCAATGAACTGTAGCTCCCCTGTGCCGGCAGCACTCATACAGCCCTAGACCATGACACTCCCACCACCATGCTTGACTGTAGGCAGAGGCGGTTCAAGGCTTTGCGAGGCCTTATGCAAAACCTAGACATGAGGCCCTACTCATGCCCATAATGGGAAAGATAATTAAAGCGATGAAAAAATTACCTTTATAAATTGCATATATTAAGAGCTTTAAAGTGCTGGTGTCAGTACTCTCTATCTCAGTGCTGGTGTCAGTGTCAAATTAGGTGGTTGCGAGGCCCCTGTGAGTGTGAGGCCTTAGGCGACCGCCTAATTTGCCTAGTTAGAGAGTCTCCTCTGACTGTAGGCAAGACACATTTGTCTTTTTACTCCTCACCTGGTTTTCGCCACACACGCTTGACACCATCTGAACCAAATAAGTTTATCTTGGTCTTATCAGACCACAGGACATGGTTCCAGTAATCCATGTCCTTAGTCTGCTTGTCTTCAGCAAACTGTTTGCGGGCTTTCTTGTACATCATCTTTAGAAGAGGCTTTCTTCTGGGACGACAGCCATGCAGACCAATCTGATGCAGTGTGGGGCGTATGGTCTGAGCACTGACAGGCTGACCTCCCACCCCTTCAAGCTCTGCAGCAATGCTAGCAGCACTCATACATCTATTTCACAAAGACAACCTCTGGATATGATGCTGAGCATATGCATGCAACACCTTTGGTTGACCATGGCGAGGGTTGTTTGGAATGGAACCTTTCCTGTTAAACCACTGTATGGTCTTAGCCATTGTGCTGCAGCTCAGTTTTAGGGTCTTGGCAATCTTCTTATAGCCTAGATCATCTTTATGTAGAGCACTAATTCTTTTTTTTCAGATCCTCAGAGAGTTCTTTGCCATGAGGTGCCATGTTGAACTTCAAGTGACCAGTATGAGAGAGTGAGAGTGATAACACCAAATCTAACACACCTGCTCCTCATTCACACCTGAGACCTTGTAACACTAGGGAGTCACATGACACCAGGGAGGGAAAGTGGCTCATTTACCCAATGTGGACATTTTCACTCAGGGGTGTATTCACTTTTGTTGCCAGCGGTTTAGACATTAATGGCTGTGTGTTGAGTTATTTTGAGGGGACGGCAAATTTACACTGTTATACAAGCTGTACACTCACTACTTTACATTGTAGCAAAGTGTCATTTCTTTAATGTTGTCATATGAAAAGATAGAATAAAATATTTACAAAAATGTGAGGAGTGTACTCACTTTTGTGAGATACTGTATATAAACTAATCTCACAGATGTAACAGTCCTCTCAGAGGTTGGAAATGGCAGGTAGAGATAGCCAGAGATTCAGCAACATGCCCAGTCCTCCACTTAACAGGTGCTTAAATCCACCACCAAATTAGTGAACCGCTTACCAGAAGTAAGCTGACTTAGTGCCTTTGGCTTCTCACCCAGCCTAGGTCCCTAGCAGGGTAGAATCCACCTTTCACCAGCAGACACCTCATGAATATTAGATCCCTTGTATCCACTTTGTCTCAAATGATGTACGGCGTCCACATAGAATAAAGGCTCAAGATAGTGTAATAACATTTACACATTTATTGATAAAATAAGTAATGCACTTATATCAAATAGCAGATAAGTAGACGTGTTTAAAAGTAAGCTGGCCGGGGATAGGACGACGTCTGTGTTGAGACGAAACGTACGTCGGGAGAACGCGCTGACATCACTGCTTACCAGTTTTGTGTATACCCGTGGATCGGGAACGCTGAGCCGGCTGGCTTACTTTTAAACACGTCTACTTATCTGCTGTTTGATGTAAGTGCATTACTTATTTTATCAATAAATGTGTAAATGTTATTACACTATCTTGAGCCGTTTTTCTATGTGGACGCCTTACATCATTTCAGATGAAGGGATCCAATATTCGTGAGGTGTCTGCTGGTGAAAGGTGGATTATACCCTGTTGGCTGGGTGAGAAGCCAAAGGCGCTAACTCAGCTTAATTCTGGTAAGCGGTTCACTAATTTTGTGGTGGATTTAAAGTGGTTGTCAGCCCGTGACAATCACTTTAACCTACAGGTAAATCTAAAAGGCTTACCTGTAGGTTCCCTGCATATCTCCCAAACCTGCACGGTTTAGGAGATATGCAGTGTACTTGCATGTGCCCATGTCAATGGGCACATGCGCAGTGAAGAAATGGCCTCCATGCCGTTCCTTCACTGAGATCATGCCGTGACGTCACGTGACTCTGGCCAGTCACAGAGCCCCGGAAGGAAGAGGGGCAGAATATGGACGCGGCCTGGAGCGGGGACATCGATGGACATTGCGGGCTTCCAATGCAGGTAAGTGGCACATAATGGGCTAATATGCGATGCATACTAGCCCATTATGCTTTTACATTACAGGGGCATATAGAGGAAGTAAAACCCTTCAGGGTTTGCTTCCTCTTTAAGCACCTGTTAAGTGGAGGACTGGGTGTTTTGCGGAATCTCTGGCTATCTCTACCTGACATTTCCAACCTCTGAGAGGACTGTTACATCTATGAGATTAGTCTATATATCTTTTACAAGGGCATTCTGAGATTGATATCTAATTTATATATATATGCACACATATTCATTTATGGTGTTTGGTTTTGTTTTTGAAATTGATCTTATTTTTGCACAAGTACTTTTTGAGATTGCTATTCATTTATTTTTTTACTTTATATGCACATATATTTATTTATAGTGTTTTATAATTTATAACACTAGCGCAGCCCCCTTTTTTTGCATAATTTACGACATGTACTAGTATTGAGGACATTGGGTTTCAGCTGTTTGGGATTCTGGGCAACAGCACCGTATACACCCCCTTTATAATATATAAGGACTTTATATATGGACTTTATGTGTCTTTTAGTGTTGCAATTGTGTTATAATATTTTTTATTCTATACCAGAATTGTGCTAGCAGCTTCATCTTTATCCTTTATCAGTACATATCATTTATTAGCACGGGTGCATTGTGTTTTTTTATCTTTAGTAAATCAACCCCATTGCAAAAATGTGAAAAACAAACAGGCATGTAGACCGGCTAAAAAACACAAAGTAGCGTCATATTCCACAGGTATTTCGGTGCTTGGACCCAGATAAGACAGGAGGAAAAGATGGCTGGCCGGCCGGCCAGCTGTCGGTGACCAACTGTGTATAATCCTGAACGTGCCAAAAGTGCCAAAGACCGGAAGCCGATGTCCGGCTACACCGGAAGTGACGTCAATGATCGTGTCAGCCAATAGGGTGACGCGTTTCAATGCATTGCCGCATTTTCCTCAGAGGGTCTAAGAGAAATGCGGCGATGCATTGAAACGCGTCACCCTTTTGGCCGACACGATCATTGACATCACTTCCGGTTCCGCCAGACATCTGGCTTCCGGTCCTCAGCACTTGTGCGGTTCAGGATTATACACAGTTGGTCACCGACAGCTGGCCGGCCAGCCAGCCATCTTTTCCTCCTGTCTTATCTTGATCCAAGCACCGAAATACCTGTGGAATATGACACTACTGTCCGGTTTTTAGCCGGTCTACATGCCTGTTTGTTAGAACCTTTGTGAGTACCTTATTGGCTCTTTGTTTTTAATAAATGATTGTTGGATATACTGCACTTAGGTCTGGCGCACTTTGTTCCCTTCTTCTTTCCACAGAGCTGCTTATACTCTCCTGGTTGCTGCCCCTATCTGCTGGCATATCACAACATAATTTTTACATACTTGAGGACTTTTGAAAGGACTATATCCAAAAAGGACTATATTCTGAATTTGTTAAGTGTTTTGACCATAACGAACTTGCTCCATACCGTTGTCCCTCACTACTGGCGCCTTTCTTTACTGTACAAAAATTTGCACCTGACTGGTCCAAAAGCGGAGTTCCACTCATTTTTTTGTTTATTAAAAGTCAGCAGCTACAAAAAGTAACTCACCTGTCTCCCGGTCCAGCGATGGCTGCCCCCGAAGCCTCGCTCGTCTCCCCCTCCTCCCAATGGTCCCGCCATTCCTAGTGTGGGCACCCGGCCCAGCTTCACGGCCGGGCACGCATTACACATGCGCGAGTCGCGCTGCGCATTCCTACTGGCCAGGCAATCTTCTGGGACCTGCGACGTGTAGAAGATTGCCAGGAGGGAGGGGCCATCTAGGAGGAGAGGAGAAGTAGCCTAGGCGGTCCAGAGGCGGAAGGTGGAATAGGGACACCCCCCCCCCCAAAAAAAATGACATGCCAAATGTGGCATGTAAGGGGGTGAGGAGTGCTTAAAGCGGAAGTTCCATTTTTGGGTGGAACTCCGCTTTAAGGGCATGAGCACACACAAGAAAAACAAGAACACAGAAAAAAACACATCAACCCTCCTGTAGGTTCCTTGCCTACATGCTGAACAGTAGAATTAAAAAAATACTCCTCCATGCACTGGTATCTGTCTGATAACAAAACTCCTAAAAGGCTTAATCTAGTAGACTTTAAAAATGACTGTAGATTGCATGTATTTCGTTTTTTTGGCAAGCCCTTGGGGTATGATTTTGCGTTTGCCCCACGTTATTAATTTGCCGTCACTATAGGAAGCCAGCAAATAACAATGAATCATTGTCATTTTTACTGAGACTGCAGTATTATCCACTGTCAATGTCATTTGAAAACAAGGTGCTCTGTAAATTGAATATTGATTTTTAATAATTAAAGTTATGTTTCAAACGACTGTTGCAGCCCTGCTCTTCTCCCTATCCCACCCCAGGGATTTTTTTTTCCGGTTCACTGTTCTCGAGCGGCTTTAACTAGATACTGAGCGCGTGCCATTGAATTAAAATGCACAGCTGACTTTTTTTTTTCCCTCTTCCTGTAGATATTATCCCGAGCCATTAGAATAACTCTACAAAATGAGGCATTGAATTATCCATTATGACAATAATACTATAGCAGCGTCATTTATCAATTAGAATATGCATCCTCAATGACAGCTTGCTATTAACATGAATATTAAATCAAGACCAGTAGCCGAACTGCTGCTGTGCACGTCAATCAGTGGCATCATTGAAGCGGATGCCTCACGCTGACAAATATTCAGGGGAAAATAAAATAATAATAAATAAAACCGGCTTTTCTCGCATTTGTGTAGATGGAGGGCCGCTATCTTGCCAGATAAATTTTGCTTTTCCACTTCATTTTTTTGCGATAAAATATTATTTTCTGGAACCTGTAGCATAAACAGAGCCTGTTTGTCTAAGAATTAAATGGAAATAATGGGCGCATCATTCCACATTACAGACTGTGGCCATACTGTCACACATTTTTAGAGTCTAAAAAATAAGGAATGTTGGGTTCCCACTGGAAAAATGACGCCACCTCGGTGGGAAGAAGAGTTTGCAACTTGATTGATTTTTTTCAGTTTCTCAAAATGTGACTGTTAGATTGAGAATAGTTACTTAAAATCAAAAAAAAAAAGGAATAACAAACATGTCATACTTACCTGCTCTGTGCAGTCTTTTTGCACAGAGCAGCCCAGATCCTCCTCTTCTTGGGTCACCCGCCAATGCTCCTGGTCCCTCCCTCCTGCCAAGTGCCCCCAGAGCAAGCAGCTTGTAATGGGGGCACCTGTTCAGGCTCGTTCCCAAGCCGCAGCTCTGCTTGTCCATTTACACACAGAGCCGCAGCTTGGCCCTTCCCCCCTCTCTCCTCATTGGCTCACTGGCTTTGACTAACAGCAGTGGGAGCCGATGGCTCTTGCTGCTGTCTTAGCCAATGAGGAGGGAGAGTCCTGGGAGAGATGAGGCTTTCATGTACATCGCTGCAGCAAGATCTGACTCAGGTAAGTATTGGGGGGCTGCTACACAGAGAAGATTTTTTTTTTTACCTTAAAATGTAAAAAACCTTCAGCCTTTACAACCACTTTAAGGTGGAACACTTCCCCGTCCTCAATCAGAAATACAGGATTTTTTTTTTTTTACATGTTTTTGATTTTTTTTATTTTTTTTTATCTATGACCTGACCCCCGCTGCCATTCCTAGGCCATAATGACGTGTCACTGGTCCTGCAGCCTCCTTGGGATACTTACATCACATCACCCAGGAGGCTGCAGGATATATCTAAATTGCAATAATCCAACCTCATCACAACACCTCTACCATCACATTCGGTTTCTCATGGGCCAAAATCTTTCTCTGCTGGCCCAGCCAATATACGCCTGAAAATGCAAGCTCTAATCTTTGCTTTGGGTGCCATCATTGTTCTGGCACTGCCTGTTAGGTAATACTCTCGAGAAAAATATCCTGCTGTAAAGTATTATCTACTGTCCTTTCTGTGTTTGCGTCTAGTTCCTGGGGAAGGGGGCAATGATTAGACATGTGTGTGTTTAGTTCCAAATTCGTTTTTTAACTAATTTCAACAAATTAGTTAATTCGGAAATATCCGAATTAGCGAAAACCTGTTTAATGAATTTTTCAGAATATTCAAGAATTCGAAAATTCGGAAATTTGAAAATCAGAAATAATAACTAACTAATAATAACTTCACTATTACTAACTATTAAATGATAGGTGTTGGAATTTCCTTTCAAATTCGGCTGTTAGTGAATGTAACAAATACGAATTAATGCGAAGTTACGAATTAACCCGAAATAACGAATGCCGTATCTAAACGAATGAAACGTAACAAACTATTAAAAATAAATAACAATAATAATAAAAATGTTTTATTATTATTATTTATTAATAATTTGTTCCGTTACATTTGTTTCGATGTGGCATTCATTATTTCGTAACTTTGGATAAATTCATATTCGCTACGTTCACTAACAGCCAAATTTGAAAGGAAATTACAATACCTATAATTTAATAGTTGGATAAAGGCAGAAGAGATCATTATCACTTCAATAATAATCAATCAATAATAAAGACTAAAAGTTTAAAGGCTTAAAAGCTTAAGAACTTATAAGACTTTTTAAGTAATTTGTCCAAAAGCGATTAAGCCTATAAAGGCTTAATTGATTAAACAACTT
>BLSH010397631.1:11644-26378 GCA_018402905.1 Glandirana rugosa | reverse complement strand
GCTGCTCTGAACATTTATCAGCGCAGCCACCCTCAGGATCACCCCACTGGACCACCAGGGAGCCGGATCAAGACCCCCAGGGAGCCCTCCCCCCCGGACATCAAACAGAGGCTGCCCAGGACCACCAGGCAAGGACCACAGAGGCCGCCCAGGACCACCAGGGAGCCCCCACTAGACCACCAGGTAAGGGCATTATTGTGCACTGTAGGGATGGCACTGTGCCCATGTATGATGCCTGCCAGTGCCATCCCTAACAGTGCTTGTTGTACCTGTGCCCACCACTGCCTCCTATAAGTGCCCACCCGTGTCACCTAAAAGTGCCCACCTGTGCCACCTAAAAGTGCCACCTGTCAGTGCCCATCAGTGCCCAGTGCCACTTACCAGTGCCGCCTATGAATGTCCATCAGTGCCGCATATTAGTGCCACGTATCAGTGCCTGTAAGTGTTGCTTGTCAGTGCCGCCCATCAGTGCTGTATATGTGCCCCATCATCAGTGCAACCTTATTAGTGCCACCTCATCAGTGCCAATCTGTACTGCCTCATCAGTGCCCATCAGTGTAGCCTCATCAGTGCCCATCAGTGTAGCCACATCAGTGCCCGTCAGTGAAGGAGAAAATGTACTTTATACAAAGTTTTGTGACAGAAACAAAGAAAAATTTTGTTTTTTTTCAAAATTTTCGGTCTTTTTTTTTTCTATAGCGCAAAAAATAAAAACCGCAGGGGTGATCAAATACCACCAAAAGAAAGCTCTATTTGTGGGAACAACATGACAAAAAGTTTGTTTGGGTGCAGCGTCGCTCGACCGCGCAATTCTCATTCGAATCGCAACAGCACTGAAAGCTGAAAATTGGTGTGGTAGGGAAGTGTTCTAAGTGCATGGTATTGAAGTGGTTAAATATGTTGCTGGCAATACAAAAATGTAAAAAAAAAAAATGGCACGGGGAGCCCCCTCCCCCAAAATCCATACCAGACACTTATCCAAGCATTCAGCCCAGCAGGTCAGGGATGGGGGGGGGTGAACAAGTGCCCCCTCTTGAACCATACCAGACCACATGCCCTCAACATGGGGGGGGGGTGCTTCGTGATGTCACTGGCCGAACTTCACGCTGAGCGCTCCACAAATTCGGGTGTTTGCCGAACAGGTGTTTGCCGAACTTTTGCTTGACTCAAACTATTTGCCCAACTCTATTACTGGCCAGCTCCCCAGGTGAAAATAAAAGGAAAGAAAACCTACAAAAGAATATGAATGCAGACACCACATGAATTGGTAATTTGCTATATAATCAATGTTTGCTTTTAGTTTTAATACCGCTTTAAGTTTACTAAATATTTTCTTACGTGAAACTGTCACTTCTTAAAATTGGTTCCTCTTTTAACCCCATTGAAGCTTAAAAATCATCTTAAGTTTCCATTGACTCAACATTAACTCACAATAATTTCCCTATTGATCCAACGCATTGCATCAAAATGGTAAATATCCCTGAAATCTCCCAATTTTTGCTAAACTTTTGTAGGGATAAAAACTCAGCATCTCGCTTATCCCTTTGGATGAGACTCAGATGGGGTTGTATGAGGTTGCCCCATAGACATTAGACTAATTCCAGACTCAGCAGGAAACAGACAGATTTTTATACATGTAGCACCCTCTAGTGCTAGAATTGTAGATAGGTTTCTTTTTGTGTATTGTGTAGGTAAATGTGTGCAGGCTTAGCTGGTAGCCAAGCCTGTTTGTGCTTTTTCTGGGTTGGGCAGAGATCCAGGGAGAGCTGGATGACTCATAGGCAGCATCACCGAGACCTCCCCCCTATTTCTAAAATGTACTGGAACCTTCTAGAAAGATGGGAGGGGAAGTAAGGTGGAGCTGCCTGGAGTATTTTGAGGGCTCTGACTAGAGTTGAGCGAACACCTGGATGTTCGGGTTCGGTGGGTTCGGCCGAACTTCGCAAAAAAAGTTCGGGTTCGGTACTGAACTTGACCCGAAGTTGAGCCCAAACCCCATTGAAGTCAATGGGGACCCAAACTTTTTGGCACAAAAATGACTGTAAAAAAGTCCTGGAAAGTGCTAGAGGGCTGCAAAAGGAAGTAAAATGATTTTAGAACAATAATCTGTCCCTTACAGCAACAGCAGGAACCTGACCCTATAGAACTAGGAGATGATTTTAAAACAATAATCTGTCCCTCTCAGCAGTAGACTCTACCTAGTCCAGTCAGATCATTCTGTAATGCAGGATGAGATGTTATTAGATCTACAATCTGTCCCTAAAAGCAGTAGTAGTAGTAATCTCTACCTAGTCCACAATCAGATTGTTCTGAAATGCAGGATGAGATGTTATTATATCTGCAATCTGTCCCTCACAGCGCCGGCAGCATCCTCTCCCTACACTAGCCTGAGAGCATGTGACATGCAGCACTAAGTGACTCCAGCTTATAAAGAGGCTGGGTCACATGATGCACTGGCCAATCACAGCCATGCCATTAGTAGGCATGGCTGTGATGGCTTCTAAGGGCAAACCAGTGAAACGCTTGTTGATTCTCAGAGATACTACCGGTACCTCGAGCCACACCAGGGAGGCAGAGGGAGATTAGGGAAGTTAACAAGTGGCTGAGGAGCTGGTGTAGAAAGGAGGGTTTCGGGTTCCTGGAGAATTGGGCCGATTTCTCAATCGGTTACGAGCTCTATAGGAAGGATGGGCTGCACCTAAATGGGGAAGGTGCAGACCGGCTGGGAATGAGGATGGCCGAAAAGATAGAGGGGCTTTTAAACTAGGCAATGGGGGGGAGGGTCCAGACTTAGAAATAGCCAGAGGGGAACAGAGTTCAGGGGGTAGTGTTTGGGGGAGGAGTGATAGGCCGGATAAAGAATTTAAACACATGGCAAGTAGTGTAACAAGTACAATATGCAGACAAGGAATACCCAGCAAGGAAACAGTAGACATCCAGACAAAACTGCGTGGCTTGTTCACTAATGCCAGGAGTCTGGCAGACAAGATGGGATAACTAGAGCTGCTACTGTATGAGGAGGAATAAGATTTTGTGGGAATTTCGGAGACTTGGTTCAACAGCTCTCATGATTGGCTGGCTACCATTCAGGGGTATTCCCTATATCGCATGGATAGGGAGGGCAAAAAGGGGGGAGGGGTATGCCTGTATATAAAAAATGACATAAAAATAAATGTGAGAGATGACATCATTAATAGTGGTTCTGGGGAGGAAGTTGAAGCCTTATGGGTAGAGCTACAAAGGGAAGACAAGGGGAAAGTATTACTGGGAATATGCTATAGACCCCCTAATCAGAGGGAGGAGGGGGGGGCGGACCTCCTATCACAATTTGGAATAGCGGCAAGGATGGGAAGTGTTATTATAATGGGGGATTTTAATTATCCAGACATTGACTGGGAGGAAGGTACTGCACGTTCAGCTAAATCTCACCATTTCTTAAATGTCCTGCAGGATAATTTCATGGGTCAGATGGTAAATGTACCAACAAGAGAAAAAGCATTATTGGACCTTTTGATTACCAACAACACAGACCTGATCACAGACGTGGAAGTAAGGGGCAATCTAGGAAATAGCGAACACAGGACAATTAGTTTTAGCATAAATTACACAAATAGGAAACGCAAGGGGAATACAAAGACACTGAATTTTAAAAGAGCCAACTTCCAGAAACTACGCTCCTTGTTGGAAGATGTTAACTGGGATAAAATTCTAGGAACAATGAATGCGGAGGAAAAATGGGAGTGTTTCAAGAACACACTAAACAAAGGTATTAGCCAGTGTATCCCAACAGGAAATAAAATTAAAAGAGCTAATCAAAAACCAGGATGGCTTAACGCTGACATAAAGGCACACATAAAAGCAAAAAAGAAGGCCTTCAAAAAATACAGGGAGGAGGGATCTCCGTCAGATTTTCAGTACTACAAAACACGCAATAAGGAATGCAAAGGGGCAATCAGAGGAGCTAAGAATGAACATGAAAGACACATAGCTGAGGAAAGTAAAAAGAATCCCAAAAAATTCTTTAAGTATATAAATAGTAAGAGAGGGGGGTCAGATCATATTGGCCCAATAAAGAATGATGAAGGTATTTTGGTTACAGAGGATGGAGAAATGGCAAAGGTGTTGAACTCATTTTTCTTCTCAGTATTCACAAAGGAAACGGGGGGGATCAATCATTCAGAACTACAATGCTGGTCCTCATGACACATCACAGGAAGCACCCTTGTGGCTGACCGAGGGTGAAATCAGGAATAGGCTTGAAAAACTGAACACCAATAAGTCACCGGGCCCAGATGGCTTACACCCAAGGGTCCTTAAGGAACTTAGCCAAGTTATTGCCAGACCCTTGTACCTAATCTTTAAGAGCAGTTTTCTTACTGGTATGATACCAGCTGACTGGAGGAAAGCCAATGTGGTACCAATATATAAAAAAGGACCAAGATATATCCCTGGGAATTACAGACCAGTTAGCTTAACATCAATAATACGCAAGCTCTTGGAGGGAATAATAAGGGATTATATACATGATAATTGTAATGAGAACGGTATCATTAGCGGTAATCAACATGGGTTCATGAAGAATCGTTCTTGCCAAACCAATCTATTAACCTTCTATGAGGAGGTGAGCTGTCACCTAGATAAAGGAAGGCCTGTGGATGTGGTGTACCTGGATTTTGCGAAAGCATTTGATACAGTTCCCCATAAACGTTTACTGTACAAGCTAAGGTCCCTCAACATGGATCAAAGGGTGAGTACCTGGATTGAAAACTGGCTGCAGGGGAGAGTCCAGGGGGTGATGATAAATGGGGAATACTCAGAATGGTCTGTTGTAGAAAGTGGGGTTCCCCAAGGTTCTGTCCTGGGACCAATCCTATTCAATTTATTTATAAATGATTTGGAGGATGGGGTGAAGAGCTCAATCTCAATATTTGCGGATGATACCAAGATAAGCAGGGCAATAAACTCTCCACAGGATGTGGAAACCTTGCAAGAAGATCTGAACAAATTAATGGGGTGGGCAGACAAATGGCAAATGAGATTTACCGTAGAAAAATGTAAGATAATACATTTGGGTACCAAGAACCTGAACGCAAACTACTCACTAGGGGGGAGGGCCCTGGGGGAAACTAGAATGGAAAAAGACCTAGGGGTCCTAGTAGAGAACAGGCTCAGCAGTGGCATGCAATGCCAAGCTGCTGCAAGCAAAGCTAACAAAGTGTTGGCATGCATCAAGAAAGGGATTAACTTCAGGGATAAATCAATAATTCTCCCACTATACAAGTCTCTGGTGAGGCCACACCTGGAATATGCCGTCCAGTTCTGGGCACCAGTCCTCAGGAAGGATGTCCAGGTATTGGAAAGGGTTCAGAGAAGAGCCACAAAGCTAATTAAGGGATTGGAAGACCTTAGTTATGGGGAAAGATTACAAGCACTAAACTTATTCTCTCTGAAGAAAAGACGCTTGAGAGGGGATATGATTTTAATGTACAAATACTGTACTGCTGACCCCACTATAGGGACAAAACTATTCAGTGCAAGGGAGTACACAAAGACATGCGGACATTCACTAAGAATAGAGGAAAGGCGGTTTAACCTTAAAATGCGTAGAGGTTTCTTTACGGTTATGGCAGTGAGAATGTGGAATTCTCTTCCACAAGCAGTGGTTTCTGCCGGGAGTATAGATACATTCAAAAAACTACTAGATGCACACCTAAGGGACCAAAGCATTGAGGGATATACAATGTAATACTGACATGAAAGCACACAAATAGGTTGGACTTGATGGTTGTGTCTTTTTTCAACCTCACTAATTATGTAACTATGTAACTATGATTGGCTGCCCTGCAGCTATTCAACAGGTGGGATCAAATACCCGAACCCCGAACCAGAACCCAAACTTTTTGTCAAATGTCCGGGTTCGGTCACGGACACCCCAAAGTTCGGTACGGACCCGAACTTTATAGTTCAGGTTCGCTCAACTCTAGCTCTGACCAATACCCAACTTGGGCTGGCAGAAGGCAGTCCCCCTAAAATACTCTGGGTCAGCCCAGCTGGGGAAGAGAGTTTGGGTGGAAGAGACAGAGTCTTAGGCTGTCGTGGCCTTTGAGGGAGCTCCCCAGTCTCGGTTGACCTTGGGTCTGGGCTCGGGTGTGGATGGGACCTTCCCAATACTATGGTGGTGTCCTGGACAGGAGGCACTGGGAGCAAGGAGGACAGAGGGAGAACACTGCCTGGCAAGTCTCCAGGAGCAACAGGAACAGCCAAGAGGGCTGATGAGTGTCACACTGTCAGGAGGACTGGGAGACACACTTGAGAAGTCTGGGATGGGTGCAGAGCCAGTCAGGAGGACTGTGGGGGCATGGGCAGTGGAAAGGGGCAGCTGCAACCAGGAAGGCTGGCAGGGCCTGAAGAGGTGGTACTGGGAGCAGTAGCCACAGGTAGGACAGCTAGCATTAAGGACTACCATATTTTGCTATACCAGAGGGTCCCTGCCTGCAAAGGGCGTTTGCTTTGGGCCTGACAGAGCCAGTGTCGGGATCCCACA
This sequence comes from Glandirana rugosa, assembly GCA_018402905.1. Lineage (NCBI taxonomy): Eukaryota > Metazoa > Chordata > Amphibia > Anura > Ranidae > Glandirana > Glandirana rugosa. The sequence goes on along the minus strand of BLSH010397631.1, from coordinate 19,834 downwards.
TCTGTGCTAGCTTGTCCTGGGAGTGATAGTCTGCAAGCAAGTGTATGTGCGGGAGGAGAAGAGATTGCATATATACCGGAGTGTATATACCGTATTTATCGGCTTATAACATGCACTTTTTCACCCTGAAAGTAGAGTGAAAATGATGTGTGCATGCTATACACTGATATTGGGCTACCTCGGAGAGGAAGGGGTGAGCAATTACACAGAGCGGGGATCTCCCGTTTACTCGGTGGGCGCTGTAATATGAAGTTCCACCTCCTGGACCGGCTCCTATGATAGATGTCACATGTCCTGGCATTACACCAGTGTTCTGTCTATCATAGGAGTCAGTCCAGAAGGCGGGACTTCGTATTGCAGAGGCCGCAGAGTAAACTGAAGACTCCCGCTCTGTGTAATCTAATTTCCGTACAATGGTGAGGCTTCTGATGGGCACTGATCAGGCTGCAATGGTGAGGCTGCAGTTGGGCACTGATCAGGCTGCAATGGTGAGGCTGCAGCTGGACACTGATCAGGCTGCAATGGTGAGGCTGCAGATAGGCACTGATCAGGCTGCAATGTTGAGGCTGCAGATGGGCACTGATCAGGCTGCAATGGTAAGGCTGCAGATGGGCACTGATCAGGCTGCAATGTTGAGGCTGCAGATGGGCACTGATCAGGCTGCAATGGTGAGCCTGCAGATGGGCACTGATCGGGCTGCAATGGTGAGGCTGCAGATGGGCACTGATCAGGCTGCAATGGTGAGCCTGCAGATGGGCACTGATCGGGCTGCAGTGGTGAGGCTGCAGATGGGCACTGATCAGGCTGCAATGTTGAGGCTGCAGATGGGTTCTGATCAGGCTGCAGTGGTAAGGCTTCAGATGGGCACTGATCAGGCTGTAATGGCGAGGTTGCAGATGGGCACTGATCAGGCTGCATTGATGAGCAATGGTGAGGCTGTAGATGGGCACTGATTAGACTGCATTGATAGCCAATGGTGAGGCTGCAGATGGACACTGATCAGGCTGCACTGATGGGCAACAGTAAGGCTGCATTGATGGGCACTGAAAAGGCTGCATTGATGGGCAATGGTGAGGCTGCATTGAAGGGAGATGGTGAGTCTGCAGATGGGCACTGATATGGCTGCACTGATGGGCACTGATCCTTATTTTGCTTCGAAGTTCTTTATTTAAAAATTACGTTTTTTTCCTGAAATTTCCCTCTTGAAATGGCGGTGCATGTTATACGCCTATGCGTATTATACGCCAATAAATACAGTAGTTAAGTCCCTACCAAGTTTCTTCAATCAAGTTGGCATTCCTTATGTCCCCTATCCCCATCCAAGTTATATTCCCCTAAATAAAAACAAAAAACAAAGTGCTATGACTGGCTCTTGACTCTGGGTGTCTGGAAATTCATGTACCTGTCTGTGCAGAGTGGGAGACAAACCACATTCACCAGCAGCCCCTACGCGGGTACTGCTACATACAGTCATCACACGCCTATATTTGCCTTTTGCATTTGCCTCTGGAAAGCACCATAACTGCTGTAACTCTGGAGGGCAAATGCTATTAAATTAAAGAAAACCGTCAGCCCTAGGAGAGCAAATGCAACTGAATTCAGGCATCAAATTTTAAAGATATGCCATTATGCCTCTGTAACTGTTTCTCTTGTTCCCTTCCATTCTCCTTGTATGACATTCACATGTAACTCTATGGTATATTGTTACCACCAGGCTGCTGCATGCTCCCCGTGTCTCCCTCTGGCATTGCTAAATTATTGGAATTAGTTCAGCGGCCTGCAGGCACTTCCATGTAGCACAAACTGATTTGGCTGGAATCATGTGGCTTTCAATTACTGACTTGGTAACCCATGTGTTGAAAAACATAAACCTACCACCTACGAACAGAATATATGCCTTCAATTTGTAGTGACTAAACTCCTATTATTCCGAGACACAGATTTTCTAACAATGTAACTGATCTGGGATTTTAAAGGAGACCTCTAATCAGAAATAGCAACTGCAATTACAATGGCATAATAACGGGCTAAATATGATTCCCATTAATGGTCTACATATTAAAGCCCAACTATATTTAAATATTTTTTTGCTTTATTTCGGATTGATTGAAGAAGGAATAGATTTTCTACTGACAGGGATCAGAACAGGAAGAGGTGATGGGAATTTTTTTCCAAAAATACCAATGAAAACTTTTTTTTAATAGGGTGGAGACTGTACAAAAAAAAAGCAAAAAAAAAAAAGCAAAACCTTCTTTCTTTTTAAATTCTTCAAGCTTTGATTCAGACATCTTTCTTTATTGCAAAAAATTAAAAGAGCCCAATACAGGAAACTAAGATGGAATCCAGTCAGGGTTTTTCCAGCCACCTTGGCAGGGCTGGTTCCGGACCAGATTTTGCGGTCCACTTGTGTCCATCAACAGGTCTTATAAAAGAAGCAGGTCTGGATCAGATGATGGCTCTTGAAATGGACTCGTGAAGCCAAAGCCTGAGAGAGCGGTTGAACTGAACTTTGCTTTGTGACTGCAACAAAAAGGTTTGCATTGTCTTTGTTTTGTGGGTGACTGGGAAAAGCTCTTCACCTCTGAGTTAGGAAAACTGGATATGTTTAGTTAGTGCCAGGATGGCAAGGATTTAGGTTATGTTTTGTTTATTTGATTATCACATACAACCTTGTAAATAAACCTGGCTGCAAGTCAGAATTTAACAAAACCTGCCCTTTGGACTAACTTTTTCCAGGGAAGGTGATCCCCATTGAGCTAAACCCCCACACATGGTGGATTTTCGGCGGGCATCTTCCTGAACAAGTGGAAAGATGGAGGATGCATTAAAAGCCCTGCTGCAGGCCACTGCAACCCAGTAGGAAACCAATCACCAGGTCGCACAGGCCACTGCAGCGCAGCAGGAGGCAAATCGCCAGCAGCAGGAGGCGAATCGCCAGGCCATTGCAATCCAGCAGAAATCAATTGCCAAATCATAGAGGCCGTGGCAGCCCAGCTGGAGGCGAATCGCCAGGCAATTGTAACCCAGCAGGAGACGGATCGCCAGTTTGAAGAAGCCCTGGTGGAGTTAAAGAAGGGGTCCACAGGTCCTTTTCCGGTGGAACAGAAAATGGTGCGTGCAAGCTATTACCTGCAGGAGATGAAACCTTCAGATAATGTGGAGGCTCACCTAGCAACTTTTGAAAGAGTTGCTGTTCAAGAAGGATGGTAAAAAGAGCATCGGTGGTCATACAGTACTGACAAGCCACCCCACTCTCAAATGTTTGACTTAATACAACTCACCAAGAAATGGCTGCAGCCAGAGACTTTGTCGGGCCCTAAGATTGTGGAGCGTGTGGTCATGGACCGTTATTTACATGCGCTTCTTGCCACTTTGAGGAAGTGGGTCAGCCATGGGGTCCCTAAGACTGCAAACCAGTTAGTGGACCTGGTGGAGAGATATACTGCTGCTGAGGACTTGTTGAACCCATCTGTGCCCCACTCCAGTGTCTCTAGGTGTGAAAAATCGGCCGGAGGATCCAGTAAGACTGTTTCAGGGTTCAAGGTCGTGGGGAAAAATCACAAAACTGTTGCCACAGATAATAAGACAATGAGCTCAGCACCTGGAGAAAGGCCAAATAGGTCAGAAAGGTCTCAGGCCGTTTAGAGGACTGGGTACAGAACACTTAAAATGTTATCGCTGCCATGCGTTTGGTCATATTGCTGCTGACTGTTCCCTAAATGATGAACCAATGCAATGTGATAATGCTTACTTGAAAAAAAGGCATGTCTCTTTTTCCACAGGTGGCATGTACTGCAACATGTCAGGAACGCATGGAAAAACAAATGTGTGTAATTTCAGTTAATGGAAAGCCAGTTACTGCTCTGTTAGATTCTGCTAGTGTGGTGACATTAGTCAAAGGTGATTGTGTAAATCCCGTGTTACACCCTAGCACTATTGGGGTTATTTGCATACATGATGGCACACGTGACTACCAGACTGCTGTGGTTGAGATTGATACCCTTGGGGCATGGTGACACATTCAGTGGGGGTGGTACTCTCACTGCTTTATGTAGCCCTAGTGGGTAGAGATTTTCCCCACTTTTGGAGTTTATGGGAAAACAGAAGGAGTCGGAAGGACAGAGCTCCCCCTGCTGAGGAAACACCAGAACTCACTCCGGACCCTTTTGAGTACAACATTGAAAGGGAAACTGTTGGCATGTCTGAGAAAGGAGAATATCCTTTTTCTCTAACAAGAAATTATCTCTGACTCTAATAGTGAGAGTGGGCAGAATGTGGTGCCTGACTTAGAGGTCAGGAAAGATGATTTTTATACGGAACTAATAAAAGACGCAACACTCAATAGAGCCAGAGAAAACATTAAAATGATAGATGGAGAACCTGATGAACCTAATTTAGGGGTGTCTTTTCCCTACATGGCTCTTAAAAATAACTTGCTGTATCAGGTGGTAAAGCAAGGGGAGGAGGAGGTAGAGCAGCTAGTGGTTCCCAAACCCTATCGCCGCATGGTGTTAGATTTAGCCCCTAGTCATATAATGTGGGGGGCATCTCGGTATAGAGAAAACTAAGGAGAGAATAACCCAGAGATTATTTTGGCCCGGGTTATATGCAGATGTCAAAGAATATTGTGAGTCATGCCCTGAGTGTCAGTATTCTGACATGAGATGAGAGCCCCATCTTCCACATGTTTGCTGTGTTCCCCGCATGGCTTCTTGCAAACGGGACTTCTTATGGATTTCTTTCACCAATGGCTTTCTTCTTGCCACTCTTCTATAAAGGTCAGATTTGTGGAGTGCACAACTAGCAGGTGTCCTGTGGACAGATTCTCCCACCTGAGCTGTGGATCTCTGCGGCTCCTCCAGAGTTACCTCTTGAGAGGCAACTCTTGGCTGCTTCTCTGATTAATGCTCTCCTTGCCCAGCCTGTCAGTTTAGGTGGACGGCCATGTCTTGGTAGGTTTGCAGTTGTGCCATACTCTTTTCATTTTCGGATGATGGATTTAACAGTGCTCTGTGAGATGTTCAAAGCTTGGGATATTTTTTATAACCTAACCCTGCTTTAAACTTTTCCACAACTTTATCCCTGACCATGTCTGGTGTGTTTCTTGGGCTTCATGAGGCTGTTTGTTCACTAAGGTTCTCTAACAAACCTCTGAGGGCTTCGCAAGACAGGTGTATTTATATTAGGATTAAATTACACACAGGTGGACTTACTAATTAGGTGACTTCTGAAGGCGATTGGTTACACTAGACTTTAGTTAGGGGTATCAGAGTAAAGGGGCCTGAATACAAATGCACGCCACACTTTTTGGCTATTTATTTGTAAAAAAAAAAAAAAAAAAAAAAACATTTATCATTTTCCTTCCATATTCTATCACATAAAATCTCAAAATACATTTATGTTTTCGGTAGTAACATGACAAAATGTGGAAAATTTCAAGTGGTATAAATACTTTTTCAAGGCACTGTATAATATTTTGTCTAACATCCATAAGTCAATGGTCACTCATTAACTTCAATGCAACTCGTAAATTGCCTAGCAGCCATAAATCAATGGTCCCTCATTGACTTCAATGTAATTCAAAAACTGAATTTAATACAATTCAATCAAATTCAAGCTATGGAAATTTGGGTTGAATTTAAGTTCAACTCTAATTTAATTCTCAGCACAATGCCTGGACCACCCATTTGCTCATTAGGCACATATGATTAATGATCTGGCACTATAGTTAGAGTCTATTACTCTAGAATATGAATCTGCTTTACCATATTCTTTACCTTGGGATTCTGTTGTATCCAGGAAAGGAGCTTTGTGTCATATCCTGGGGCAAAAATAACCACCTCTACTTGAAAATATAATTACATGGTCAAAAAGCAATAAGCAACGTTTCAGTTGAAATAGTTGCATAAGTAAATATATTCGAGTCATCCCAAGATGAATTTGGAATTTCTGCATACTGTTGCCTGCATCCCTGAATACATATTCAGAACAAAATATTCCAAGGCCTAAGCAAAACCATGAGATTCAGGTATTAAGTGCAAAAGTTTGCTGTTGGGACCATGCATTATCTGTTAATGCATGCATGACTGTAACACAACCTTGTACTTGCAGGAATTTTAATTGGGGAAGTTGGCACTTTTACCCTTTGGTATGAGGATCCTATGCTAGATTCCTACTTGAAATAATGGAAGTTTCATCCAAATATTTTGGTTTCCTACCAATCCAAAAAAAAAAAAAAGAAATAATAAATAATTGGTGTTGAGCGAACCCGAACTGTAACTTTGGGGTGTCCGGGACCCGGACCTGAACCTGGACATTTCAAAAAACGTTTCACTGGTTTTCCCTTAGAAGCCATCACAGCCATGCCTACTAATGGCATAGAAACATAGAAAAGTGACGCAGAAAAAGACTGAGTAGTCCATCATGTCTGCCCCTTTTTAATGGCTGTGAATGGCCAATGCATCATGTGACCCAGCCTCTTTATAAGCTGGAGTCACTTGATGCTGCAGTCACATGCTCTCTGAGACTCTAACTAGTGTAGGGAGAGGAAGCTGCCGGCACTGTGAGGGACAGATTGCAGACATTTTAACATCTCATCCTGCATACTGAGATTACTACTACTGTTGCTCTGAGGGACAGATTGCAGACCTCAGCCTGCATTACACAACGATCTGATTGTGGAGTAATTTGAGATTTCACATACTGCTGCCTTGAGTGACAGATTGCAGATCAAACCCTGCATTACAGAACGATCTGACTGCACTAGGTAGAGGCTTCTGCTTAGAGGGACAGATTATTGTTCAAAAATCATCTCCTAGTTCTAAAGGGAGAGGTTCTAGCTGTTGCTGTAAGTGACAGATTATTGTTCAAAAATCAATGGCTACTCCTATAGGGCCAGGTTCCAGCTGTTGCTTAGAGGGACAGATTATTGTTCAAAAATCATCTCCTAGCTCTAAAGGGAGAGGTTCTAGCTGTTGCTGTAAGTGACAGATTATTGTTCAAAAATCATTGGCTATTCCTATAGGGCCAGGTTCCAGCTGTTGCTTAGAGGGACAGATTATTGTTCAAAAATCATATCCTGGTTCTAAAGGGAGAGGTTCTAGCTGTTGGTGTGAGTGGTGCATTTCTTGCACCAAAATAAAAAGTCAGTCTATGTTGGTGTTTTCAAAAAAAAGAAGGTATTAATTGGTATTAATAAATACTTAAATAGGGCTACATAGTACATTTGCGGGCACAATGAGGAGAGCAAATAAGGGACGTGGTCATGGTGCTGCTGGTGCTGCTTGTGTTGGTGGTGTTGGTGAACCTCCTGTTGGAAGGAGAGGACGTGGTCGATGTGTGCCAGCTACACGCACAAGGTAAACACCTTCCTCAGGTAGCCAACAGAACCTTCACCGGTATATGGTAGGCCCAAATGCCCCTCAACGATTGGTGAGGCCAGAACAAGTACAGGCGATAGTAGATTGGGTGGCTGACAATGCCTCCAGTTCCTTCACATTATCTCCCTCCCGGTCCCTTGATGAAAGCTCAGAGTTGGCACCTGAACCCCATGGCCATCTGTCTTTCACCTCAGCCCCTTGTAAATTAGCCAAACAGTCTGAGCCCCAAGTCATGCAAGAGACTCTTATGCTTTTGATGACTCTCCTGGTGTGCTTTTCATGGGCCATCCACATAGCGCTGCCCCAGAAGTGGAAGATATTAAGTGCACCGATGCCCAACCACTTCTGTTGCAGGATGAGGACACGGAAACACCAGCGCAGCACGTCTCTGATGATGAAGAAACACAGGTGCCAACTGCTGCAGCTTTCGAGAAAACGACACGACCACGGAGACACGCTGGTGGTGGAAAAGGAGGTTTGACGTGTGCAGTGAGCGTACTGGGAGTCAGGTACACCCCAGATCCTGGAGTAGGAGGAGGAGGGGTAGTAGAAGGTGGGTGGGAAGTGGTGACGGGAGGAACAGTCAGACGTGTGACTCCTTTCGACGTCGTCAACCGTGGACACAAAGAAGTAGTAGTCTCTGCACGACGCGACCACAAAGGCACAGGAGTAGGACGTTGTCTTCACCAACCCGTAGCCACGTGAATTATAGAAGGTGAAGACCCCGTCGCGATACACCTACCGGGTACTTTTCGTGTGGTCCTCTCAGTAGTTTTCGTATTCTCAGAGAACGTACTGAACCCCGAGTCTG
>BLSH010397627.1:118336-140902 GCA_018402905.1 Glandirana rugosa | reverse complement strand
CGCAAATATGAGGAAGAATATAAATCGGCCAAAAACGGTGAAAAAAAATGTTTTTTTATATTTTTTTTTTTGGATTTGTATTCTAGCAAAAAGTAAGAAATTTGGGTTTTTTTGCAAAATTGTCGCTCTTCTTTTGTTTATAGCGGCGATCAGAAATGATGCAGAGGGGATCAAATACCACCAAAAGAAAGCTCTGTTTGTGGGAAAAAAAGGACGCAAATTTCGTTTGGGTACAACATCGCACGACCGCGCAATTGTCAGTTAAAGCGACGCAGCGCCGAATCGCAAAAAGGGCTCCGGTCCTAAAGCTGGAAATCCTTCCGGGGCTGAAGTGGTTAAAGGACGGGACTATGCATTCTCATTGCTCCAAGAAGGGAAGAGACTCATGCTACATCTAAAACTGATATCTCAGGAGTCCGACATGGACACTTCCAGCATCACTGCAAGCTCTACCAAGAGACAATCCCCTACTAGTCCCAGGACACCACTGTGGGAGAAGGCTAAACCGAAAAGGGCTAAGGACAATGGACCAACTTGAAGTGATCTCCCTAACCAAAGCCGGGTTGCCACCCTTATGTTTCATTAGCCGTTTCTAAGTTTTCTTGTAAATAGGCTAGACACCTCCTGTTGAACTATGGGATTTTCCCCAGCCTCCTCATGGGGAGAGTATATTTTGTTTTGTTTTTTTTTCTCCAGCTCTGATGACGGTTTATTTAGTGACCTAGACATTTATGATTGTAGTTTTATCCTAAGGGTCTTCTTCCATGCTTTATGTTTTGCTTTTAATCAGTTTGTAACTTTGATAATGTGAAGTCCCCACTGTGCAGTAGACTGTTTAAATAGATTGGACCTCTAGATTGGCTCCAGTCAAACCTATAAAAGTAGGGGATTCAGATAACACCCACATGGGGTTTTTCATGTTAGTTCTAGAGGCTCGTTACTCCGAGCCTTGGTTCCCCGGGCTGGTAAGGAACAGTTATATCTGATCTTCCACAGAGATATATCCATTAAGCCTCTTAAACAGGTCTCTTGTGAAGGGGTGACCCCCCCTGGGAAAGTCACATCCCCATCCTATGGTAGCGGGGATGAGACTTGTCCCCCCAATGCCTGATCCCAGGGGGTGGATGATAGCCCCCTGGACACAGGCCAAACTAGGCTCAGGGCCTCAAAGTTTGTTTTATTAATATGTTTTTACAGGGTTCCCTTGCACCTCCACCTGTCCCTCTTTGTTGCCGGGTGTGTGTTTACTTTTGACAGGGTGGCCCCAGTGTTTTTTTTTTCTCCCTCCTGGGTCACATCACCCACCATTGGAGAAAGCAGCCAGTGGATTTTCTGCTTAAAGGAATAGTTTTTTTTTACCTCTCTCACCCCCTTGTCCTTCTCTAGTCTAGTCTATTTGCTCACTCAGGTTACTAACAAAGTCGGCGGGTTGACTCAAGGGAGGGTAAGTGACTGCAGATACACAACTGACATATTGACTCCCCATTCATGTAGCTACACATAATGTGCAGGGTCTAAACTCTCCCCTGAAGCACAGAAAAATATGTGATCATTATAAATCCCTCAAATTTGATATTATCATGCTTCAAGAAACTCACTTCCCCACCCAGTATAACCCTAAATTTCACTCCCACTTTCCACAATTTTATCTTGCTAAGGCAGCCAACAAAACCAAAGGGGTGGCAATCCTAGTTTCCAAAAGGTGCAACTTTACATGGCTCTCCGACCTTAAAGGCCCTGAAGGAAGGTACATCCTAGTAAAAGGGCTAATAGAGGGTTACATTTTCTCCTTGGTCTCGTACTATGCCCCTAACAAGGGACAGAACAGTTTTTTTCACCACCTCCTCGATTCCTTATCCCCACTCCTGGAAGGCACAGTTATTTTTGGGGGCGACTAACATCGCCTTTGATCAGAGTCTAGACAAGACAAAGCCCCCAGGGTGTCGACTGTTGTGCCCTACTAAAGCCAGTCTCCGCATTGCCAAACTACTCCATTCCCATAACTTAGTTGATGTGTGGAGGGAAGTTAATCCCTCAACGAGACACTATATGCAGTATTCTTGTAAACACAGCTCATATGCAAGGATTGATCACCTGCTCACTCCCGCATATAATATACCTAACATTCTGGATTTGCGTATACACTACACTGTTCTCTTGGATCACACTGTGGTCTCCCTCACTATCTCCACTCAGTCCAAAGTGTTACACACCTCCCATTGGAGATTGAACGAATCCCTCCTATTTGACCCGGTCCGTGAGGTAGAAATCAACAAAAGTCTGCAGGAGTACTTCCTGAGCAACAATACAGAGGACGTATCGCCAGAATCAGTGTGGGCTGCCCACAAAGCCTTTATAAGAGGGAAGATCATACAAATGGCATCCCAAATCAAAAAAGAGAGAATGGCTGTTTTGATAAGGAGGCCTTTTTAGCCATTAGGGCCGAACATAAAGAGAATCCTTCCCCCATCCTTCCCCCATCATACTAGATCGACTGGACAAGGCCAGACTAGAACTTAATTTGGCCCTCACAATAAAAGCGGAGAAAAGCATCCCCTGGAGTAAAAACAAATTCTACACACAGGGGAACAAGATGGGCTCTTTACTAGCAAGAAAGTTGACCCTGCGCATCAAACATCTCTCAATACCCAAGATTAGGGTGGTGGGCAACCCCCCTACAGTGAATCCGAACAAAGTTCTGGGAGCCTTTCATATTTCTATGAGAAACTATACAGTTCGTCTCCAATAGAAAACATAGAAGGTATTTTTAGGTTCCTTAATAACACTCCAATTCCAAGTCTCTCAGACAAACACAAAAACCTTATGGATGCGGCATTTACCGAGCAGGAGGTTCTGGAGGTTATCAAGGGTCTCAAGAGGGGTTCTGCGCCTGGCCCAGACGGCCTCTAGGCCCCATACTACAAGGCAGTAGCTAACACCTTAGCTCCTCACCTAGTTCGATTCTTTAATGCCAAAATGAAAGGAGACCCCCTCGAGACACATCACACAGCATTCATCACAGTAATCCCGAAGCCAGAGAAATACCCAGAGATGGTAGATAATTACAATATCCCTCATAAACAACGACCTGAAAATCCTTACCAAAATCCTGGCAAATCGCTGAGCTCATTCATAAGCACTTACATCCATAAGGACCAAGTAGGCTTCATACCAGGGAGGCAGGGCCCAGACCAAATCAGATGTGCCATTAACATAGTCACTATGCTCCAATCTAATTGGCCTGGATGTCCCAAACAAAAAGGTATGCTACTCTCCTTAGACCTCCGAAAGGCTTTTGATTCGGTCTCATGGCCTTACCTGTTCTCCCTGTTAGAATTCTGGGGTTTTGGTCAACGATTCTTGAGTCTTATCCGTGCCCTCTACTCCCATCCCAGGCCTTGATAAAACTTTGGGGACTCTTCTCCAAACCATTCCCCATTAGAAAAGGTACCAGACAGGGCTGCCCCTTATCCCCTCTAATATTCGCCATTGCAATCGAGACCCTGGCCATCTCCATTAGACATAATCCCGACATTATAGGAGTTATGTGTGGTCAACAGGAGCACAAATGTGGTTTGTTTGTGGACGATGTCCTACTATTCATAACCTCCCCAATGACTACCCTCCCCAATCTCTGTCATCTATTAGAGAACTTTTCCAAAATTTCAGGCCTGTAGGTCAACTACAAAAAGTCTCAGGCGCTTAATGTTTCACTACAACCCGAAAGTGTCGCTACATTAAAGAGGGACTTCCAGTTTGAGTGGAGTAATTCCTCCATTAGATATCTAGGCATTAACCTCACTCCCAAATTGAAATCCCTTTATGCTAATAACTATCCGCCCATGTTCCGTAAACTAGAGGTAGATTTGAAATTGTGGTCTAAGCAGGAAATCTCCTGGTTGGGAAGAATTAACTCGGTGAAAATGACCTTATTACCTAGACTAGACTTCTTTATCTTTTCCGCTCCTTACCCATTCCGATTCGGAGGGACCACCTTTCGTCTTTTGAGTGTAAAATACTTAAGTTTACCTGGGGGGTTCAGGATATAGGATACCTCAACAGTCTCTTTACCACCATAGGAGGAGGGGAAGTCTAGGTCTCCCTCACCTTCTTAAATACTATTTTGCTGCAAGATTGGCACAACTATCCTTAGTTTATACTAGATTTGAGAAACCGGACTGGGTGAGGATAGAGAGGCAGGCCATACCGCACCACACACTAGACTACATTTTATGGTGTTCCCCCAAAAACAGACCCCCGGTCATGGCCCGACCCTCTCGCACACTTTGGCATTATGGGACAAACTTAACCACCTTCCATCACTAATTTCCTCAGCTAAACCGTTAGCGCACCTGTTTCACAATCCAGATTTTCCACCGGGGTTAAACATTAAAGCCTTCCAATGGTGGCTGAATAAAGGACTTTTTTGTATAGGACACTACTATACCTCTACAGGCCCGATAACTGTTAGTTATTTTGTGAGTAAATTAGACCTTCCTAACTCAAAAAAGATTTAGGTTCAGCCAAATATCCAACTTTTTGCACAAAAATTGGAAAGAGTAACCTCTCCCCCTAGTTTTACCACTTATGAACAGTGGTGTGATCAGCCTGTTGAACAAAAAGGAGGTATCTCGGTCATTTATTAGGCCCTTACCCGGCCCATAGAGAAATCAGCCTTTATGACAGCTTGGGAATCGGACTTTCAGTTTCAATGGGACCTCGACAGCTGGCAGACTGCTTTTTTCAAATCTTTCAAAGGTGTTTTAAACACAACCATTTCAGAAGCTAGTTTAAAGGTCTTATTGAGATGGTACCTCACTCCAGTCAGGCTGGCAAGGTACTACCCATCGGCAGACCCTCTTTGTTTCAGAGGCTGCCAGCTGTTAGGGACCATGGCACATATATGGTGGGAATGCCCCAGAATACGCTCTTTTTGGTCAAAATTTTTCTGGCTAATCAAGAGGGTTACTGGCTGTCAGCTACCGAAGTCCCCCACTATTGCATTATTAAATGAATTAATTCTGAGGATATCTAAGTCAACCCATGAATTGATACATCACATCCTCCTAGGGGCCAAGATCACCATAGCAAGGGCGTAGAAGCTACAGAAGGTGTCGCTAAGAGCGGCAAAATGCTAAATTTCTTGGCTGATGACCCAGGAAAAAATGACCAGTATTATATTGGATAGCGTGCGTAAATTTGAAATAGTTTGGGAACCCTGGGCGACACACCTAGGTATTTCTTTCATTCCTGGCGTACTAGCAGCTTAGCTCACAAAAGGGGGCGACAGGGTTGGCACATCACTACTCTCCTTCCTCTTTCTCTGAGGCTCTATAAGCCTCCCTTTCTTCTCTATTCTTTCTTCCTTCCCTATAGCTCTCCTCTTCCCTGTTGGTAGGCTATGCAGGTAATTACAGTTTACTCTGGGAAAGAAGAACCCAAGGACAGATCCCACTATACATTATCTCAGCCGAGTCTTTGCCTCAGACCCTCTAGAGCCGATAGATGGTTCTGGGCTTCCCATAGTGATGGGTGGGGGGCGGGGACTGCTTACGATCCCAGCACAGCAAGTTCCCTTTTGGGGTGCTGGGGGACAGGTGGCCCCATCTACCATCTTCCAAGAATGGCTAAATCCTTATGCCTGGGGAGACCGGACCAGGGTCGGCAAAGAGTTCCAGCTACCCTGACTTGGTCAAGCCCTCTGTCTCTGGGTTTATTAGGACCAAAATATGTATAATGCATGCTGATAGTATCAATCTCTTGACATCCGCTCATAGTCTTTTTTTTCCACTGTTTTTACTCCTACCAAACCTTGTTTATATGTGGCATTTGACAGCCTCTGTTTTGAATCTATGAAAAATCTTCAATAAACACCTTTGAAATAGAAAACCGATCTTAATGGCTTAACATGTGTAGCAGATAGAGGGCCAAGCCCTCTCAGCAGATCCAATTCTTCAGCAGCTGTAATGCCAAAATCACTAATTGAAGGCACTAATGAAGGCACATTTCCAACTTCTGTAGTTCTCAGGTTGGTCATCAAAACTTGTAAGACCAGTCTATGTGAGCTCTCTGCGAAGTATGTACCTCTCAAATTCTGCTGTCTCTGTTGCCTCTGCCTTTATGCAAGAAGTTGTTGGTTGAATGGTGCTGATTGCGCTATCTTTGACATTATTGTTAAAGGACAAAGGGAAATATGCTGCAGCAGATGCATTCAGGTGAGTTGCTTGCTTGAAGTATTTTGTTTCAATGGCATGTTGATTTGAAGTTGTACTGATTGAAAAAAGGAAAAAATATTCAGTGCCACCTCCTTGTTCCAAAAATGCAAACTACAACTTAAGTATCAACCTTAGGATTATGAAAAAATGTTGTTGTTATAAAGTGCAAATGTATCTCACCAATATAAAGTGTAAATAATTAATTAATTAAACATATCTCCCTAGTGATGTTATTTGTTTACCAAAAAATGTGTAAATGTGCATCCGCAATTGATGTGTGACAATTAATACTACATAACTTATGCCAAATGAAATAAAAGTGCTTCCGAGCAAATAAATAACAAGGATCAAATTAATAATATATACAGATACAAATAGGCAAATTAATAAAACTTGTGCATTTGATAAAAAGTGGTGAATTGTTATCTACCACAAAGTCTTGACTAACAAGTGTGGTAGATAACAATTCACCGCTTTTTATCAAATGCACCATTTTTATTAATTTGCCTATTTGTATCTGAATATATTATTAATGTGATCCTTGTTATTTTTTGCACGGAAGCACTTTTATTCCATTTGGCATAGGTTATGTGGTATTAATTGTCACATATCAATTGCAGATGCACATTTACACATTTTTTGGTAAACAAACCACTAGGGAGATATGTTTAATTAAATAATTATTTACGCTTTATATTGGTGAGATAAATTTGCACTTTATAACAACAACATTTTTTTCATAATCCTAAGGTTGATACTGAAGTTGTAGCTTGAAAGTTTTTTCTTTTTGGAACAGGGGGGGTGGCACTGCCCATTTTTTTCAATCTCATTTGGGTAATTACCCAATTGTGAGCAGCAGAAACTGCTATGGTTCCAATTATTTGCAATTATATCTGAGGCACCAGTCTTGTTTGTTTTTTTTAAGTTGTACTGATGACAGGAGATTGATGACTTGCTTGCAGCTTGCTCTGATGCTCCGTGACGTATGAAGGAAGGTTAGCTAGGCAGGCAGGAAAGGCACTGGAGCGATTTTGCATGCAAGAAGTTGCTGGAACCTCTTTGACCTGATGCTGTGAAAAAGTCTCTATGTTGTCAGGAGCATTGGAGACAATTGAGTGTCCACTGCAGTGGCTTAGGACATAGTATTTAGTGTGTTTGAAGGGATCTTTCATATCTGCTATGTTTAGGTTGATGCTGTCTTTCTCACTTGCACCTTCATCTGCACTGATAGCTTGCTCTGGGACCCTTAGCTTTGCCATAGCTGCATCATGTTTACACAATTTGTTTAAGATTTCTATTGCTGCTCTTTGACGTGTTGTCTGATCTTCCAACTCCGCTCGCTGTCTGAGCTTCCAACTCTGCTCTTTGATGTGCTGCCTGAAGCACTGACTCAGTTTTCAACTCTGCTCTTTGACGTGCTGTCTGAGCTTCCAACTCTGCTCTCTTTTCTGCGTATGCAACCTTCACCTTGCTAGCTTCCGCATCAGCGCAGGCATTAATAAGTTGCTCACTGAGTGTTGAGTATCTTGAACTATATGATTTAGAGGACTTCTTGGAATGTCTGGTGGAAATGGATCTGTGAAATGCAGTGTTCTGTAGCAGCTCTATCTTTGCTTCTGCCTTTAATTTGGTTTTCTGGATAAAACTATCTCTTTCTAGATTAAGAGCCTTGAAGCTGTTTATTTATTCTAGTGAATCGTCTGTGTTCATACTTTGTAGAACATTAATTAACGTATTACTGGTAAGCTGATAAAGCTCATGAGGCAGAAAGTTTAATGGTGCTCTCTAGTGGCAGTAGCTCACATTCAATAGACAGTGTATTAGATTGAGTAACAACTTTTTTCCCAAAATAATTTCAAGCTAATTGTCAGTTCAGTTCTTAAAGCTTCATAATTCTCCATTTCTTTCCATGCTGGTTTTACTGAGCGTTTGGGTAACTCAGCTGGCTCAGGGTCTTGTGCTGGAGTTGCTGTGAGTTCATATTCAGATCCTTTGTAACTCATAATGACACAGGCAGATAATGATTAAGTGATAAGCAGACAGGATCTGTGTTGTGTAATATGAAACCATGCAGCTTGGACTCAGGTTATGAGGCTTACATGTGCGGCTCTCTTGTTCTTTCTTGCAATGAGGGCAGTAAATCTTGTCTGTATCAGTACTGTCATGCAGAAATCTTGTAATTAGGCAGTGAAACTATGTTGTTCCACTGTTCTGACTCAACTGCAAGGTCATAAACTTATCTCCAGCTTCATATAGTGCTTATACATCCTGGTGATCTACGTATCCCTTGCATCAATTCAGACAGTTTAACTTGATGAATAAACTCACATGTTGATGAGACAGACAATAAAGCCTTTTGAATGTTCCATTTAATGAAGGATACTCATAGGTAGAAAAATGTTGATGTTGTTAGCCACATGGAAAGATGTGCACAGCATGGTAGAAGAGAGAAGGAAGGGTAGGGGATATACAGAAGAACAGTGGGAGAAAGAGTTCAGCTTAGACAGAGGCAGACAGCTTAAAGACACAGGGCAATAATAAACCAAATAGTGTAACACAAATGAAATGATAATAAATCACAAAAGTATTGTTGTCCATAACTTGTATAGCACAAACAATCACATCCATTTATCATTTTCCTAAACTGCAAATGATTAGAGTTTGTGTCCAACTAATAGTCAACCCAAACCCAAATCTCATCCTTACAAGTAGATTTTGTCACATTATAAACCTTACCTAATTTAAAGGAGCTCTATAATCACAGCATACATGTTCATATTTGAAAAAGCTATCTCATTTTATGTTGTAAGTTCCACCGTCTGCTGAACATCACTTTCAACAACCTCCTGGATTACATGCATGCTTTATAACTTATTCTCTGCTGTTTACCTACAATTTCTAAGATGTACATATCCCATGGTACTTTGCTACCTGCAAGCAGTGACTCCTGTATTAATTCCAGCTCTTGAAGCTCCTCCTCGCAGCACCTCTGTAGTTTAGAAGGCAGACTCTGTGAATTCTGTAAGAAAGCAGTGCCTACTCACAGGGCATAGTGAATGCTTGGCACAGAATTTGAGGAATTAGATGTGTAGGGACCTTCACAAAGTAAGTGTATAGACTTCAAGACTGTTCAAATTAATAGAAGTAGACTAGAAATCATTAAAACACAACGTAAAATGAATATAAGATGTTACATTTTGATAATAGACTTGTTTAAAAGAGGACACTAAGGGAAGATGAGTGACTATTCCTTTTGCTTCATCTCTAAAATGTATAGTAACTTTTAATTGGACCATAATTAGACTTCCTCTTCTTTTATTATATGGGCTTGAAAAGAAAGAGGAGAAAGAGTTTTGATCCTGAATTGTGTTTGTAACATTTTACAAAGTGAGGAGGCAGCATTTTATAGGAGAACTAGAGTATTATGATGAAATGATGTCTGGTCCAGGGTTTTTTCATGGTTTTAATTGTGACAAGTTAACTGAATAAAAAAGGTCAAAAGTTGGTAAAGCTAAATGAGAATCAAACAAAAGATATACTGAGAAATATTGTATATAGGTTTTATGACATATACCCAAAATACATCTCTCATCTGTAACAGTTATAAACCACACATTAAGTATGGTAAGGTTAAAAATATTTGCCCATTTCATGAAAGGTCAGTAACTAATACAACTGTAGGTAGAAAAACTGTCATGTTTTGTTCCTGAATTGCATTGTAGTACTTTACAAAGTGAGAAGGCAGCATTTTATAGGATAACTAGTGGACTATGATGAAAGGATGTCTGATCCAGGGCTTTTTCATAGTTATGACAAGAGAACTGAAAAAAAGGGTCAAAAGTTGGCAAAGCTAAATGAGAATCAAACTAGAGATATACTAGGAGATATTGCATAAAGGTTTTTAATGACATATATCCAGAATGCATCTCTCATCTGTAGCATTTATAACCCATTCAGTAAAGTGATTGAAAAGGCAGTAGGTTTTTTTGTATCTTAATGCAGTCTAGGCATTAAAGCGGTTGTATACTTCCAAAAAAAAACAAAAAAAACCTGTAAGGCAAATGCATAATGAGGTAGTATGCAGCGCATACTAGCTCATTATGAAATACTTACCTTAGAGCGAAGCTCCGACGGGTCCGCTCGGTCCCCGCAGAGGGAGCTGACGTCTTCCCTTGGGGGATCCTTCCAGGTTTACGTCTCCGGCGCGCGGGAGCTAGTCTTTCCGGTGGACTTTCTGGGAAAGTCCGGTGCTATGCACCGCATACTAGCTCATTATGAAGTACTTACCTTAGAGCGAAGCTCCGACGGGTCCGCTCGGTCCCTGCAGAGGGAGCTGACATCTTCCCTTGGGGGATCCTTCCAGATTCACGTCTCCGGTGCGCAGGAGCTAGTCTTTCCGGTGGACTTTCTGGGAAGGTCCGGCGCTATGCACCGGGCCTTCGCTGGGACATCACGGCGCTTGCGCTGTGACGTCAATAGCTACATGAAGGGCGAATATCTCCTAAACTGTACAGGTTTAGGAGATATTCAATTTACCTACAGGTAAGCCTTATTATAGGCTTGAATGTAGGTAAAAATCAGCAAAAGGGGTATACAACTGCTTTAAGATAAAAAGCCTTCTGTGTGCAGCCCCCCTAATACGTATCTGAGGTCCCTCTAAATCCAGCAATGTTTCATGAATGTCTTGGCTGCCCTGGACCCTCCTCCCAATTGGCTGAAACTGCAGCATGGCGCCATTGGCTCCCACTGCTATCAATCAAAGTCAGTCAGCCAATGAGGAGAGAAAGGGGGCAGGCTCCCTGTCTGAATAGACACAGGGAGTTGTAGCTTGGGCGCCCCCATAGCAAGCTGCTTGCTGTGGTGGCACTCAACAGGAGGGAGGGGCCAGGAGAGCTGAAAAGATTTTGCCCTTAAAGTAGATGTAAACTTGATTCATGAAATTTGAGCTAGGCACACATATCTTCAGTGATTTGTTATCTCACTTCAAAGCACTATAAATAGATTAGTGGAGCCCTGAACAATACAATGAACAGAGCTGAAAGTCTCTACCTATGAGGAGAGGGAGTGTGTGCCTTTCCTCCAATCAGCTTTCTTGGCTGTAAGCTCAGGCTTCACTGTAGTGTTAACCAGAAAGAGAAAATCTCCTAACATGGTGTGCACTTTCTAAGCAGTATATAAAGATGAAGACTGCAGATATGCAGTTGTGCTGACTTGTATCGTCCAATTAATATCCAATCATGTGCAACAACAAAAAAACGTATTTTATGTTTTTTTTTGTTATTTCATGCAACCTGACTGGGTGTTCTCTGCACAGTGAATTTTCACCGCATTCACTAAGCTAAAGGAAAATTCTCATGCAAAGTGAAAAAAGTCCTTTGAAAAGTGAACATCCTATCAATTATAAAAAAAAAAAAAAATCAGATGGTGGTTTCATGAGAGGATGTCTTCCCCTGGTGGCCTCATGCTGGGCTGAGGAGTGATTTGGCATTTTGGAAACCCCTTTTTGCACACTTTTGGGCCTTTTGCACATTTGAAACAAGAACGCTGAAGGAAGACAGGGAACAAATAGTAGCACCCTGTGACCTATGAGCAGCACTGACAGCACAGTGTTGCAGGGTATCACTAGCCAGGTACGTCTGTCATATTGTGCTAATGCCATACTATTTATAGTAGTTCCACTCTAATGAGGTAAAGGAATGAATGCCCACATCCCTAATTAGGAAACCAAGAACAGGACGGAACCCTCTGGTTGGCTTTAAAAGGCATATACTCCAATGAACATCAATTAATTAAAGGTATCTAAAAACGATTGGATTTATTTGCACAAATTAAAACAACAAGCATGTAAATACATTCCTAAAAAGCATAATTACAAAGTACGTCAATAATAGTATGTCTCAAAGATTCACAACCACTGAATTAAATCACTCATGTGAAATTGGACAGAGTGATACCCAACGCGTTTCAAGGTCATGCGTTGTTCCTCTTCATCAGGGACATATAAACAGGTATCCAATTTTCATATCAAAGATAAAAACAGGAAGTAGTGATGTTGCCAGCCCTCCAAGGTTCAAGAGAGTGGGAAGCAGAGTGACCTCACCCCTATGAACTAAAAGGGGAAAGGAGCCTGGCCCTCATAGAGCATCACACCATATGCTATAAAGATGAAAATCTAAATGCATGAACAATCATACATGGGTGGGCTGGTAACAGATCATGGAAACGGAACAACAGAACCGGGGGCAGAGGTCTAGGCCCATGTTATTTTAGGCAGATTACGTGTATTGCCCGGACAAGTGTCAAATTCCAGTGTTCGATTGAAAAGCCAGTATCATGCATAGGGTGACAGGGAGATCAGCTGGCATTCTGCTCCAGACCGGGACTCACACTACTATACACAAGGTGTGTGGATGTGATCTCCTTCTCACCCTATGCATGATACTGGATTTTCAATTGAACACTGGAATTTGACACTTGTCCGGGCAATACACATAATCTGCCTAAAATAACGTGGGCTTAGACACCTGCCATTGGTTCTGTTGTTTCGGTTCCATGATCTGTTACCAGTCCACCCATGTATGATTGTTCATGCATTTAGATTTTCATCATTTTGACGTATGGTGTGGTGCTCTATGAGGGCCAAGCTCCTTACCCCTTTTGGTTCGTAGGGGTGAGGCCACTCTGCTTCCCACTCTCTTGGACCTTGGAGAGTTGGCGATGTCACTACTTCTTGTTTTTATCTTTGATATGAAAATCGGATACCTGTTCATATGTATACAATATTCTAGATACTTCCACCACTTGTTCCTGATGAAGAAGAAAAACGCATGACCTTGAAACGCGTTGGGTATCATTCTGTCAAATTGCACATGAGTGATTTAATGCAGTGGTTGTGAATCTTTTAGCAATAAGCTATTATTGACGTACTTTGTAACTATGCTTTTTAGGCATGTATTTATAATTTACATGCTTGTTTTTTTAATCTGTACAAATAAAAACAATAGTTTTTAGATACCTTTAATCAATTGATGTTCTTTGGAGTATATGCCTTTTAAAGTCCCACCAGAGGGTTCCGTTCTGTTTTTAATATGCTATACTAGCACATTATGGACAAAAGCTCCTGAAGGCTAATTTACTTTTTAGATACCGTTCATACAGGAAAGAACACA
Source organism: Glandirana rugosa (assembly GCA_018402905.1). Lineage (NCBI taxonomy): Eukaryota > Metazoa > Chordata > Amphibia > Anura > Ranidae > Glandirana > Glandirana rugosa. Next base: position 127,518 of record BLSH010397627.1, on the reverse strand, counting down.
GATCTGAAATAAACAGTAGCAATGGTGGAATATACAATGCTTGAAGGGTAGAAATGGGGTCAGTCGTGCCTTCTTCCATCCCTGGACACCCCATCTGGGAGCAAACTGTGCCCTGGGAGGAAAGTCGGCTCGCCGTAACCCTTGTTACATGATAATCATTAATCTGGTCCTAGATATCTTCAGGACAACATCTCTAGTAGGTATACCAATAGAAGGAGGTGAATGGCTGGATATTACCTAGTTCGGTACGATGACAGTCTGACATTGTTGAGTTCCTTAGTATGAGTACTTAACATCAGCCTTACACTAAATTTCGGTTAGCTTATAGCTATAGCGAAGACAATGTGTATTATAAATAGGCCTTAGAGCAATCAATAAAGTACAGTAGGTAACCCAGTCTTTCGAAATAGCCATTATGATAGCCATGGGTGAGATTGGCGTATAGTGGTAATGTTGACTGAGGTCAACTGGCGAAGATAACCTGTTATCTACATTGTAAGGCCGGGGCGTGCAGGGGGGAGAAGTCCCCTTAATCGGTTGCTCTATAGGCAGTGCGGGTTAGTATATCCAGATACATAGGCCCTCAGAAGGGAGGGACGATTGAAGGATGAGTATCCAGCCAAATGGAGTGAGAGAGATAGGTAGAAAGAGAGAGAGACAGAGCTGAACGGAGAGAGTGAAGAGAGAGATAAAGAAAAGGAGAAAGGGGGGGGGAGAGGAGTTCTCTCCTCCTCGCCAGGGGGGTTACATATTGTAAACATGCATTTTAAATGTACCGCGAGTCTCGGTGCCTTTAGGTAAGTTATGGAAGCAAAAGGGAGGAGTCAAAATTAGGTGGCAGGTAATGTTCAATCCATGGCTGCCATATTTTTTCAAATTTGGGAATCTTGTTTAATATTGTAGCCTCAATTTTGGCGTGGATCATAGCAGTGGTTATCCTTTGGGTCGTTTCTGAAATGACTAAACCTTTAGATTTCCAGGCTTTCGCCACCGTTTGTTTGGCGGCAGTGGTTATTTGTAGTATCAGTTTAAAGCGGTGTCTGCTCACAGTATCAGGTTTAGCATTCAGTAAAGCCACCTCGGGGGTGGGATCAATTTTGTGACCTGTAACCGTTGAGATCATTATGAATATTGTATGCCAAAATGCTACAACAATCGGGCAAGTCCACCATATGTGATAGTGTGTACCTGGGGATTGGCAGCCACGAAAGCAGTTAGGGTTATGTGCGGTGATAAATTTAGCTATGCGGGCCGGGACCAGGTCTAATTTACTTTTTAAGGGGATTAAATTCTACTTTAATACTAAAATTGGAAAATAAAAATTGTAAAGAATAACAACTGAGCCAATATTGCTAAGAAAATGCATAATGTAGTGCATTATAATTTTAAAGATATTTTTAAATGATCATATTATTATGTTGTTACAAAAGAGTAAAGCTGAAAAACGCAAACATCCCTGTTCCTGTGAAACATTTATAAAATGTGCAGATTCCTTCACCCTTCTCAAGTTCCACATACAACTGGAATGGGGACCTGTCTGTTTATGTCAGGACTTCTGTCAGTACCTAAGTCACCTGCTGGTGGCACTGTTGTTCCTGGAGATGAAGGGTGCAGTTCCAGTGGCCACCAGCAGGTGTCTCCCAGCAGTCAGTCTGTCCGAGTAATTAGGTTTCACCTGACATGGGCTGCTGAGGGTTAAATCACCCCGCCCTTAACTGAAGTTCAGTGCTTCAGTGTTCTTCCTGTAAGCCGTGTCCCTCCCTGATCCTGACCCTAACTCTGATCCCTTAACAGGGTACAGAAGCCCTGGCCTACACACCTGTCTAAAGGGTATCTGCTTTAATCACTGCCTAAACAATGCTACTAATTCCCAACTGAAGTTCTTACTGAATGCAGTCTCTCTTTCATGTAGCAAGTCCATCTGTCCTTAATGTGAGTTCTCTCCTGAGATAACCATTTGGAGATTCAGGCACCTTTATATTGTCAAAACCAACTCTCCAGCCGCGAATCACATTTTGACAGTGACACAGTGGGGTTGATTTACTAAAGCTGGAGAATGCAAAATCTAGTGCAGCTGTGCATGGTAGCCAATAAGCTTCTAAACTCAGCTTGTTCAATTAAAGTGTTTGTTGCCCTAAAACAAAAAAACAGATCCTGTTCCCTTAAAGCATGAATAACAGCACAGTGCTTGTGCTGTGTTATTTGGCCCCTTCTATCACCTAAAAAACCTGGCTGATCCTGCCTGGTCCTTCCCTCCCCCTGTAAACTGATCATGGTTTATCATGACTGCTGAGCCCTGACGCCGTGGTCAGTTTACGTGCCTCCATCATCTCAGCTCCCCTCTCTGCTCTCCCCATCCTCTCCCCCCTCCCCTCCCTGCTTGTCAGCTCTGTCCATCCCCCAGCCCTCCCCTTCTGCTGCTATCATAACTACACTATAAACATACCATACCCTCTGTAAAATAACATTATGTGCCCCTGTGTCTGTGTTATATTAAAAAATGCAGATTATACTTTATATCAGAGCATCTATCGGCGCTCACATGACTCCTCAGCTCTCTCTCCTCCCCAGCTGACTTCAGCAGGAGTGCTCAGTCTGCCCGCTATAGCTGTCAGCCGGGGAGAGGAGGGAGCCGAGGAGTCATGTGAGCGCTGGGAGACGCTCTGATATAAGGTATAATTGGCATTTTTTTATATACAACACAGACACAGGGGCACATAATGCTATTTTAAAGAGGGATGGTATGTTTATATTGTAGTGGCTTAACAACCACTTTAAGCTTTGACAAAAAAAAAAAACTTGGAAGCTTATTGGCTACCATGCACAACTGCACCAAATTTTGCACTCTCCAGTTTTAGGAAATCAACCCCAATGCTTCTATCACAAAATACTATTTTATCAATATACAGGATTCTGTGTCTTCTGCTCTACTGCTACTTTATTAGCAGTGACCCCGCCTATACTCCTTGAATTCTAATAAACTATAGGGGGTATCATCTTTCTTCATAACTACATTTATAACAACATGAAGCTTATGGAGCCCACTTGCTGATGTCTATTCAATCTGTTTTTGTTATATTATGCTGTGGTGAATCATGTTTCGCTGATGATATTGCTATTTTACAATTTTTTGCTGGGTTTTAATCTGTTATTATGGGTACAGCACAATATACCTTATGAGGTTGTACTGCAAACTAATATACAGTATATACAGTACTCCATAGTATGCTCTAGGCACATGATTCATCCCTGTGTTGTACTGGTGCAAACAGAAGTGAGACAATCATGGGAGTAAGGCAAGTATACAATGTACAGAATACCCTCGGTAGTGTAATGATTGGCAATGGTTACAGTGCATTTGAGTTTTTTTAACAGTGTCAGAAAATCTCAGGTGATTACAAAGTGATGAGGAAAGATGGTAGTTTAAAGTATTAAATTACAAGGTGGCTTGTGTCTCAATGCTGTATGTAATATCTTTTTTCTTAAATGAAATCAGAGCTTTTCTTTAAAGAAGGTTTGGAATTTCAGTCTAACAAAATTTAACACTATCCTAAAATTATGGCAGGATAACCTGGGAAATCAGTACAAAAATACAGTAAGGACAGATTTGTCTGTTTTTTTCACATTGCAGAAGCTGTGCATTGAATTCAATATTGCTAATAACTGTCTATTCTGCTTACACTGTTTCAGCAAATGAATTAAATGCAATGTATTCAGTGTGGCACAGTGTCTTCTATATTTGTAACACAGGCAAAGGCTAAAGCTGAAGTTTAGGTATGGCAATTTTGCATCCAGCCTGGGCCAATATAAGTACTATATGTATGTGTCATACGTCTGGGATCCCCACAGGTAATCATTGTAGTATTTACTAATACCACAGTGATTGTCGCTAGTTTCCAGGTCCTGTACTGAGTGGCTGTCCCACTGATTATTGTACATAGGAAGTCACCTGTTTTGCATGATCACCATTCAGAGAACACTGTGCATTTGTCTTAATGAATGCAACATGTTCTCTGATGGAGATTGTGGCTTCACTGTCCTACTTTTTCACTGCATCCAATTAAATAATGCTTTGCATTCATTGATGAAATGAAAAGTGTTCTCTGAATGGTGCCTGTGCCAAATGAGTAACCCCCTGTGTTCACAATACAGCAGGGCAACCACTCAGCATAAGACTCTGTAGATAGCTCTAATCCCTAAAGTTGTGGTGTCTACTACCCTGATTTAAAGTTAACATGTGAATCCTACAGGTATGGCACATGCATGGTTACATAGCTCCAAGGTGGACCAATGTCCCTGTGACACTATGGAAACTATGATAAATAGAAACTGCTAGTTTCCTTTAAAAGGACCCCCAGGATGATCCAGGATCACAAGAAATCAAGGCTGAAATCTGTTGAAAATAATGAAGTGCTATACATTTACTTCCAACTGCATGTTATTGAACCCCACAGACTTCTATGGCTGATGCATAATTTTGACAGTTTTAGAACGGGGAGGATTTCAATTAAATCTCTGGATCATGGGTGCCAAGGTAAGTAGAAAGGAGAGTATCTCATTTATCATTAAACTGGTAGATCAAGAGATTCTGAAACCATGGTTTGTTCCTAATTTCTTTTCTAGGATTCTATAGAGACAATTAGAGATATATGGGCAGTGTGGTATTTTTGCAGACATCCACTACCCAAACCGATCCTGGAGTAAAAATCATTAAAAAAATTACAGCATGATCGCTACAGTTACCATAGAATAAAGTCACAAGACATTATGCAAGACTTATCTACTATGTAAATAAAAGTTTTCAGTGAGAATCATACAATTCAAAAACAGTTTTTGGGATGGGTTGTTATAAACATCTTTTTAGCAGATATTATTGTTTTATACCTACAAGACAAAGTTTAAAATCCAGTACCTCCTTTATATGGACCTAGAGGCTCTTATATTCCTGTAGAAAACCAACTAGAGCAGTGGTTCTCAACTCCGGTCCTCGGGACCCACTAACAGGCCAGATTTTCAGTATTACCTTGGGGAGATGCAGACTAGAATACTGCAATCACTGAGCAGCAAATTATATCACCTGTGATGTATTTCAGTTATCTTGCAAACCTGGCCTGTTGGTGGGTCCTGAGGACAGGAGTTGAGAACCACTGAACTAGAGGATAATTAATACAGATTTTTTGTGTTCTACACATGTTCTGCACTCTATTCTATTCTATATATGAATATATATTACATTTACTTTAGCATGTGATCCTGGATATTCAGCTGTAAAGCCATGTTTGGTCTTACACAGCCATGCTAGGGGTTGAGAAGAGGGGCACTCTCCCTGCTGTGGTCTGGTAGACCTTTAAACACTCCGCGGATTTTGAATTTAGCAATCCTAATTATGCATTTTGGAAATTTGTGCTCTTTCTAAGCAGGTTACAGTGTTTCTAAACAGTTTTTATATCCTCATGCCACTAATTTATACCTACAGTACTTTCTAACCAACAGTTAACATATATTATTTTTATACAAAATATTACATCTGTTTATCTTGTGGTATTTTAATTGTAGACTACATACAACTTAAAAAGCCTTACAAATGATGTACACATTTGCATATGAACTGTCTATCTATCAAAGGATTTATAATTCTGTGCAGCTATTTTTTTTATTCCTATACCTCTGTATTTACAAATATATTTAATAATATTAAAAGAATACACAACTGCATGCAATTGCTTTTTAATATAACAGCCTACATAGTACCACAAATCCCACTTAAAAAAATCCTTTTCTAAACAGCTCTTTGTTGACAAATTCACATATTCCCTACCACATATACCTTATCTATACATGTAAAAACAATTAAAATAGTATTTTGTTGTGTAAACACTGAAGATAACCACAAAGCATAGTTAATGCATTCCCACTTACATTTACAATCAGTGCTGATATTCTTAAAAACAATCCAACAATAATTCACGTTACCCATCTATTGAGGCCAAATCCTCTGGTAAACTAATATTGCAATGCTAGAAATATAGTTGTTTACCACAGGATTTGGCTTCAATAGTTAAGGTATAATGTGAATTATTTTGAGAATATCAGCATTGATTGTGAAAGAAAATGCTAAAGCATTTTCCAAGTGTTTTGCAGTTATTTAAAAGTAAAGAGCTGAGTGTTCGCAAACTAATGCAGTTTTTCTAATGTATATGTATACCCTAACAATGTACCTCTCCTATTTGCTACCTTTTGGTCTTCTAAATATACGACTGAAAGTGTTGTGTTCTATCTGTTCAATAAGTGCAATTGTATTACTGTGTTATTTCAAAACATCTAAATAGACCTCCTAGCTGTTATTTTGGGACTACAGAATAATAAATTATACATTTTGCAAATGCAGAGACCCCATTAAATAAAAAGGTGGCCCCTTCAGTTTTTCATGTCACACAATATTAGCATGACTGTTTATCAAACACATATTTTCAGTTAAAATCCATTCAAATTAATTGTCATGCACACAAACAAAATATACCAATTTTTTAGCAACTAAAGATGAGGTTCTGTTGAACAAACAGATAATAAACATGGCAAGCCTTAAAATTGCATTTGCCAGTGTAATGGCCACAAACTACAGTACCCAAAACTGCCAATAGGTGAAACTTTAAAAGCCTTTACAAGTCATCAGTTTACAGTTAATTATGAATGATGGCCCTAGAATTATTGCACTTATACTACTGTATGTGTAGTAAAATCATTGTTTTCTTATGTAGGCGCACCTGGCACATGCATTTATGTTTTGTACAGTATGTGTGTGTATGTGTTCTTTAAAAACATGTTTAGGTTTTTATTGACTATATTAACCTTCAGTTTTTAAAAAATTTCTTCACTTAATTATTGCTTTTGCATAGTATGCCAAACCCCCTTATGTAATAGCATAATAGAAACAATAGGGCTTTTTTAAGACGACATCAGAGGTGTTCTAGAACCCTAATGTCAACTTTGCACCCCATTGAAGCTAATCAAGCGTCATGCCACAGCAGCTGGAAAATAACAGTGCAGTGATGGATGTTCGATGAACATCCTCTGCTCTCGCTAATTGACACTTGCCATGGGTATCTCAGGCACCCAGAAGGGACAACACAGCCAAATGACACATTGCAGAGAGGTCAAGCATGGGGATTCCTCCACGTGTGAAAATCATTGGGAAGCTTTACAGCCACCTGAATCAGTTCCACTAGAAAGCAGACAGTCAACTGAAAAAATGTACACAGACTCCCTGGTTGCTATAGAAACTAGGAGTTAGCTTACATGGCTTTACTGCCATGGACATAGGTCTTACATCCAAGGCAGTAAAAGGGATGAAGGAGATCTATAGTCACAGGACCCACGCCTAACAACTGTATTTTCTTTTTCTCCATCAGCTCATCCCCCACAGTTATTACTTTTTGTTCCACTTGACCCTACCTTCTAGATTGTAAGCTCTAATGAGCAGAGCCCCCTGATCCCTCCTGTATTGATTTGTATTGTAACTGCACTGTCTGCTCCCATGTTGTAAAATGCTGTGCAAACTGTTGGCACTATATAAATCCTGTATAATAATAATAATAATCTCTTTCCCAACTTCCAGAATTTTCTACATTCTTTTTAGCTTCTTCTTTGTTCATTCCTTTGGCTTATGTTGACAAAAGTGCTGCACTAACCAGCTGTCCATCCTGTTCCCAAGATGGAAACTGCAATCAGAGCAAGGTTGCACGCACGCCATCTTAGATACTGGATGGTCAGCCAATACCATTATATGCAGTGGGATCCCAGTATTTATATGTGAATGCTTTCAGATATTGCTGGAATATGAATGTTTTAAGGTGCATTTTAATAAAATTTATTTTGCGGTTTTACAATATGGAGTGTCTGCATTTAGGTGTCAATAAGATCTGGTAAGCTACCTCGGTGTGCACAGTGGCGATTTGCAGCAGTCAAGATTTTTCAAGTTTGGCAATAGACATATGAGGAACTCTGTATTGGCTTTGGATGTTTTGGACATCACATTGCAATCTACTTGTGTCTAGAGGAAACCATCTGTCCCCTACAAGAAGTAATCTCTCCCTGTGCGATTGCTTCCGAAAGCTGCAGCCACTCTGTTTGCTGTCCCAGTTGTGGCTGTCTATACATACCTGAACGTCTGTGTGAATGTTTTTGCAACATACTTGAAGCACCATGGGCAACTTGGCCAGGTGAATGAAGCCTAAGAAGCAGTGTTAATTTTGACATCAAAGTTCAATTTAGTTTTAGTTATAGTCTTTTGACTAAAATTCCATTTTAGTTTTAGCCATATTTTAGTCATCTGAATTGTTTTAGCTTTAGTTATATTTTAGTCAACTAAATTCTCTAGTACATTTTAGTCAACTAAAATGGAATGGGTTTAGTTAAATTGTAATGCATTATTTAATCATTTCTATAGAATTGCCAAAATCCTTATATACTCCTAGAGTAAAAATCTAATAACATGTTATTATTAAGGTTTGAACATGCACTAAAAACACAGATTTAGCTGTTGCGATATAGAATGTCTTTATAAATAAAACCAAGTTTCATAAATAAACAAAAATATTGCTTTTTGACAAGCAAAAGTACAACTTGAAAATATAAAAAAAAAACACAAAAAACTGTAAACTCTATTGGCTGTAATACCATTGCACATGTTACCTAAATGTATTACCAACATTAAATATTAAGAAAAAAAATAAGAAAAGCCTTTTTCTTATCTTTTTTTCTTCTAGCGGCTTAGTATGTGTCCCCTACATATTCTTATGTGGTAGTGCAGTGTTAATTTTGACATCAAATTTCAATTTAGTTATAGTCATAGTCTTTTGACTAAAATGCCATTTTAGTTTTAGTCATATTTTAGTCCTACAGTTTTAATTGTGACGTGATGGTGTATTCTTATACATCCCCTGTGTATGATTCGGCGATCTTCTTTTTTTCTATTCTTTTTCCGAAAAGAATAAAAAAAAGAATTATAAATTACAACCATTATGTAAATCCATTGTACACGTTACCATAATGTCGGTTATCTCAAATGTCAAAAAACACAAAAAAAAAATATAAAAGTTCAACATGAAAACGAACAGTTTTTCGTTATAAAAACAAATAAATACTTTGAACCAAAATAAATATTTCTGTAAGATATAGCGTTG